>JADLZK010004947.1:0-26281 GCA_015847255.1 Hyparrhenia diplandra | reverse complement strand
AAACCTTCAAACCACTGGCTCATCCGAGGAAGTAGACACGTCAAAGGGCCAATAATGGATCTGCTAGACTACCCGGAAAAATCTTTAGAACACTCGAGGCTTGTAGTCGCACCACATGCAAGGTTTTTTTTTTTTACCGACGGTTTCCGGTAACGCCCGGCGGTTTTTCGATAAACGGTCCGGTTACCCGGTAAACCCGTCGATAACCGGACGAGTTTGAACTTTGAATTCAAGCAATTCAAACGGCGCCGTGAACGGTAAAAATCACGGTAAACCGGGCGGTTTGGAATTTATACGCCCGGTTTTGGCGTATAAATTCAAACCGCCCGAGGAAGTTTTG
This sequence comes from Hyparrhenia diplandra, assembly GCA_015847255.1. Classification (NCBI taxonomy): domain Eukaryota; kingdom Viridiplantae; phylum Streptophyta; class Magnoliopsida; order Poales; family Poaceae; genus Hyparrhenia; species Hyparrhenia diplandra. The sequence continues at coordinate 25,941 of JADLZK010004947.1, read as the reverse complement.
TTTTTAAAAAAAAATTTTTTGAAGGAATTTTTTGTAGTTGCTTTGGACATTTTGATGTAAAAGTGGCACACAATGCGGAAATAAATAGCATAAGCTTACGGGCAAGCCTTATCGCAAGGGCGGGGAGGCCAATGGGCCTCATGGGCCTTGGCCGCCGGCCAAGCCGCGTTTTTTTCAAACTTCAATTCAAATTTTTTTTTTTTTATACCAAAAGCGAACTCAAATTTGAAAAAATTTTACACCATTGGCTTCTATAAATCACGAACTATTTTACTGAGATTTTTTCAACGATTTTTTTTTCAAATTTTACATTTTGAATTTGGCTTCTTTTATACCGGCGGTCCCAGAACTTAATGGACGGACGGTTTTCACGGGTAATCACGATTTACCGGCCGGGAAAAAAACGCCAACCACATGGGTGCAATGAGAGTGCTAAAAGCAGACAGCCTAGCACCTTTTGGCACAGTAATTATTCAGTAGAACAAATTGTATAATAGTAGGTATAAAAGGGGATGAAGTTTCGCGCGAATAATAATGAAAAAAGTGAATTATCGATCAACGGCGATTTGACTTGGTCCTTGTCAATCGACCCTCTCATGCTCGAGCAAGATCTAAAAACCCACGACATGCTCTCGAGCCACGATCTTGTCCTGCCAAAAAGAAATAGGGGCAGTAATAATAACTATAGTTAAATACGAGCGAAAACTATATTTCATTCAAAATATTACTCAACCTACGAATAAATTAAATTAACTCCTAAAAATGTCCTAAGTCATTTTTTTTCAAAATTTGGGTCGATTTTATATAAAAAAATTATATAAATATCATATGACACCAAATTAAAATATTATAAAAATGTTTTTTATAGCATATCTAATGAGAGATACTATATGTGTTAAATTTTGATGTTTTAAATAAATTCTTCGTTCAAACTCAAAAAAAGTTAAGTTCTAAAAATAACTCTAAGTCTAGAAATTGATTTATCAAATTAAGACAAAGGTTACATGAAAACCAACTCGTAAGATAATAAGGTTGCTTTCTGGATCTTATTTTTTTCCTTTTATAATGGAACTAGCAAGTGTACCTTCTTCCCGAGTAGCCTTTTTTCCCAGAGCTCCTTCTATCTGTTCATTGAGATGCTTTATTTCTTTTGGGCTAGGTGAAGGATAAGATGGCTGATAGCAGCATATTTATAGAGCGCGAGCTAGAGTACACACGGACTCGATCAAAGGAGATACTTTTTTTTTAGAAATACTCCATTTGTTCCAAATTATAAGATGTTTAACGCTTTTGACCCAATGTTCGATCACTCTTCTTATTTAAAAAAATATACAAACAAAAATTAAGCCATTTTTCAAGAACAATTATTAATAAAACAAGCCATAACAAAAATATATGATATTTTCAATAATTTTTTGAATAAAACGTGGTCAAATTTGGAGCCAAAAATTCAACCATCTTATAAATTGGAACGGATTAAGTATGTATTAAGTACATGGCTCCCACCAGCACCTACCAACCATATATTACTGTATGCACTTGATGATAGCAGCATATCTGGAGCGCCAGCTAGAGTACACAGGGACGCTGATCAATGGAGTTCCTTTTTTTTTGTTTGAGAAATATGTATGGAGTCCAATTGTCACGTCGTTCTTGTCAAAAAAAAATGTCACGTCGTTGGATGGATCAAACAACTGCCTTGGTAGGGCTTCTCTAGCGGCTTTAGGAGCCGTTTGGAACCGTTTTACGCCAAATAGATTAAAATAAAACGGCTCCACCGATGAAACCTCTTAAAACGTCCTCTCACCAAGCTTTGGGGATGAGGAGTCAAAAAATAGTAGCTTCCCTCTGCTCTACCTCATTCTACATGGTGTTATGTGGGAGCATGTTTTAAGGAAGAAACTGTTTTGCCAAATGATTTATCAAAATGGCTCCACCGATAGAGCCGTTCGGGGAGCCAAAGCAACCAAAAAAAAAAACAGATTCACTTGTGAAGTGAAGCCATGCCAAACGGCTTCTTATTCCAAATGAAGTACGACCTTCAGAAAAAGGGTCGCGTAGTATGCTATAGCTATAATTAAATTAAATATGAATTGAACTGAATGAAACTGTACGGGGACTGTTCAATAAACACAGTTCGTTCAAACTGTCCAGTTGGTTTATTTCTCTTCCGGAGTATCCTTTCTCGAAACTCCTTCCAACCTGTCCGGTTGGTTTATTTCTTCTGGGGCATGTGAAAGGATAAGTGACGGAGAAATATATATGACATCCAAACGTCTTCGTCGTCTTCAAATTGATTGTAGTCAATTCTAAGTTCTAACTTGGCCCAATCTCTATTGGCTATTGGGCCTACTGTAGTAACATTACATCTGATACATGCCTCACACCAGCCCTAAGCCGCCATATTAATTAGAAAGAGATGGTATTAAGGGTGTCCGCAATGGTAATAGCTAGGGCTAGCTACGTAGTCGGGATGTGGGAGGTGAGAGGCAACAACAAAGACTATTTTATATTATTGGACCCACATGATCTCCTCACATGTTTCTGGGCTACGTGAAATAGTCTAGCTATTTTCATGTAGCTAGTGACTACTCTCTCTCCTACTTTTTCCTTACCACGTCACATCTAGATAGCAAAATAGTTAACCATTGCGGACAGCCTAATCAGATAATTGGATTTAGCATCCTATGACCCAGATTAAAAGTTTACATGGTTTTGTATAGAGGGATTAGTTTACACGATACGTTGCCTTCTTTGGTAGGTCCGTCTCTCTCTCTCTCCCTTCTGGTTAGCATCCAGCTAACTTGTGTAAACTTTATTTTGGCTCTTAATTAATTGCTGGGAGCATGCTCCACAGTTTTTCTTTTAAAAAAAAAAAAGAAAGAGACGCCACGCCGGCATCGTCATCCTGTATGCGCAGATGATGACGGTCAAGAGGCGCAAAGTTGGAGCTTTGCTAAAACAGTGAGAGAACAGAGAAGGAAAGTAAATAAAGTTTCTAATGAGACACCTTGATCGATAGAGATCAGTACTTTTATGAGCAGACTTCGCAAATGATCAAGAGGGTCTCAAACAAGCACCTTTGTTAATCATCTTAATACCTCACCCAACTATTGACAAAGATGATCTATCTTAGGGCTTATGTTTCTGTTAATCAATTAACATGTCGACAAGAGGCAATACTATATAAAACAATAACCCGTAAATTTTTTTATACGATTTCAGATGAAAGGCAGACCTTATTTCAAAAATTCTGCAATTTTGTAGTTGATTTTTCTAATTTTAAATTATACGTACACAATCTTATTTCTTAAAAAAAAAATTCTCATAGTCTAATAAAGTTCGGTTTTAGCGTTTTTTTTTTTGTTGAGAATACACATTATAACGTAGACGCTCAACACGCGACGCACACACTCACCCCCTATGAACACACGTGACGCAAAACCCCACCCCTATGAGCACCTTGAAGGACTGAGCGGCAAATCTTGAAGTTCCAAAGTCACCAGCGGGCGCCTCGCTATCGGCGGGGATGTGCCGCCTACCACTTAATGCCAGCGCCCGAGAAAATCCTGAAATAAATTCAGGATAAAATGTCGCACCTCCGAATGACCTCGGATGTAAGAGTCGAAAGTTCCTGGTCGATGAGAGGGTACATGTACCCTCATCAATACTACTAACTCACAAGTTAATGTTAATGTTTTAAGTATAGTGGTAGAAACGTGTCACACCAGGCGGTCTGTTAAGTTTGGCTGGCTGGGTGTGGGCTGGGCGGTGATTTTGTGAGAGAAAGTAAATCTTGTTGGCCCGGGAGCGTCTCTTTGTGAGAGAAAGTATGCTGGGTGGCTGGCCGATAAGCCAGCGAACAGGGGCGTCAGATTGAGTTCGTGGGTTCTGGTTTCTGAACTGACCCTATTTACAGCGGTTTTTTTTACAACAACTTATTTACATCGTTAACACCCAACGAACTCAGTCACACTCACAGCTGCCGCTGCAGTCAATTGATATGGGTCTTCTTAAAAGATGATTGGCCATTTTTCACAAGAGTTGATGAGAGTCAAAATCCGGTGGCTAGGACTCTAGAAGCAAAGTTATGAACTTCATATGTGATAATGAATCACTTGTTTGATGCGTACGACACTCCTCATGTGGCTATGCAATGGGCAATTACTAAAACCCGTGCACGGCAACAAATCCCCAATTAATCGAGATTGTTCTTGACTAACTCTTTATCTAGCGATGTTATAATTCTTAAAAAAAAGAGAGAGGATCAAGAAATAGTTTTAGAGGGCACGGAAGCAGAAAGATGTGTTGCCTAATCCATATACCAACTTCAAATCCACCTCCCGACTCACCTAAAACAGTTTTTTTTTTTTTTTTTTGACAAAGCGACTCACCTAAAACAGTTGCTTAGCTTAGATCACATATTGTTTCTGATTTTTATGTTACACATTTGCACGAAATGCTAACAATATAATCTTTCTAATGGCATTAGTCCTACACTCACATTCATCACGTGACAAGGAATCAACAAAACAATTAGACGTACAAGATGTGTGAGGATGCCATGTGTCACCGTCTTTTGTGCCATTGGTATGATGTGGGAGTATATTAGCATGTGCTCGGTTTTGGGACGAGCGGGGACGGGTTGGACCCAACCTAGATTTTTTTTTGTGGGATGAACCAAACTCGTGTTTTGGTTTAGGAGGTTGGGTCTATTATAGTTCTTTGTTTGCTTTGAAGGGTTTAAGGGTTCATAAACGGCATAAGACACTGACAAGTGGAACCGATGCCGCAACATCTCTTCTTCTAATGCTCTCCGCGCTAGTGTTGTCGCACGTCCAGGCCATCGTGCCTGGTCGCTACTAGGCCGCTGTAGCAAGGGCTACTGCCACTCGGCTAGGAGAACCCCGCCTCCGCCATGCGCGCCGCCAGTGTTAATGTCACAGGAACCGGTTAGATTGGGCTGGTTTTTGTGACCACGTCGGCGACGACCGTTGAGGCGGAGAAGGTGGCGTAAGGGGCAGCGGTGTCGGCGTCGGCGCCTCGGGCGGCGGCGGCATCTGGCAACGTGGTGACGCAGGGGAGGTGGCGCTTGGCGGCGCTAGGGGACAGCAGCCTTGGCGGGCGGTGCTGCGGGGCGGGGGCGGCGTCGGGCGGTGGAAGAGGAGGCGGCGCACGACGGGGGGCGGTGGAGAGCTAGATAGATAGGACTATTTTTATTGCTTGCTTATCCCTAAAGAGGTTACATGCCTTTGCTTATATAGCCTGGCTAGTGGGACTTGTAACCTAAGCAATCTCCTATAAGGTTTGCTTATATGATTGGAATATCTTTTACAAGCAATATTTATTTATTTCCTAATAAGGGTCTTCCTTATAGATTAAAATATTGTCTTTTTACACACCAAAAAGCTAAGATAATCCTAACTTGAAGGCGAAGCAGAGTGTGTTTAGGAGGGAGGCGGGGCAAGGGCGCCAGCCCCTCCCGTCTTGTGGCGCCATACGCCCCCCTCGTGGGCGGTCAGCGGCGGTTCAGGCCCTTTTAGCCCGTCACCCCGGCTGGCCCAATCCCGTTTATGACAGTTAACCCTCCCAAAATTTTATATTTATGCATGTGTGTAAATCTTGAATTCAAATCAATTGGGCACACATGTAGGGGAGATACCACTACCAAGTCGGGTTTTACGGTGCTTATCCAAATCTTGACATAGTGTTTAAATCTTGGATAAGTGACATAAAAATCCAAACTTAGTTAGCAATTTATACTTGTACAGAACGTTGGGCACACATAGTGCTGTCACAATGATGCTGACTGCACAGAACGTTGGTTGTATTGGAATAGTGATACGTACCCAGGATGAGGTTTTTCCTAAACTAAATGCAAAGCATGGTATTGAGTGAACAGTTCATTGTTGTACCGCTGGTAGTGGCATAGCTCCGGACGTTTTGTCTGGTGACAACATCGCTGACTGTAATGAATGTCATCCTAAATGTTTCTAAAACTTATCATGGAACATACATGTGTACGATCTATACATGTGTACAATTTTGTAATTGCAGCAAACAAGCATGTTGAGTTTCTTTTCAGTTGTATTTTGAGCTTGGGGACGTGGTGGATTTAACCTTTTGGTTACAAGCCGTCGTAGTGTTAACACAGACATTATACTAGTTCACATAGTTCATCAGCAATCGGAACAGCACACAATGCAAACTACAAGCTAGTGCCGTAAGATGACCGACCCAGCACACAGTGCAAGAGCCACAAGACTAACTGCACCTCGGCACAAAACAAAGCCGGTCATTATTCATAGCTCTTAAGTACAACCCCATACTTTTGTTGCAACTCAAAGATTGTTGTCGTTCACTATTTCAGTATCCTTATTAAGAGGCTTACGGCCCAGGACGAAGAAGGTCGCCGTGAAGATTCCTTCCCTGAGAGCATGTGAGGTTGTTAGTTACTAGTTTCATTGAATTTGGGTTAATTTGGTTTCTTCACTTATGCTTACACGATTAGAAGAATTTCTTATAATTAGTTGTCGATAAAAGATAAAAGTTGGCTTGCCTTTCTCTAAAATGGTGGGATGACAACTTACCGGCCACCCTTTTAGAAGGCCATCAGAGGCACTCATCAGGAAGTTGTAAATTCCCACGCTGCCAGTTGGGGCAATACGGAGGAACTCGAGTGCATTGACCTAAGAAAGAAAAGAACTAACTCAGAGAGTAGAATGTCCCCAATCCAGAAACGATAGATCACATAACTAAATAGAATTATAGAAAAATATCTTAAAGTGACAATCTTTAGTCTTACAATTGCGCGGAGGATGACTCGTCCTAGGCGTGTGCAGTGGAAGCTGGTCCAGGAAAAATTGTTGGGATCCATCGTGTGGTACCACGGGCAAGGAAAATCTTGAGCAAGATCCTTTGCGAAAATGACCTTTAACAATAGAGAACAATAAACTCAATCCAATTAACATGAATATTGTCTTTATTGGTAGCAAGATCTCTCACAGGTTAACAACACGAGTATGTCACCTCAAACCCTGCATCTTTCATGGCTTGTACACACTGGCGAGTGGTGCGGATGTCAGGCAGGCCATCGCCAAGCTCAATCTCAGCCTTAATGGCCAAATGCTTACCGTTTTTTGGATCAAATTGGTCGGTCAAGCACCATTCATCTAGTGCAAAATATTGCCCAGCTTTCAGCACGCGGTAGATCTCACTATAGACGCCTTGCTGTGATAAACAGGGATGAAAACATAAAAGAACATTGAATCTACATATTCCACGGAAAAAATAGCGTGTTATAGCAGCCTTGCTCATTTTTGCGCTATACGCACTCGTCATGCGCCCGATATTGCGGCGCTATTGCCGCTATGGCGTTAACCTGGTGCTATTGCTGGCTGGCCCAAAATGAGGCAAATCGAACAACGACAATTTTCAATATTACGGTGGATGTGAATGTTATATTGTTATCACATTATGAGTTATGAGTTATAATTTATGAACTTATGATATGTCATATGATTAGATTATCATATTGAGACACAGAGTGATTGAGGATTGTTTTATTTTTATGTTTTCTGGTTGTCCAAACAAATGACGCCATAGCGGCGCTATAGTGTGAACAGTCAGCTGACGTTACTACGTTCAGCTGCCGCTATAGCGGCGGCTATAGAACCAATAGCGTCCAGCAGAGAAAGAACTCGATTTTTGATAGGTTATGATCTTTTTTTTTTTAGTGGACATATTCTTTTGGATTCTAAATTGGAGACAAATATAATGCGAAATGATGTGAGACATACTGCATCTGGTGCATGACATGTCGCCCCTATTGCATAGGCCGCATCAAATGTGTTATCAGCTATTGGCATGTTCATGAAGTCCCCTGCAATTACCAAGAGAAGATAAGGCATTACTGTTTCTTCTACGCTTCCGGAATTAATGAATGTAATAGAAAACTATGAACACCAATATACCTTCAAGAAGGAGCATTGCTCACTCAAACCAGCTGAAAAAATGAGCTCCTACAACCAAAAAAAATAAGTGTTGTGTATCCAAATTTTATTCCAAAGAGGGAAATGATAAAATAAATACCTTGCCCCTTGAGATCTGGTAGTCGTTGTTGTTCAATCCAGTTATCTGTGCGGAGCTACAGTAAATGGAATTAAATATTCATATGAGTGCTCTTCATGATTGTCACATTGGAATTTATTGATTGAATGGGTAATGAAGTTTTAATGCAGATCGTTACCTGAATCTGGCAATTTCTATTAAGGGTCCCCAATTCCACATCCCACATCTAGGACCTGCAATAAACGTTTTAGTTTGTCATGGATGGTTTGCTAAAGACTAAGCAAGAAAGTTAAGGGTTGGTAACCTACAACAAACATTTTAGTTTGTCATGGATGATATCCTAAAGACTAAGCAAAAAGTTAAAGGCTGATACACTATTTTTAGGGTCATTATTAACTACATGTGTTTTGGATGAATCGTGGCAGTATATTGGTCGTATCAAAGGGAAAAGCAAATGTGCTTTAGAGTTTACTTGCAATGTACACAGATATGTTAATTTTGAACAGTAAGTACTGCATAATATCCTATATTGGTTTTAAAACGAAAATACTATCTATAGTTAATTAGCAAACGAATTATGCTTCTCCACTAACCTTCATGCCCTTCTTGAGCCCCAGCTGTAGTGCCATAAAATGCTGATGTCGTTTAATGCCTTCACGTTCAGTCTCACCTGGATATCTGAAATACAAACATGGGGTTGAAGCAGTAAAATAGCCAAAATTGTGATCTAAAGCAAGTCAACATCTTAGCTGAGTTATAACAGAAAATAGATGTTGTTATTGTCGATAGATAGTAATAACTAGAGCAAGATGTATATATATAGCTGACCTGCCAGCAAAATGGAATGAGTCGCCCCACCCATATTCGTAGAAGCCGTGACAAGATCATAGTACTTATTCACCTGATTCGCACAGTAGGAATTGTGCATAGGCGATTTTAGATATATGACGGTGTTTGAAAATGAACTAATTAGCCTATCCTAAATATCTGATATTTATAAACATAGGGACCAATATTTATAAGTATTGAATGGATACTGAAGACTACCAAATCAGTGTAATTTGATTTCCTTGATTCTTGTTCACCTCCATGTAGGTCGTGGTACCTCAAGTACCTGATGAGAAGGAGATATTAACACTTATCAAATAATAGTATAACTATAAGGTAGGAGGACGACTGAAGGGCTTTTAAGCTTGATCATGGCTCTCACAAAAAGAAAATGAGAAAAGCATTTAGAGATAAAGATAAAAAGTAACGCTGCTCACCAGGGCAGCCAGTGGGTAGAGGGTGGGACTTGGGAGGATAGCGCAGGGCAAAGGTGCTACACTCTCCATCCCAAAAAATGGTGGTGTATTGAGTAACAGTGCAGACTAGGCTAAAACACTTTCAATGCCTAAATGCGGGTAGCATCGGTGAAGGACTTGGCCAAGAGTGCCGGAAGTGGGAGCGCCCCCGTAAATGTTCAGCTGGCTCCGGCAATTCGTTGAACATCTTGCGGGCGGCTGTGGAAAGAAGTAGGAGTAGAGCTATCACGCGGTGTCCATCGCCCGCACGATTATTATGTGGACGGAGGTGGAGGTGGAGGTGGACTAGTGAGGGGGGGAGAGGGCAACCTTGGGGCCCACAACGGCAGCCCGGCCCAGGCGGCCATTTGTTGAAACTCAGAAGGTGCACGTGTCAAGTGTGGCAGGAAAAATGTGCCAGCCTTTTGTCTTGGTGGGCTTTCGGGTATGAATTTCCTTTCCTGCTTGTTCTCCAAGGCTAGTCTTAGCGAATATAAGGCTCCTATTTATTAAAGTAGTGTAGATATATTTTATCACTTTAAAAATTATTTTATGATATGAAAATTTCATTATCTCTCTTCATATTTATTATGTCATGTAAACTTGTTTAATGTCTACAAAACTATACAAAAATTCCCGTTGAAATTATTTTTTGCAGCGGCTCCACTGTCAGAAATGTTAGGATGGGATCCTGTGTTATGAGGTGTGTAGCTTGACTGCATGATAGTGGGGGCTACAACCAAATAGGGGAGAGGGGGTAAAAGTACTCCTTCCGTCTTAAAAAAGAGTGTCGGTTTAGGTTTTGTTGATTTGTTGTTTGACCACCGTCTTATTCAAATTATTTATATAAATATTATTTATTTTGTTATGACTTATTTTATCACTATAGATACTTTAACAATGATTTATTTATTTTATAATTTACATAAATTTTTTGAATAAGGCGAATCCACAAAACATGATGTCTAAAAACTAAAACGACACTCCTTTTAGGATGATGGACCAAGTATAAAATGTAGGTAAATTTACATTTAGGAGGGTTCTAGCTTCTCGTGGGCTCCTTACAAGACTCCTTGTTACCACTAATGATTCGGTAGGTCTCCTTTGGTGCCATTCCCAAAGCACTCCCAACAGCTCCAACTCCGCGTGCGATAACACTTTAGGTTACTATGGGACGTTATAGCGCTTGATTCAAACGGTTCTAGCTCCTTCAAAATATAACTACTAATAATATGGAGTTTTGAGAAGCTAGTGTTGGGGGCTCCGGTGGCTCAACCGGCATAGCACTACAGTGCTAGAGTCGGAGCCCCTCCAAATGGGCCTTAAAAGAGAGCTGCTCTGGCGTTCTTTACACCAGGGATTTTAGCCCTAGTCTTCTTCAAATCCACGGATACAACACTTGTGTTATGAATCAACGGGAGGAAATAGTATAATAATAATGAAGAAGTGAATTACTGGTCAACGGCCGATTTGACTTGGCCCTTGTCAATCGATCCTCCCATGCTCCGAGCAAGATCTAAAGATCCTGACATTATTACTCGACGATCTTGTCCTTCCTAAAGAAAGTATACCTATAATTATATATAGGAATTAAACTATATATATATATATGCATGCATTCAAAACACATGTAAACTGTAGCTGCACTGTTCAGTATACCTGGTTGCTTTGCTCCGGAGTACAGTAGCGTTGAGTTGCTTCCAACTATCCAGTTGGTTTATTTCTTCTTGGCCAGGTGAAGGATAACTGGCTAACAGCATCATCATATTCATTTATTTATAGAGTGCAGGGGCGGAGGTTCCGGTATGGCTGGAGGCTCGGTTCCGACTTCCGGCGTAGATGTCCATCTCCATGCCCCCTTGGATTCGCTGGTGGCCAAACTATGACACTGGCACAACGTAGGCGGTTACGAACAGATTCTCAGATTTATTCTAGCTGACGAAGACGTTTCCAGCTTCCGCGAGGAAGGCAACCGATTCTCAGTCGACCGTTATCTGGGACAAGCGTGTAGCACGAGGAAGGGCAACGATAGATACTTACTACTGCGTGCTGTGCTGTGTGTTTTGGTTGGTTTATGGTTCTTAAGGAACTTGTAAGGATAGCTACCTTTTACATGGCCTATGTGTGGATTAATTTAATTTTGAATTTTAAATTATTGGCATATACATACATAGAGCAGCTCCAAAGGACCGGCACGATTGTCGATGCTATCCGTACAAAATTTGAGTGTAGAAAGAGATGCCGCGCCGGCATCATCGTCCTGTATGCAGGCACTTGACGATGGTCATGACCTCAAGAGAAGAGGCGTAGAGTTTGAACTTTGCTAAAACAGTGAGAGAACAGTGATGGTCCTGATGGATTGGATGGATGGATACGGTGAAATGGCCGAGTAAACCTGGGCCGCAGGTGGGGAGATAGGGTTAGAGGTGTGTTGGGCTGTAGTACGAATGTGGCCTATTAAAGTGAACAGCGGGCCTGGTACCGGGCCCAGGTTATTTGACGAGCCGGGCCATACCGTGCTCGTGTCGGGCTAGAATGCGAGCGAGCTTCGTGCGCCGGCGTCGCGTCCCGGGTCGGCATGGACATTTGTACCCGCGGCGGAGCGGAGGTCACGTGACCGGCACGGGCGCTTGTTGCGCCGCCGCGAATGAGGCGGCGATCGAAGTGCCCATGCGGATGCGGCATGCGCGCCGGGGCCGGGGCAGCAGCGCAGGCGCAGAGGTCCTGCTGCTCCTGCCGCGGGGAACGTGCATGACGACGACCCCTGCCCTGTTCCGCTGCGCGTGCCGTGTCCTTTTCCGGGCCTCCGGCAGCGGTGGCCCCACCGTGCCACCTACTATTCTGACCTCTCTCTGCACCGCCTCATCACTCGCCTCGGTATCCCCGCTGCCCCTGCCAGCGCCCAATGGGGAGGGGGAGGGACGCTGGAGGCTGCCGCCCATCGACGACGACGTGACCCCACCGCCGCGACCGCGACCGCGCGCGCGCTGCTTTCGCTCATCACTGCGGCACCCCAGGACACCCCAGGACAGGAGCATGAACATCCGAGGGCGAATTGGCGGGAAACGCACCCACCCATGCCGGCCGATGCAATTGCGATGCGCTAGGGCGGGCCTACTGGGCCCAGTAGGCATTTACCGCTCGCTCGGTACAGTGCTCTCCTGTGTCCGTGCGTGCCCACTGCCCAGCCCATGTACTGTGGTCTCTTCTGTAGGAGTAGGGTAGTAGCCTGTGCTGTACCTACCGTGACCGTCGTGGATCGCGAATCCACGTACAGACCGTGCTGCCTGCCTCCATTGCATGTAGTGCCGTGCCGTTCTCCTCGGCACCTCCCTCGTTTGTTCAAGCGAGCTCGCTTTGGGCTGTGGCCGTCCCGTCCTACGTGCAGATTACTCCTGCCCGGTTCGAGTTTTTCGGTGGCGCCCCTGCCTGCCTTCCACGCTATCTATCACGGACCACGCACGCTACAACCGCAAGTTTTTCATTGCACGGGCCGCTGAAGATTACTGCTGCTCGTATTTATTCGGCCAGTCGGCAGCGGCGACCGCCACCGCGTCCACCGTCCCACCGCTCTCAAGCACTAGTGGGGTCGCCGACGCGGTGGTACTTGACCATCTTTACTACTTTACCTGGACTGGACCTCCAACTACCTTCGGTTTTACAATCCTGGGTGCAAGGGGGTACGTGACGTGCTGGTGCATTATGGATCGGCCCGACCCCATCGAGTTCTACTACTATTAGAGTTTTTTTTTTTTTTTTTTTGAATTCATGTCATTGTCATGTGTTGTTAGCCGGTGGCAGGGTCCGGAATTATTCATTCATATGGACCTAGCAAAGAGATCCAACTTCTTGTAACAAGAGTGCTTGCATTTTCTTATATAAGCATCACTGAGATTATTTTTCAGTGGTAAACGATAACCCTTGTGTGTAGGATGTTTTCGTAAACCTCGAGACCTTTGTTTTAATCCTTCTAGGGTGCTTTATAATATCATTTAGTTGTGTTTTGTACGATTTAATTACAAAGAGGAGACTAAAAGGTATGCAGTATATGACAAAAATTTGTTATAGTGGCCCTCCTAATAATACAATTATAATAATAAATTTATACTAGTTAAAAAAATTGTTTTGAAATGATAGGGGGCCATGGCCCCTACCAGCGCCCCCTCACCTCTGCCATTGTTGCTAGCCATAGGACCGAATGATTTTAAGCAGCGTTCACAAGAAATCAATATTGTGCTACACTTCTTATGTCGACCGTTTGCTTCTTTTTTTTTTTTACCTAGTTTTGACATGGTACGATATGTCGTGCTCCATCTCCGTCTGTTTGTGCTATAAAGAAGAGAAGTCTTGCTTACTCGATCGAGAGTCGGGTAATTTAATTTTAACTGATTTAAGCAAAAATAATATTGCTTGCTTATATGTGAATTACATGAAATATATTTTACAATTTAATTAACTAATGGCACTTGTCATATATTACAAACGTGTCCGCACGTTGCATAGAGTCCAATAAATATAAAATGATACTTTGTATATCATTGTTAAAGTTGTGGGCAAAACTCATCGGCTGAGTTTTATTTTTAACTGAAAATTAGTGACCGAAGTATCTATTGATTAAGAAAGGATAATGGGAACAAAAGGCGCACAATATTTATTTTTCTGTTTATGTATAAAAATGTGAGACAAAAAAAAAGAATAAACAAAAAAGGCCATGAAACTGAATGCAAGGAAAGTGGAAACGGAGAAGAAGGTGAGCTGCTATTCTCCCGGAGCCTCAAACTAAGTTATTGCTCCAGGCGATCAATCTTGAGCATCCATTTCAGAACAGACGGTCCATAGATCGTCTTCTTCCATTGGACTGGTGATATTTTCCGATCGTATGGTAAGTAATCTTATTTCAGGTGACTTTTAGGAGTTGTGGAATAGAAAAGTAAAGAAAAAACAAACAGAATACACAGACGAGAGCGTTTCCAGTAAAAAGGGCGCGGGAACTTGATGAATGAAGACAGGAAACGGAACGCAAGGAGCAAAAACTAAACAAGAACAGAAAAAACAAACCGGTAAAGGACACAGACGGGGAAACTTGCCAAGAAAACGGACGCGGGAAGTCGGTGAATAGGGCTGGATGAAAAAAATAGTGTCATAATTTCAGCTCTTTCATCTTTTCGAGGTGTAGATTAGATTAATATACTTACTCGAATTTGGACAAATATAGAATTATTCAATTACTAGAGAAATGAGATTTTTATTCTTTTTAGGCAAAGGAAGTAAAAAAAGCTTGCCAAAGTTTTCTAGCGTGTGGTGAGCAATTTTGCTTGCCAGGTTTCATAGCTAAGTTTGGTAGCCATCAAAATTTGCCCAATTATGTTTCTTTTGATGCGAGATGCGCGCTTTAGTTTGATCTCTATGCTACTCCCTCCTTTTTTTTTTTTTTTAAAAATAGCAGGTAGTTTTAGTTTTGTTCTAAGTTTTATTTTAATCTTGAATAGACTTATGTAAAATTTATTGCCATTTATAGCATCAAATAAATAACCTATTAAGGCATATTTTATTGATATATTTAGATAGAACGTTTATGTCGTAAATGTTTATGTGGTTCTTTTAAACTCATTGAACTGAGTAAAAGTTTGACTTAGGATACAATCAAAATGATCTACTCCCTCCATCCCAAATTATAAGTCACTTTTGGTAAGTCACTTTGACTAACCAAAGTGACTTATAATTTGGGATTAGGATGGAGTATATTTTAGAACAGATGGAGTATAAGTTTTATAAGAGCACTCACAATGCAGACTCTATCATAGTTTCTATCCTCATTTATTACTCCTCTATTTATTGTTTTTTTCTGATGTGGCCGCTATATTTATTGAAGAGAGAAAAACACAAAGAAAACCAAGTTTAACTAAGAAACTAACTCTTCCGCATAAAACCAAAACAATGCGTAGGGTAATGACAAGTGGGTCATGTGACATCAAAATAGAAAATTGTATTGCGGAAGATAGTTTTTAACACAATGTATAAAAACTATAGAAAACCATGATAGTTTCTAGCATTGTGAGTGCCCTAGGACCTAATAAATAGATTTCCCGTTTTACACCTTTATGTTTATGCACCCTTGTTTTTTTCAACTCACGTTATTATAAACAACATCCCCCCAATCACTGACTGCCTGTGTTGCTAGTAGCTGTCGCTGTTCACTCACGTCGTCATCGTCCAAACGCACAAAACAAGTTTGGGTAAATGGTACTACTTGCGCTATCAATATGATCAAGGGGGTGATTTGTAAATATTGAAAAGAAGGAGTTTGCAGTGAAATTGTCCGTTCCTTCCTTTTTATGCTAATAAAGGAAGTGGCAGCTCCCGGAGAAGAAGCCAAGGGAAAGCGAAAGAGAGCAGCAGAGCTTGGCAATGGAGCTTCCATGGGGAATGCTGCTGCTTCTGGTCCTCTCCGTCTCCTCCTCCTCCTCCTCGGCCGCTGCCACGCTCGCCGTCAGTGCTCCGCCTCCAGTGCCTGCGCCTCGTCCCTCTCAAGATGCTGAAGGTGACATTGTGCTGCTAACACCCCTTGCCTCACGTTTCTCACCACACTGTTTTCCTATGCCAATCTTGTGTGTGTTGTCCCATTTCGGTCTCATTTGGCTGCATTCGTTTAGATCTGAGCATGCAGTTCTGCCAAATGCAATGCGTTGCGTTTAGAGTAGCCAATGCTTGATCTCTGAAGAGGAAACAGAGAACGGTCTGAGTTTGTTGCTCCATTTCTGTTTTAATCTTGTTCTTTCATTGTTCTATGCTAGCAAGCACGAAACATGCAGATTTACTGCTGCAGATGTGAAATATCTGTGCAGGACAGCAAATCTGATATTCTCGTCTAGTGTTATGCTTCCATTCATCTCTGTTACTTTTCATGATGCATCCATCTCCATCAGTTCACATTTGGGGTCTCCAGTCCAAGAATGCTGTGATTATTTTGTTCCAAGAATGTTCTGTCTAATGTATGCTTGCAACTTGCAAGCACAACTTGCAAGCACAAATGGTTGGTCATTGTTTTCGAGTTTGGTCGTGTAGAAGACGATGCGAAAGATCTGATTTTTGTTCATGTATCCGTGGCCACATAGGCCTGCTCATCAACGGCAACTTCGAGACGGCGCCTCGGAAGCTGAACAAGACCCTCATCGTGGGCCGCCACTCGCTGCCGGGGTGGACGGTGCAGGGTCACGTGGAGTACGTCTCGGGCGGGCCGCAGCCGGGGGCATGTTCTTCGCGGTGCCCCACGGCGTGCACGCGCTCCGCCTCGGCAGCCGCGCGTCGGCGTCGCAGAACGTGACGGTGCGGCCGGGCTCGCTGTACGCGCTGACGTTCGCGGCGACGCGGACGTGCGCGCAGGACGAGTCCTGCGCGTGGCCGTGTCGCCGTCGCTCTCGGCGCCCGCCGACGTCGCCGTGCGCACGCTCTACAGCGGCGCGTCCGCCGACACCTGGGCCTGGGGCTTCCGCGCCTCCTCCCCGTCGCGCAGGTCACCTTCGCCAACCCCGGCGTGCAGGAGGACGCCGCGTGCGGCCCGCTGCTGGACGCCGTCGCCATCAAGGAGCTGCCCACGCCGTACCCGACCAAAGGTAACGACGAGACCGCGGCCATGGATCTTTCATTGTAACCTGAATGACGAAGCACGAATCTTTGATTCCTTGCAGACAACCTCATCAAGAACGCTGGGTTCGAGATCGGTCCCCAGGTGCTCAAGAACACGACGGTGGGCGTGCTGCTGCCTCCCAAGCAGAAGGACGTGACGTCGCCGCTTCCCGGTGGATCATCGAGTCGCTCAAGGCGGTGCGGTTCATCGACGCGGCGCACTTCTCGGTCCCGGCGGGGCAGTACGCGGTGGGAGCTGGTGGCCGGTCGAGAGAGCGCCATCGCGCAGGTGATCCGCACGGTGCCGAACCACGCCTACAACCTGTCGTTCGCCGTCGGCGACACCAAGAACGGCTGCCACGGGTCCATGCTGGTGGAGGCGTTCGCGGGCAACGTGACGCAGAAGGTGCCGTTCGAGTCCACCGGGAAAGGAGGGTTCAAGGCGGCGGCGTTCAGGTTCGTGGCCGCCGGCGTCCGGACTCGCCTCACCTTCTACAGCTCCTACTACCACACCAAGGTCACCGACGGCGTCTCGCTCTGCGGCCCCGTGCTGGACCAGGTCAAGGTCGTGCCCGTCAAGGCCTAGTGATTTGTGAGTGAATCGTGAGAGCTCCGGCCTGCTGTGCTCTCGTTCTCGTCGTCTTTAGCTATTTGCTTCGTCGTGATTTGGCATGGTGGAACGAACTCTGGACCCTTCTGAATCTGATCATGCTGTGCAGAACTTATGCATGCCGTGTGATGTGAATCTTGCGAAATTTGGTTGCAAAATCTCTATTTTCTGCTCGCTCCACGTTTTGGAATTTGGGATGGCGTTGGTTTGGTCGTGTCCTGAAATAGAATCGACACTTCGCGCATCAGCCGTAATGTCCTGTTAGTTGCTTTGACACAAGCGGATAATCAGGGTTGCCCACGCTCCCGTGTTGCCGGGGGCATGTGCCGTGCCGGTCTTCAATCCTGCATTGAAGCAATTGTCTGATTTGGGACTGCTCCAATTTTCCCTTCTTCAAAATGCCATATATATTATAGGGCAGTACTTCGTGAGGTCAGGCTAACCAACTATCCAAGTGCTTTCATGGCAACCGCCTGGTTCTTGAGCCACATCTCAAGACTACAATTCTCCATGTACTCATGTAATAGTCATGTACAAAGAATAGTCATCGTCACCAACAAAGGAGTAGCCAAGTAGATGAACAAAGGGTACGATGTTTCATCACCTTTCTAATTATCCCAATTTCAGCAAGGACCGGACGACCACCTTGGAACTGATAGCAAATACTCGTAGCTGAATGCTTATAGTGCTATGCATAGTGTGCAATGTGCACACCGAGTTTTTTTTTCCTGCAGAAAAGTTAGCCACCACGAAGCCTTAAAGAAGTACTGCCCTGTATGCCGTGCCAAATAAAAATATTTTCTGTTCAAATAGAATTTAGCAATCAGGACTTCCTACACTCTGTGCATGCTGATCAATTTTAGTTCATTCATTCATCGAAAAAATAGTTCATTCCAATTTTAGATATGCTCTGATAGAAAGACTACAGCAATCAGAGCTTCTGTATTGAGGAAACAATTTTGTAAAGGAGGCAATAAAACATTATTCGGCGGAGTGATTCCTCTAAATAAAAACATTATTAGCTTGAAAAGTAATAAAAACTTTTCAGACCAACCAACTGGAATCTATAATAAATTGACATGTGTCAAACTTGCATTTTAGAGCAACTTGATCATGGTCACGACGTGATTCTTGTTCCACCAAGAGAAAGGGCCCATCAACATGCAGAGTAGTACTTCTCAAAGCCCAGTTGTTATTCGGCCGAGAGAAGCGACTTGGTGGACCACAAGCCTGGACCGACTGCTTTGTGTATGGGCCGTTAGACAATTTACGAAGGTCGGTTTTTCATAGAAAACGGGCCTCCGAACTGCAATCCTCTGTCGTTTTCTTGATTCCTGGCCCATGTTACAGCCCACGGCCTCCGCCGCAGCATCTCAGGGAAAACCCTAGTTCCATCCCTCCAGATAAATACCTCATCGCCTCACCACAGCCACTCTTTGCGCCGCCGCAGCCCCAAAACCCTCATCCCCATCACTCTCCGGAGAGCGCCCCAGCCACCACTCCACCCCTCACCCAGCCATGGCGGAGCGCGGCGGCGAGCGTGGAGGCGAGCGCGGCGGCGAGCGTGGCGGGTTCGGCCGTGGCTTCCGGACGCGGCGGGCGCGGCGACCGTGGAGGACGCCGGGGCGGCCGGCGTGGTCCGCGTCAGGAGGAAGAGAAGTGGGTCCCCGTCACCAAGCTCGGCCGCCTCGTCAAGGAGAACAGGATCACCAAGATGGAGAGATCTACCTCCACTCGCTCCCCGTCAAGGAGCACCAGATCGTGGAGCAGCTCCTCCCGGGGCTCAGGACGAGGTCATGAAGATCACGCCCGTCCAGAAGCAGACCCGCGCCGGGCAGCGCACACCCTTCAAGGCCTTCGTCGTCGTCGGCGACAACGACGGCCACGTCGGTCTCGGAGTCAAGTGCGCCAAGGGAGGTGGCCACCGCCATCCGCGGCGCTATCATCCTCGCCAAGCTCTCCGTCGTCCCCGTCAGGAGAGGTTACTGGGGTAACAAGATCGGACAGCCGCACACCGTGCCTTGCAAGGTCACCGGCAAGTGTGGCTCCGTCACCGTGCGCATGGTGCCCGCGCCCAGAGGTTCTGGCATCGTCGCCGCGCGCGTGCCCAAGAAGGTGTTGCAGTTCGCTGGCATTGAGGATGTCTTCACCTCGTCCCGTGGCTCCACTAAGACCCTTAGCAACTTCGTCAAGGTACTGCTACGCTCTTATTCGTATTATGACTTGATTGATGCTTCTATTATACTTGACATTTTTGCAATGCTTGCACCTTAGGACTGCTATTAATGAATGCAAGGATGAGCTAGCAATAGTATATTGCTGATATCATAATGACCTTATGTGAAATGTTGAATTTGTAGTGTTATCTTGATCATGTATCATATGCAATACTATGTTGGAAGTGCTGGTTTTGTACTTTTACTTTATCAGATAGGATCAATTAGCTTGGAACTTCAGAAATTGCTGTTTGTGTGTTAATTTATATCTTATAATAGTCTAAAAGAGATGGCCACTAATGTGGTATGATAATTCTATTATTGTGATTATGAAGTTGCAACGGACACTGCATATAGAGTGTGTGCTGTTATGCCTTTCCTAATACATTCGGAGAACTTTCTGTCAACTAAAACCTTCAGAGTTTTGGAAGCCAGACCCGCGTGCAGGTTGACTCCATGTCATTGTGATATGAGTGTTAAATCATGAATGGAGGATTGGATGTTAATGTCAAGATCTCTCCATGTTAGATTCTAATTCATATTTAGATGTACTAGTTTTACTGGAATTTCAGAGTGGTTTTATTCTGTCTACTTTTCAAGCACCAGATTCCACCTTCTTAATGGCCTGTATTGGATTTTTGTATGAACTTAGTTTGTGAACAATGTACTATCTAAAGAGTTACATTTTTCAAAAAAAAAAAGTTTTATGTACTATCTAAAGAGTTACATTTTTCAAAAAAAAGTTAAACTTATGTAACATCATTCCTTAGTTACATATACTTTTCTTGTGATGAGTCATGCAGTATCAAAAAAATCTAAACTGACTTAAGGTCCGTTCTGTGGTTAGTTGGTTTACACTAACAGTTTTTTTTTTTGACAACATTACACTAACAGTTGACCTGTTAGCATATATTAACTTTGTTGGTTCTATTGCAATTTAATTCATACATTCTTGATGTCAATTGAGTGCCATTTATCAGTCATGTGGTTTGGTCATGTGCAGGCTACCTTCGACTGTTTGATGAAGACCTATGGCTTCCTTACTCCTGAATTCTGGACCCAAACCAAGTTCTCCATGACTCCATTCCAGCAGTTCACGGACCTTCTGGGAAAGCCCACCAAGGGTCTTGTGCTTGAGGCCCCAACTGAGACAGTAGAGGCTTAGGATGGTTGTGTGAAGCGCTCTACTCGTTGGGAGTTGTCTAAATGCATTTTCTTCTTCTATATTATAGTTAAAAGAACTGTGGGGAGTCAACTTTGGGTTTTGTTTAGCCCTGGATGTTGTTCTTTTACTGTCAAGTTTTGGATTGTGGTACTTACTATGGTACTTTTTGTCAGTGAATGCTACATAATTGTCTCATGTTTTCACGGTGAAGTATTTTAGGGAGCCTGTTGTTGGGTTGACTTGAATGCAGTTTTGCTTTTACACCCCGCCTTTGTGCTGTGAATGTCTTGTGTGACCTTGCCAAGTACTATTCCATGAGAATTCATAAGAAATCATCAGCTGGCCACCGTAATGCTGTCCGCAGAAATCATCAGCTGAACATGGCTGAGTCTTCCCAGGCACTAGTGCTCAAGATGCACACGCTGTCCATTCGTTGCTTGCACGCCGGCTCCTCTGTTCGAACCTATTGTTTCGCAGGCAGCCTTGACCGGCCAGCTGCGACGAGGTGCGCCAGGGGAACTGGATTGCCGTGGCTTCGTCGTGAAACTCAAACTGGCAAGCTGCCGTCCATACTTTTGTCGTCTCATCAGGTTCGCCGAACCTGCCGGCTGCCGGTCTGTGGACGTGCCCATGACACGCGGGGGCCGCCGGGATTCCTGCAAGAATCTTGGCCGGGTGGCGCTGACGCGAAAAGTTTTTCCCCGAGAGGCAGGGACGGCTTCACGGCATCACCAGGGCCTCACAAATTTTGGTTGGCGAGAGGGAGTGGCAGCGCGAGCCAGCCACTGATGGTGCGAGCAGGCGAAACAGCACTACAAGTCCTCTTCTCCCTTGCGCCACTTGGGTTTCTTTCTTCTTTTATACCACACCGCCGCTGCTAGCTGCTCCCCTGATCGTGACCAGGTTTTCAGGAGAAACGAGCTGCGGCTCCGGCTGTGGGCTGTGGCTGTTGCAAGAGCAGGTACACACAGAGCATGGCGGCAGTTCAGGTGATGCCGGCGGCCGTGGGGCGAGCGCCGTCGTCAGGCGGTTCGGTGTCGGGGTCGGTAGCACCACCACCGGCTTGTTCGCCGGCGACTGGAGGAGGAAGGCTCGCCGCCCGGCGTGCTCGGTCTGGGCACTCAGGCGGCAGCAGCACAGCCGGAGCAAGGCCCGCGGCCTCGGCATCGTCTGCAACCTCGCCGGACAGTACGAGGCTTTTGACGACGTCCAGCGGGTAATTTCCATCCGTCTTTGAGTACTTGATTTTCTTGTACCTTTTCTTGCACTTGTTCTTCGATCTCCTGCTGATGTGCTTGCTAATCGAGGCGCTGAACGCAGAGAAAGTATTGTGATGTTCTTCAAACGTAGCAACGAGATCGACGGAAAAAACATAGGATTTCTATTTGATTTTCTGAGACCAAACTCGTTTGGTTCATTAAGATTTGGTGAAATTCAAGGCGTTTGCTTTCGGCTGACCTTTTCTCTGAACTGAACTTTCGTCCTGGTGTTTGTGGCTGCAGCAACTGATGAACTACTTCACCTACAAAGCCGTGAAGACCGTGCTGACTCAACTCTACGAGCTGAACCCACCAAGCTACCGCTGGTTCTACAAGTAATACTAGCAAACAAATCCTCTCTGTTCTAGTCTGAATTCTCCCTGCTCACGATTGTGTAAACATGCGTGTTCTTGTTTCGTGTGCTGTAGCTTCGTTGCTGTCAACAAACCTACTGACGGCATGCATTTCCTCCGTGCTCTCGGCAAGGTATATATATACACACACAAATCCACAAAATTCCTTAGTGGATCTTCTGCAGCTGCGAAAGGAGCTCACACAGCTGGCTATGCTTATCTTGCAGGAGAGGCAGGAGCTTGCAGAGCGAGTGATGATCACCAGGCTTCACCTATATGGAAAATGGATCAAGGTAACCAACCATCGATAAGCAAGTGATGCTGTAGCCTGCCTATTGCCGACTTATATTATATGATGAGATGACTGACATTTTGGTTGGGTTCTGGATATCTAATCTGTCTGTCAGAAATGTGACCACGCAAACACGTACGAGAAGATCTCTGACGAGAACCTGACGCTGATGCGAGAGCGGCTCATGGAGACGGTCATCTGGCCAACCGACGACACCAACACGGAGAAGATCGGCTGATGCCTTCCGAGGTGCAGAAATTGTTTTGGTTTGACGATCAAGCTTAGCTCCTTATATTAGGTAGAGCACTCTGGGTTTCTCTATCAGTCAGTCAGTCAGTCATCAGTTGTATATAATCAGAGTCGTAGAAGAGAGTATACATTACTCTGGGAAGTGTTCAGGCAATTAATATTTGAGGTGTTAACAATGCTGTTTTGCCCTCCCAAGTCTCTACTGTTGTTCCAAGGAAGCAACAAAATACTTTACCTTGGAATTTGTATGAATAATGAAAGCTTTGGTTCACATCAGAGTTCAGAGATTGTCTTGAATTCGTTTGGGAGGCCTTTTATATTTGTTTCCATTTTAACTAGTCTAATCATATCTCAAGGTGCATGTAACCTTAGAGTTACTGGACATTGATTTACTAGAACAGGGCATGTATTCCTGGAAACATCAACTGCTGCTACTTTCTATACAAGAAGATACTGCAAATAAACATGAATGAGCCAATTAACGAATACTCCTTACTAACATATGTACATGAGTATGGCTAGGTGCCTCTATCTCCATCTGTACATTCTACAAACTACAAACAACTAAGTTCACTTGCCCCTCTACTTAGTGGCAGCGCAAGGCTGTGGAACAACCGCCCCAAATTTTCTCCATTTTGCATTCTCGCATGTGCTTTCTGTGTTGCCCTTGCTGCCCTTCATTTTCAGGTCGATGTTCTGCAAGGTAATGCCTTGGCATGGGACATTCTTGCTGCAGTTTATCTTGATGGCATCCTTGGTAATGGTTGTCCCTCTAATGTTCTTGAAGACAACATTGCTGACCTGAACTGATGATTTTTGTTCCTGACAAGGTTTTGCCTTGTCGCAGTAGTTCTGGTCGATGATTATTGGGTTCTTGACATCATACATGATCATGTTTTGGAATGTGATGTCCTTGGCGTACCCACTTCCTCCCTGGTACGTCTTGATGCGTGCTCCATTGGTGGTGCCATAGAGTTGCACTGAATCTATGGTAATGCCAGAGACTTCGGCTCTTGAGTTGTCATCTCCCAAGCTTCCAATGCTGATCCCGTGTCCCGGACCACAAACAACTTTGGAGACATGAAGGTTATGAGTACCATCCTCGATTGACATACAATCATCCCCTGCAAGATTCAACAGAGAAGATGTTAGTTCACTGAAGGCTTGAAGACAATATATTCCATATGAAGTGAATCCTGAACATGCTGCTTACCAGTCTTGATCTTGCAGTCTGTGACCCGTATATCTTTTGCTCCGAGTGATGTGGATGCCGTCAGTGTTAGGGCTCGTGCCAGGCGCTGTGATGGACAACCTTTGCTAGTTGCACGTTGGTGCAATCCTCGACTGACATGTGGATCTGTTGGCTGTTGATAATTTTTAGATCCTCCACCCTCAAATTGGTGCAGTAGTGGAATGACAAAGCCGTTGGAGCTTCCTTGCAGGGCTGAAGAAAAGAGAGGCCAATTCAGTCTCAGTAAAGCTTGAGCTTATAGGTATTCAGATAAACCAAAGGGTCGACACCACACTTACCAGAGCCTTGTTGATCTTGCACGAGTATGGCCACCATTTCTCGCCGTTGCCATCCATGGCGCCACCGCCATTGACGGTGAGATTGCTGATGCTTCGGAACACGATCCAGTGCCTCCTGTCATTGTCGCTCCAGTCCGCCCTGTTCAGCGACGCCAAAGAGCGTGCCCTTCACCGTGAGCGCGACGCTGGACTTGCACGGGCCACGGAGGGTGATGAGCTTCAACAGGTAGCGCCTGCCATTGGGGACGAGCACGACGGCCGGCCGTGGCGAGGCGCACGCCCTCCTTCCACGCCATTACCAGCGCGTGCGTGTCGTCGTGCCGCCCGTCGCCACGGGCGCCGTAGCGGTCGAGGCTGAACACGCTCTCCGACGAGCTGTCATTGCCCGATCCTGCAGCCTCTACAATGGCGGACATGAAGAAAGCAGCACGAGGAGAGGCACCGTGAACACAAGCTTCGTCAGCGATGCCATTGCCATTGGCAGATCGAGCTAAGCACGCTGTGCAGGTGGTTAGTGCAGTCTGGACTTTGAGATCACAAATGAATTGGTGGGGGTATAGTGCAGCTCTTGTTGCAAGGTTTGCCCAGGTTGGTGCTGGTGCTGGTGCTGGATTGATGATGATCGACTTGTGAGTAAGCAGCATGCCCATGGCCGTTTATATAGGCGCGCTGAGGAGAGTTGCGTTGCTTGTGAAGAAGAGCAACGCGGCAGAGTTTGGTTGGCAGATATGAGCAGTGGAGCGTGCATGCTTGCAGCCACGCCATGCCATGCGTGCAGGTATCGACACCCCTGAGATTCTTCCGGCATGCATGATCGCCCGCAGGGAGAAAAAATGTGCGGAATCGAGTCCACATGCAGGTTTTTCATGACGGAAATTCTCAAATCCTGTTTGCTTGCTCGGTTGCAAATGGAGTCTGTTTGTTCGATCTCAGGTCAAGCCAAAGTCCATCTGATTCTATGGGTGAAATCTCCTAGCATGGGGGCCTGCACGGCAGTGAAAATTTCAGTTAGGCACATGTGGGACTGAACCATGCTATATAATGTCCAGAAGCAACATATATATATCAACGTGTCGATGATGATGCAATCTAGCTGAGTATGTAAGCACCTAACAAAGCCTGTTCAGTGAAAGAGTCAGATTGTTAGAACACTCTTAATTATCTTCTCTAAAAAGAACACTCTTAATTATATATATGTGTTTAATTGCTATAGCCAATCTGTAACTGATTGTCACTAGACGGTATGCATGGAGAAGGTAATACTAATGGAGTAGCGATGTTCACATTT
>JADLZK010004946.1:0-36895 GCA_015847255.1 Hyparrhenia diplandra | reverse complement strand
CACAAAGCACAAAAAGTGGCTATGAACCTTCAGACACAGAAACTGAGTGGCATGAAAGCCCCTGGAGCGACGGAGCATTGACATCAGAGAGGGCAGTCTTCCTATAAAAAATCCTGGTAGGAATGACCAAGTTGGTACTAGGAGGAAAAACATATCTGCTAACCACACAAGAGATTATCATGCTGAAAACTTCAAACTTGAGATACAGTCGTACTCCTCAGAAGTCACAGAACAAAGCCATCCTTCTCATTCGCGACTCGAAGAGTGAATCGTCACGAAGAAGAGCAGCGGGCGCCTCAGATTCGTTCTTCTGGAAAGCTTTAGTAGATCATCAATCAAGGCAAGGTTTTCTACTTAATCGTTCGAATTTTCTACACGAAACTCATACAAGAGAAGGACATCCTGTTAAATCCTGCATTTCTGGCAGTAACCCTGTCTCAACAAATCCAGAAAGAAAGTTGCTGATAATATAGAAGAAAATTCACATGCAGAAAATTGTTCCCCAGGAGATCAATGAGTTGATTGCAAATCGCAAGTTATCTAATTCCAGATATAATGAGTATGCTTTTACGAGCACAGAATCGATACCTGCGGTGATATCTTCTTCTCCGTGATTGCAGGGCTCTCCACTTGCGAAAACATCAACAAAAGCATAACAATATGGACCAATCATTTTACCTCTGACTCAAATGCCCATGCTGAGAATGATGGCACTGTTGCTCAAAGTAATTTGGGCCAGCCATCACAATTTATTTCAACTCAGAAAGGACTTTCACGCACAACTTCACAAAATCCAGTTATGCTACTGGTAAGCCACTACCAGATAAGTACCACCACCACTTTGGAAGTAGCCCATATAGCGTGGCAGAAGTGGGGAGAGTGGAAAAGTTTAGTGAGATCACTGGGAAAAGCTAGTTGGAAGCGTCATGAAACTCACATCAGCAAGGCGCCAAAATGATGTCGTGAAAGCTTCCATGTATGACTGGGAAGGCATGTGGCGGAATCAAACGTCGGACAACAAAAAATGATGAATCTGAATCAAGTTTTCATTCAGAAGGCACTTGGCGTTGAGAAGATTAGACTTTTGTGGGCTGATAAATACTCCCTCACGAAATTTAAATGGATTTACTTGCCACGAGGGAGCAAGTTCAGAAAAGCAAACAATGGTAACCTTTCTAACTCCTTCCTAGCTAAGTGTGTTTGATCAGTATAAACTGTGTTACATAAACGCTAAAGCAGTAGACAGTCAGTCACCCTTAGCTGTCGATGATGTTGTAAAAGGTTCATTAGATAGGGGGAAACCAGAGGCGAACAATGATTATAACAGTGGCAGGTCAGGATGAGGAGGGGGTGTGATCCACCCTGATTATAAACTATTTTGCCTTGCTTGAACAAGGTATTTATTATCTGTTTCTGACATTTTCACGGTGCAATGAGTTAAATTGTTTGGGAGGTTTTTGTCCTACCTGCCATTTTTTATCGTATTGTTCCAAGTTGGTGCTCTTGTCTTCTAAACTTTAAGCACTTGTGACAGGTCTCCATGGAATTTTGCCCACATATTATTTTCAAGGGTCCTCCAGGATCGGGAAAAGAGATCTTTGTGCAGAGCTGTCCTCACTGAAATTTTTGGCGATTCCTCTCTAAATGTACAAACTTAAATACAGCAAATATGAACATTTCTGTTTATATATATACTCTGCACAGATTTCATCAAATGTTTGACTTTTCAGGTCCTCACTATTTGAAGAGCTGCAATGGCCAGGTCTGTTCTGTCATTAATGCTTGTCGCCAGCTTTTACTTTTAGGACAGTGTCCTACCTTTTACTTTAGGACAATGTGCCAATAGTTGATACGGGAAATTGTTTCTGTAGTTTTTTCATTGAAAATTTTTTTCAGTCAACATTAATATTTTAAAAGGAAGCATGACATTAAGTATTGATGTTTTTTTGAGTTAGTGAGCAAAGGCTTCCATAATGCTGCAGGATCAGTATCTGTGCCTATTCTCGTCCCATTTCATCAGCAGTAACCATGTGGAACTCCACATGAGGTTTCAATCAAGAACGCTAGATATGCTTTGATGACTCTGGCAAAATGAAATGTCTGACAAGTGTAAAATCCACTGAACCAATTGTGCGAAAAGAGCTTTAAAGGTGTAATTCAGTCTCTGCAGTTCTGCAACATTGTTCCTTGACATGCCATTTCATTTGAATCGTGCTCTTTTATGATTCTTTGTTCAATGTAATTTTCTCTATGATGTTGATAAAGTCAGCGAAAATAACCAGCGTCTGATAAAATGGATGTCGATTCCTCCTCTGATGCATGCAAGATAATAATGACTTGCGAGGATGATTCTAATCTCCTAGATTCTATAAAGAGTAGATTTGCAAGATTATTTCAATTGGCGTGCTTGTACACCGCGTGGTGAGTTTTCATTTTAGTAATAAGCCAGGACTTATATGTTGGCTTTGATCAACTATAAATCTAGATTCATAAGACATGCAATAATTATTCAGCTTTATTAGTATGTTACTTTTCATTTGACGCGACTTACATACAATTTATGCATGGAAGAATTCTAGATAAGTGGCGCGTGAACATAAATATTTAATTAGTTTAGAACCACTTAATAACGTTTTGATATTTCTTTCAGGTGGTAGATATCGCACATATATCAAAAAGAGTTTTTGATCTTCCTGCAAGCTTTGCTACTACCATTTGCAAATCAATCCAGGAAGAACTTGAGGGGAGCTATAATATTAGCTCTGGAGGCATGTAAAGCCAACAAGTATGATCGTAAGGATTTAGTCTAGCATGAAAATTCATAATTTCCTATCAATCTATGTCACTAGTATCTGATTTTTGTTTTTGTTTCCTTTCAATTTTACCTAGTTATCCTTCATTGATGGACAAGCTATACCACTAGGATGGGAGGAGGTTCTGGAGGAACTTGCAGCAGAAATTTTGGATGATCCTGCTCCTAAAAGGTCTGACTGTAGAATTGGAACAACTTTAACTGTTGAATGTTCATATTGTCCTTTTGTTGATTGGGAAGCTACGATGAACAAACTGTTTAGTGACTTATTATCAGTCATTATGTTTTGTGAGTTTTTGTGTGATTGCATCCTACTGGTCCATTTGCATAACAAATGGAAAAAATTGTATAGGTTGTTTCTGGCACAGGCAAGCTCCAAAAAGCTCTTGGTGGAATTTGTACCTCCTATAAACTAATACTCCAGGTAAATTATGCAAACTACCATCTCCATTTAGAAATTATAAGGCGTTTTGGCCTTTTTTAATCATTAACTTTTGTTATGCACTTAGAGATACACACTGTCTTGTCTAGAAAAGCCAAAATCTTTTCATAATTTGGAGCGAGGGAGTAGATATTATTATTATTATTATTGGATAACATTATTATTGTTGTTATTACTTTCGAGGTAAATTATTGTTATTCTTTATTTATTTATTTTTTTACATGCTTCAGGGATACTATTATCTCTCAACTGAGATAAATATTGTTATTTGTCTTTATTGCTTCAGGCATACTATTATCTCGAACTGAGAAAACTTTGCATATGAACTTCATTCTCTAATCTCTTGCAGAAGCTCGTAGAACTCTTCCTGAAGGGAATTCAGACTGGCGTGAAGAGGGAGGTCTGTTATTGGCATGCCTACTATGGCAGGTTTATTTTTTCGTACCATCAGTTTAGCATGCAGTTCCCTGGTGAGCTATTTTAACAATACAAAGAATAATGAATTTCAGGATAAGCGGTTGCCTGTTTGGTTGCAAGTATCTGCTTAAATTAAGGTAATTTCTTTTCCTGCATTCAATAGAAAAAATTGCTTTTATATTTTGGGCACCTCTCACGGGGTATTGGTTGGTGGCAAGTTATTAGACTCGCTTTTTGTCCATTCATTTGAGTTGTTATCGGGCAGAGGCATATTCTCAGTGCATTTATTTGTCTGTCTTCCATTGGCTTTACGTCAAATCACCGGAATTCCCTGAACTATCTTTTTCCCTTGTTCAGAATTTGTTGCCAAGTTCATGCAGCATCCACCGGAGAAAAACATGTCACATGAGCCCAAGATTACTGAGGTGGCGCGGTGAGAATTCGTAGAGCATGTCATTTTGCGGTTCTGCCATGTCGAAATCCTGTTTGTGGTGGTGGTGAGTGGTGATTTACTCTATTTTATACTGTATTTTATATATTCACCTTATGCGTGGACTGTGGTTCATCTTTTTTTCTCGTTCTATATATGGTACATATGCTGCTACTGGGTGTCCAGCCAGATAAATGTCTATACGGTGGCTATATCTTCTTGGCAATATCTTGTTGCAAAAGTATTGGAAGAGGACGTATAATAACCTTTTGGTTGGCAATATCTTGTTGCAAAAAGTATTGGAAGGTGAATAAGCTGCTTCATGATCTTGGCTGGCAGCACGACAGCAACATGTCAGATGCGGCGTACAGAAGGAAGCGTCGGAGAGGTCTATGCCGCGGGCGGCAACCTCGAAGGCTGCGCCAGAGTGGTCGGACAGTCATCACCGCCGACGGTCGGATCACCCCGGCGGCATCAGGCAGGGGCTTATCCAGCGGTGGTGGATCCCATCATTGCCAACACTTTCGGCTCACCAAAAGTCCTAATGGGCCGGAGGGGCCCGGCCTCGCCCTCATCTCACGAAAGAAACCCTCGACCTCCTGCGGGGGTAGACAAGTCAAAGATCCGCTGGGCCGGCATTCAATAAGCGTAGTCCGGCAAAGCGGCCCTAAAGCCCCGGGCAGTCGACTTCACGGTTTTGCCGGTGACCCCTCGAACCAGGTGAAGACTCTCACATTTGAGATCCCCTGGGTCATGGTGCCACCGCGCCTCCTCGAGGCGGCCACCTTTCACAAGTTCATGGCTGTCGAACTACACGATACCTCAAGCTCAAGATCACGGGGCGAAGGGTGTTATCACGGCGGCCACCTCGCACCATCATGCATCTACGAGTGCGGCGTGGCGTGGAGTATGCGAGGCACTCGCCATGGCGAGGCACTCGCCAGCCGTCGCGAAGAAGCTTTGCGAAATCCGCGATGAGCATGAGGCCAAAGCGCCGCTGGCCCGGGAGCACCGAGCCCTCCTGCGGGCACCAAGAAGACCCCACTCGATCAGAGCGAGAGGAGAAGGCTGGCGACCATCGGCTGCGATTTTGGATCGAAAATAGGAAGCGTGCTGCATGCGAGCTTCCTCGCGCCCGAATGCAAGAGCGTTCGCGTGGGGACCCTCGGACATCGCGGGCATCTGGGGATGTCGTAGAAAGCTTACTCCTAGACTATCGTAGGGCTCCAAAGCAGTCATACAGCGCTTTAGCGCGTTTTGATGGCGTAAGCGGAAAGATCATCGGGAGAGATCCACAAGCGCTACGGGAGGCGGATTCATAAAAAGTATTCCACCCAGTGGTTAGCTAATCTGTATTAGTAGAAAAAAGAATGGGAAATGGCCGGATGTGTGTGGACTACACTAGTCTCAACAAAGCATGTCAGAAAGTTCCCTTTCCTTTTACCTCGAATCGACCAAATTGTAGACTCTCCTTTAGCGGGATGTGAAACGTTGTCCTTTCTTGGCCGTATTAGGTTATCACGGATCAAAATGAAAAGTCCGACGGCTCGCGACCTGTTCATAACACCCTTAAAGGGATGTATTGCTACCTCACCATGCCCTTCCGGTTTGAGCGGCCGGGGCAACATACCCGGCGGTGCATGCAAATCATCTTGGGGAACTCATTGGAAGGATCGTGGAGGCCTAAATTCGGCTGACATAGTGGTCAAATCAAAGCGTGGGTTTCATTAGGCGACCTGGGGAAAAACCGGTGCCTAAACAAGAAGGGGAGTCAAGCTCAACCACGAAAAATCGTGGTCGGGGTCCCAGAAGGATCTTCTTTGGGTTTTATCGTCTCAGCGAGGCATCGAAGCAAACGGAGCCAAGGTTGCACCAATCACCAAGATGGGTCGATCCAAGATCTCAAAGATTACCGAAGGTCATGGGCTGCACGGCTTCGTGCAGCGGTTCATCTCACGCCCGCCGGGGAAAGGGACTTGCCCTC
This sequence comes from Hyparrhenia diplandra, assembly GCA_015847255.1. Lineage (NCBI taxonomy): Eukaryota > Viridiplantae > Streptophyta > Magnoliopsida > Poales > Poaceae > Hyparrhenia > Hyparrhenia diplandra. The sequence goes on along the minus strand of JADLZK010004946.1, from coordinate 30,810 downwards.
ATAGGCTGGCGCGCCAGAGTCGAGCGCTTTTGCACGGGCCCACGAGGCGAAGAAGCCCTCGGCAACCTCAGAAGCTCTAACAAACCCGCGGGTCCTGAAATAGCTGGCCAAACCGGGGAGAAACCACCGCTCTTATCGTCCGCGCCACTACCGAGGTGGTGGTAGCGGTGGTAAGTAGTGGGCGTCGGGAAGAAGGCACTGCGTTGCGGTACAGCATACTGTTTACTTCGCCGATGAAGTGCTTTGCAGCACCGAGGCGAGGTATTACGCTGAGATCACGAGGAAGCTGTTATGCGCCATGCGTCGCGACACGAAGGAAATTTCGCACACTACTTCCTCGCGCGCGCAGTTGCGAGTGGTATCTCGTTCCCCCTCGAGGAGATCCTCAAAACGAGAGGCCCGCGGGAAGAGTGGCGAAGTGGCGGTGGAGCTCATGGGAAACTATATCATTCTGCCCCATAGGCGATCAAATCACGGTCTGGCGACTTTGGCGCGAATGGACCGATACCGGCTACCCCGCACCCATCGGTAGAGTCTTTGGACCATGTATTCGATGGATCCGCGTGAAGGCGGTTTTTTGCTCTTCATCTCACCCCTCGGGGTTCACACAGTATGCCATCGGTACATTTTCCCCCTCAACAACGTCCTTGAGAATCTGGCCCAGTCAGCGGCCTCGGATCCTTGACCCGCGAACGCAGGCAACGGCGGCGAGGCAAGACTCCATTGACCAAGTTGATGAAGCGGCGCGTTGTTCACGCACTGTTGAGATACCAACAAAGCGGCCTCGGGGGTCATCAGCACATGAGCAAAGGCGAGCCATCAGCGGCAACACCGAAAACGCCGATGGAAGCGGCGACCGCGGCGGCGGCATTCACGTCCTTCCCACGAATTACGGGACCGCTGCCTTAGGCCCTCAGCCGATGATGATCCTCAGGGGACCCGTTCCCTTAGCGGGCGTGTTTGAGGACACGCCGATTAATACCGCGGGAAGCGTTCGTCGTTCGCGGAGAGTAGAACCACCGATCTTGCCACCTTGTTGGAGGAGGTGAGCTTGGAGCGATGTACCCGCCGGCTAGGTTCGGCTACCGATGCGCTTTCCGGCGGACTTGGAGTAGCCTTGACTCCCCGTCTGGCGCCCTCAAGGTGGTTGGCCTGCGCCAACGGCGGTGGTAAAGGTCCATATGAAGAACCACAACGAGAGGTCCCAATGCGGCTCGATCCCGGGAATCCCTCACAAAGGGTGGCCAAGATGGCGGCACAGGGAGATGAGTTGAGATGATGAAGCTGATTTCATAGTAGTGGAGGATGGCCGAATGAACGGCTGCCGTATCACGAAACGCGCCCGGTGAAGATCCATCAAGCTCACCGCGTAGCCATCCCGGGAGGTTAGGCTCCTCCTCGATTCAATCGGAGCAATCCACTCGCGGCGGCGCTTCATCGGTCGCGGGGGCGAAAACCCTTCATCGGCGAGGCAATTTGGAGCTTCTCCTCGCGTCAGCCGTCGTCCTCGGCCCGCGGCTTCGGCCTCCGGCACCTCCCTCCACTTGCCCGTCACGCTACATTTGCGCCATATATATGAAAGATGGCTGAGGGGTGGCCGCTAACAACCCCGTCCTGGCGCAAGGCAAGTGAATCTCTCCCTTAATCTCTCCCACACTATCTCTCTATCTCTAATTCTTTGCGGCAAAGAAGGCAAAAAGCGATGGCAAAGGCGAGGAGCAACTATCGCCGCCCGTATCGGCATCCCATATTTATAGGGAAGGGAAGGCAAACACGTAGAGGCACAGGCAATGAGCGAAGCTCACGGAATGGGCCCATGATGGGCGAGAGCGGCTCATCCAGCGGCCAAAGCGCATGGCGGTGGAACCGTCGAGCGCATTAATGCACCTTAGCCGAGCCCTCGATCTCCGCCCACGACAAGAAGGCGTAAGGCAGCGTCCCATCGAGCTACCGCTGATCAGCGCCACCTCCGGCGTGGCGACTAGGCGCCTGCGTCTTCCGGTCGAGTAAGCGCGTCCGAGCCACCCATATCCAGCCGACGCCCGCGACCACGAGGGCAAAAAGTGATCCGTTAGCGGTTCCCGCCCCGGCGAGAAAGCACGAGCCTGGTACGACACACCCTACGTTCGAAGGTTGCGGTTTGGGCCGCGAGGGTTTCTCTGATCACCTCGGGATAACGCGAGCGAGGGGCGGGGAAATGCACAACCCGGCTATACGCGGGCCCCACAGGGCTCACGGATTTCTCGACGTGTTTAAGGCCGCAGGTCTTTGCTTATAGAGATGTCCCATCGTGGGAGGCCCACGAGGCCCTCCGGGGGTTAGTCGCCCAAACCACGGGATGCGCTATAGCGGTCGCGAGTTCTCATGGGGTGAATCACGGATCACATAGCCGACCCTTGCTCTAGGCAAGAGAGCACGGGCACCCAGCTTAAGCAGGACCGCTACAGCGCTCGCAGGAGCATGACACATTACGACTTCTGAGGCATTGTGGCGTGTCTCCCCTCCTCCTCCCCTTTGAGGGAGGCGGCGAGGGCGTATGATCAAAGTCGAGGAGGCACGGGTGCGACCTTGCGCTATAAGCGCGGGCCTCGGGACTGCCGCAAAAACAAACGCGCCCGCACAAACAAAGCGCGCAATTTAAGAACATTTTGAGTCTTGCCGGCGTCGCGAGACATAAAAAGACCTCAAAGGAATCCGCCATTCCATTACGAGGCCTCGGGGGCTACACCCAGCGAGTGCGCCCGTAGCGCCACCGCAGCAGGCGAACCACCACGAGAAACAACAAAGCGGCGAGGCGAGCGGAACCCCGGCGAGTCCTCACTGCTTCGAGGGCTCGAGAACTAACGGGGACCTAAATATTGGGCGAGACATTCTCCCAAACTATATATGAGAATACGCGAGCTGCCAAGGCCGGTAAAAACCTAGCACGCTATCATCGCGCGGGAGGAGGCGGCCCGGCGGGCGATGGGCCGAGCCATTAGCCCACGGCAGCTCACACTACTGACAAAATACGGCCCCGGACGGCCCACAAAGTGATAGCCCAAATGGAGTCACCACGGCGTAAAGAAGCTCATCGCGCTCCCGCGAAGGACAAGGTCAAGGACCTCAGCCAAACAACGAACCATGGCGTTCCGCGTCGGCGGCGTAAACCATGGCACCGGACTGCGACCGCATCTCCGTTTAGAGAAATTTTGGGCCCAGCTCGGCCGGGAGAAATCTCGCTTCGTCCAGGGTGGCCTGGCTTCCACCACCCTCGGCAAGAACTTCGCCTGCGGGGGGACGACTCTCCATCACCGGGTGGCGGCCCAACTTACCCGGGTCTACGAATTCGCCGACCCGAGCGTGGAGGGATTACATCGGAGGAAGAAACGCGCCGCATTCAATGCGGTCGCCACGCACGGCGGCGCCCGGTGCCAGTCGATTACGCCCGATCCATCGAGCTGCCGAATCGTCTCCCCAATCCGGTGATGGGGCCCTAAAATTTCGAACGATGGCGTGTTACACCACGCGACGACGCGAAGCGAGAATGACCTTGTTCATTTCGAGCGCCGTCAAAGCGCCCGCGTTGGGCGAGACCACCGGGCACCCGGCCGCATAGCCCGGCAACCTCACGGGACCCGGCCCTGCGCCATGCGGGCTGTGAAGGGCGCCTCCACGAGAACCCTGGGGCGCGCCGCGGGCGGCACGTCCACCATCCGGATCGGGGCCAGCGTGTCGCCGTCCAGCAACATCAAAGCGGCCCACCCCTCGGCGGCGCTATGCAACGGTGTGGCCTCGGGGAATTAGCCACCTAAGCGTCCACAATGTAAACATTATCTCTCTCCCTTCTCCTATAAAGGGGAAGTAATGCCTCATTGGAGGATTGATTTGAGGCAGCTCAACTCCGTTTCACCGGAGGAAAGCGGCACACCACCACCACCAAACCCGATGGTGGGGCTTGAGACCAGCGTCTCTCCCATCACGGCCTGTAACCCCCTCTTTACTTTCGCCTTTGATGGCTTGGGGTAACAACGGCGGGGACACACCCATTTGGGCGTAGGGCCCGTTGGCTTCGAACGGGATAAACACATTTGCGTCCCGTGTCCATCTTCCTAGCGCCATCGTGAGGGAGGGGCACCGGCTTATAAATTCTTTATTCTTGCGGCACCGAAGCACCCGTTCCTCGAAACGGCAAGCGGTTAAGCAGCGCCCGGTAGGGGGCACCGTGTCGTCTGCATCTCTGTCGGCCCTCATGGCGTTTCGCCTTCGTTTCCACCACCTTTCCGGCGACCGCGAGCTCCGTAGCGGAACACCAACATTCGCGGAGACGGCGGCATTTTGTGGCGCTTCGGCCCAACTTCACGAATAATCCTTCTACCCAGTGTACGGTAGAAGGGAGAGCGGCTGCCTCGCCACGCGGCAAACCCATCATCATAGCGCCTTGCGCAAAACGGGCAAAGCGGACCCATCGGCGCAAAGAAGCTGGCGTCCAAACATGGTCTGAATCCGTCAGCGTATCCGTACGTAGGCTTCGCGAAGAGGCTCCGGGAACCTAGGCGGGAAATACCTTACCGCCACCAGCTGCGTGGTAGGGTACCCCAACCCCTAATGCGTCGGGCTTGCCTCGCTCGGACATCTTTGGAGAGTCGGTGAATCTTCGGCGGCGTGAAAAATCGTCGAAGCCTTACGCCCGGGGAAACGCGAGCGAGACCACCCGTCGTTCCGCGGGAAGCGTTATCCCATGGACATTCATTCACCGGGCGCATCCTCCCACGGGGGATGCGGGGCGACCCCGTCTCTACCCCTCGGGTTCAATCCGGGGGCTGGTCGGGTCGAGGACTTCGCTCTACCGTCGGAGAATCGAAACCTCCTCGGGCGTTAGTACACCGTGCAAGCGATGAAGGCGAGTACTATGACCCGCAGCGGGAATGCTTCAATGTCCGAGTCGCCCGCGGGATGGCGATTCGCGGCGTCTCAGCCGAACGGCAGCGGGGCGTCTACCGCCGGCGAGCTCCGGCCGCGCGGCTTCCGCCCCGGTCCATCCGTGCTTGGCGCCGGCACTTGCCGGCCAAAAGCGCCCGGCTCACGAGATTTGCGAGAGCGAATCCGGCGGAATACGCGGACTTCCGGCGGCGGAGCAAAACATCCAGCGGGAAGCGAGCTTTCAGCGGCGCAGCGAGGCACCTCAAGCTCACAATGAGCGGGCCAGCGGACGGTACAGGTACCTCAATCCCGGCATAGCGGCCCGTTCACTGAGCGGCCTCAGCGTGGCGGCGGCGCCATATCTTGATGCGAAATCGCGAGCCCTCCACTACAGGGTAGCGCGCTCCGGGGAAAGGCCTCGTCAACTCCTTGACAAAGCGGTGCTGCATGAGCGAAGTTAAAGACTTCCGAGGATCGGTACGTGGCGTCCGCGGCGAGAGGAATCTCGAGCGAAATCGGCGGAGCTCCGAATCCACGGATCCGAGCCGAGCCGGCAGAAGGCGATCCGAGGGCGTCACGGGCGACAACGTTACAACCGCCCGATGCAGGAGCGCATGAAGACGCCGCAGCAGCCTGCATAGCAGCGCCCACGACCTCGAGGGCGAGATCGAGCAGCGGCGAGCTGCGCCCACGAAAGGTAGCTTGCCTGGGGGCGACAAGCGGGAGCGAAGCGCCTGGCGGTCGAAGGGCCCGAGGTACTCCCACGATGCGCGGGCCTCGAGCCTTCACGAAGGGACATCGAGGAGGGCACCACTCCTGCAGCGTTTGAGCCCAGAGCCATCTCGAAAGTACAGGGAGGACTCGTCGAGGTATGGGACGGGCGACTATCGGTGGCATGCCGGTTCGCAGAGCACCACGATGACAAAGTGATAGTCGAAATTTGCCCTGTACCTCTCCGATACGCGAGCTTGTTTGGAACACCTTCCACCCAACCTCATATCAAGCGGTGGACTTGGTGAGGAAACCTTCACGTAGTAACTTCGAGGCACATACCTACGCGGGGTAACTTCGTGTAGGATCTCAGCTGCAGACAAAAATCCGGCCGAATCCTGCTGGCGACTACATCCGGCGCTTCTCCAGCGTGGACCCAGGAGCTCCCCTAATGTAGCGGATTCCGGGGACGTCATCGGGGGGCCTTCTTGGCGGCACCACTTGAGAGACCTCAGTAGAAATTTGGGGCGCGGACTCCCCGAGGCAAGCGAGCGATGGACATACGCCACCAAGTTACTAGCGGTGAGGAGAAATTTTGTCGGGGCTACGATTCAATCGGGGGCTACGGCGAGAAGCGCAGGAAGAGGGCCGAGGGATGCGCCAACCTCGGGGGCGCAAGAAAGAAAAAGAAGAAAGATAAGAGCGCAGAGGGCAAGGGCCCACGCCGCCCAGCGGGGCCGATGAGACTTTTATGGTGAGCTGCGGTCGATGCGCCAAGGGGCCCGACCCCAGTCACAAGAAACAGCCGATGACATGCTCAAAGCCATGCGAGAACCATAGCTACCGGTCAAAGCATACCCTCGGGGAGTGCAAGAGATACGCCAACATTTCGCCAAGCTCAAGGCCATCCCAGGGGTGAGGAGGAAGAGGCTCGAGGGTGGCGCCAGAGAGCAACGAGGAGTTCGAAGGTGAATAAGCGCTTCATGATCTTGGCCCGGCACGGCTAACATGTCCGTGCTGGCGGCGCAGAAGGCGTCGGGGAGGTCTATACCCGCGGGCAGCAACGAAGCTGCGCGAAGTGGTGGACGAGGCCATCACCTTCGACCCGGTCGGATCACCCCGGCACATCGGGCACGGGGGGCTTATCCGCGGTGGTGGATCCCATCATTGCCAACACTTTCGGCTCACCAAAAGTCCTAATGGGCGGAGGAGGCGACCTCAACCTCATCTCACGAAGAAACCCTGCGACCTCCTGCGGGGGTAGACAAGTCAAGATCCGCCACGGAGGCGCGGCATTCAATGGCGTGCGTCCCGGCAGCGGCTAAAGCCCCTGCGTGCGGTCGACTTCTTTGTTGGGGGAGGGCAGACCCTAGCGACCGGCGGCTCCGCGAGCCTCTCTCAACAAGGAGGCCAAGAACTAGTCTTGTCAAGCAAAAAGTATAGAAGTCTTGCGGGCGTGGCCGAAAGGTCCCGTCGCGCGAGCATGAGCAGCCAGCTTCACCCCTCCGTCCTCCCGGCGGTCCCGAAGTCGGCAGTCGAAGCTAAAGGGAATGTGCGGCCCGTAAGGAAGGCGAGGCGGCAATGAAGGACTCTCTAGCGATGGGACCCCGCGGCGAGGCACAGGAGAAGGCCCCTGGGTTCCTACCCCCTCCCTGTGAGGCCGAGCCCGGCCGGCCGAAGGGGCGCCCTCTGACTCCCCAAATAAGGAGAAGTCGCCCAAGCATATTCCCGGTAATAGCCTTGTCTGCGAATAGTTACTAACTTTTGCCTGCCGAGGGCCCATCATGGCGTGTGTTCCCCACCCACCATGTACCAAATTGTAAATCCAGCCCCTCGACCCACGGTATTCCTATAAATGCGAGATGCGGCTCAGAAAGAGGAGGATTGTTGGCGGCTTAAGTGCCATCTACTCATTTTAGTCACCTCATTTCGTTTTGCCCAGCGCATCGTCTTATCCCTCGCCCCGGAGGCGGGGTGACCTCCAGATCCTCCACGGCCCTCGGCAACTCCGGCCGAAGGTGGGCGGCCAGAGGTCTCCCCGCTCACTCATCCCGTGTTCTGACTCATCACGTAGGGAAGCCCTGCGCCCCCCTTCCCCCCTCAGGGAGGCGAGGCAAAGAGGCGAGGAGTGATCCCCCGATTGGCGCCGTCCAGGTAGGGGCGATACAAAAAAGCAAAAGCCATACCGGCTACTGCGCCCACGTCGAGGCGCCTGCGTCGCGGCGGAACAACCCGTGAGAGGACCCCTCCGGATCAAACCCGCCCGAAGCGGCAAGCAGTCACCACCGCGGCGGCGGCTCAGCGCCCGGTAGCGGCGAAGCGAGCGAGTGAGTTCGCGGACCCCAGCTGCGTCCCGATTTGGAGTCGCGAAGAGAAAGCAGCGCCCGGCAAAGCGGCGCTCCGCGGAGTCGGCGGTAGTCCGGCTTACCGGTGGCGCAAAGGTCCCGCCCAGTGAACGGCCCAACCGCTCGAGGGCTCGCCGAAAAGTTCAGCGAGAGGATAGCGAAGAAGCGAGCAAGGGAGCGAGGCTGCGGAAGCTCTTCAAGCTCGAGATCGCGGAAAGCGAAGGTTCTTTGCAAGCCGGATGACGGCGCTGCGCGGGGCCTTCGAGGAGCAGCGGAAGCACGCCCGAGGCGAGCTTGCATGGATCAACCAGCGGCTTGTAGCGTCTGAGGAAGTCGATGGCGGAGGCGGCCGCAGCAACAATCACCCTTGAGGCCCCCGCCGGAGGCAAGCCCCACCTCCATCAACCCCGCCACCCGCACTAGCCGAACGGCCACCGCCGCCAAAACCACCCCGCCGCCCCTCGCATTAACCGGCTATACCCCAACATCTCCTCGAGCGGCGCCGTCAAGCGCCCACCCGCCCCACGCTAGCAATAAGCCCCCCTACGACCCCAAATCTCAGCATGCCTCGCTCTCCGGTCGCGGAGTAGCCTCCGATCCCTCAGGCCCCAACATCTACCAAAAGATATCGCGGGGATCACCCGACCCCGAGCGAGTTTATCGCGACTCTGAGCTGGCGATAGAAGCGGCCGGGGGATCACACCACCATGGCAAAATCGTTTGCTAATCGCAGCAGGGAGTAGCCCAATCTTGGTATTGTACCCTACCTCGAATCTCGATCACGGTCCGAGTGAGACCTGAGCAGCTCTCGAGGCAAACTTCAAAAGCGTAGACTCGAGCTTATCAACGGCCACGCGGAGCTCACGAGCGTCGTCGCGAAGCCCGGCGAACCATTGCAAGAATAGTGGCGGAGAGGTTCCTCAAACCAAAAGCGGAAACGAAGGGGTCTCCGTCGAGGCGTCATAATAGCGGCCCGGTTGCATGCATCGCCCGAGAACCTTGCCATTCAAAAGATCGGCGGAGAGCGGCCTAAAAGCATGTAGCGAGCCCGAGCGAGATAATGGACAAATACTGCGGAAGCGGATACTTGATCACAAAGCGAAGGTGGAATCGCTTTCGACCTCCGCGAAGTCAATACCAAAACACCGCGCCCCGTAGCGAGCATGACCGAGACGCGCGCCCGCGCGAGTAGACGCCATAAAGCAACAACCCTCCAGATAGAGCAAAAACCTAACCCGACCATCTCGGCGACCAAACAACCGCGAAACCCCGAGGCCAAACTTCGAGATACTTGACGCTCGAGGCCCCACTAAAAAGCGGTAGTATTGCCACTACTGCGGAGAGGGCAAAGGCCACTATACCAACAATGCCCATACGCCGCGAGGGAAAAGAAGCGTGGGCCGAGGAGCTAGCCGCGGAGAACTCGAGGCGAGATCAACCACACAAAAGAAAACCAGCTGACGCGCTCGCTCACTATACTTTCACCCCGCCGATTATGGGGCCCGGCTCACCCGAGGCTTCCACTACCCCAGCTTTTCACTCAACAAATTTCAACCAACACGGCCACCGATACTACCACCAAGACTACGGTCTACGCACCCCCGAGCCCCGCTACCTGCGCTACCTAATCACGCTCACGCGCGCGCCCACCACTACCGGCCCTCCCCAACTCCGCAGCTACCCATCAAGCAGAAATGCGAGACAATAGTCGACAAGCGAACCCATGCGTTGAGTCATCCTCGCATAATCGCAGGGGGCTCCAGCGAGACCATGGCAACAAGCGAGCGGCGCCGAGAGCACCTACTCGAAGGGTCCACCATGTAAGCGGAGGGGCCACATCGCAATAGCGGTGAGTACTTTATCCGTCACCTTATTGCCCAGGTGATATGAAGCTCAAGGACTACCCCACCTTACGATGCGATGGTCATCGACACCAACATCCGGAGGTGGGCCGGTAACGAGATACTAGTGCGACGCGGGCAGCTCGCGACATCGTTTGCCTCAACCTCGACCAGATGGGCCTCGGCGGGGACTTCGCTGCGGCCGGTAGGAAGCCAGCTCTTGCCGGCCGGGCGGCGGTGGCGACCATGGGAAAGGTCACCTTGCGTCTCGCCCGGAAAGGATCCTATTCCGCGAGCGGAGAACATAACAGCCGATGTAGTGGACATATACTACAACTTCAACGCCATTTTGATTGCGGGTCTGTCGCGTTGATCGCGGTGCTCCACCGAGCTACCTACGCATGAAAATGCCCTCGGTGGCGGCATCATCGCCCGTCGGAGAACCAGGACATTTGCAAAAGCAGCGGTTTGTAGCCACGGCGGCGCAATGTTCACAACCTTGAACAACCCGAGAGGGGGCAGAAAATGCGACCCGAGCAGAGGCGGGCCCCCTCGCCTTGAGCCCTTCGGTAGAAAAGAGACAAGAAGGTGGACTCGCCCGGCTTCGACCCGATAGAGAGGTAACCATCTCGGTGCACCTCGACCGACCTCCGGCGAAATTACTCCGATTGCCTCGCGAGAACTTTCGATGTGTTAAGCATGGTCCTTGGAGGATCTGGCGTCGGCCGAGAAACCTCATCGAGCACCACCTCAACTTATCGGGCTGATGCCACCCATAAAGCGAGCAGGCTCGCAAAATGTAGGACGAGGAGGAAAGCGGCAACCGAGGCGGTAAACAGCCTACTCGTCTGGGAGGTCATCCGCCCGATCCCGAGATACCCCTTGGTTATCAAGCGTCGTCATGGTGAAAAAAGGCCCGGCCTCAGCAAGAGCCTTGTGGAGCCCACGGATGGAGGATGTCGTCATTTCACGCATCTCAACAAAGCTTGCGAAGGGCGACTTCCCCTCCCGCGAATCGGCTCCCTTGTCGTCGCGGCGGCGGGGTGTGAAGATTGTCCCTCTGGTACGCTTCTCCGGCTATCATCAAATCCGGATGAATCGAGGCGGATGAAGAAGACGGCTTCATAACACCCGCCGGAACCTCTTGTTTGAGGGAGAATGGCGAGGGCTTCATATGGCCCGGCTCCTCCGCCAGCGCATGGCGCCCGGAGGTGTTGAGGAGCGATAAGCGCAATCTCGGCGTATGTTGGCGACACAGTAGTCCAAAAGCAAGGCGAGAAGACCACATAGCGGACCTCTGAGAGAACCTTCAGTCAAGCTCGCGAGGCAGTTAGAACTCAACCCGGCCAGAGTGCGTGTTGAGGGTAAGCAAGGAAAAGTTGCTGCACGGTGCACGGGTGTCCGCGTCGAGGAATCGAAGCCGGCCCTCAAGATCGCGGCAATCACGCGATGGAGCCCCGAAGAGCGAAAGTCGGCCCAAAGGCTCGCGGGGCGCCTCGCGGCCCTAAGCGGAGTTCATCTCGGTCTGGCGAGCGGGCTCTACCGTTTTTCAAGTACTAAAAAGCGCGAGTTGTTTGGTGAGGGACCTCCGCTAGCAAGAAGCCGAAGATCTCAGCGCTACCTCGAGAATCTTACCACTCCTCCGCCACCCCTGCGACGGCGAAAGGGCTCCTTCTATAATAATAGCCGCATCACTTGCCGCAGCGTCGGCCTTTGTGCTTAGTCAAAGAGAAACACGCGAAGGCACCAATCAAAGCGAGCACCTATCTAATATGTCTCCGAAACTCTCGAAGGGCCCAAGCTGAATTACGCGGAAAAGCGAGAAGGTAGCACTCTGCGATGGTCATAGCGGCGAGAAAACTCAAAGCACTACTTCCAAGCACCGCGAGATCCACGCGTACGCTTGAGCTTCCCCGCCGGCAACATATTGAGAAATCGAGTGCGTAGGCGAGGATAGCGAAGTAGAGCAGCGAGATCGGAGAACCATGCCATAAGAGTGCGTTGCGGAAAGCAGCCATCAAGTCTCGCGAGCCCTCGCGAGATTTTCTACCGCGGATTGGACCCAGCACCTTCAACCAAGCGGCTAACACGGACCCGATATGGGCGGCACACCGCGGGCGCGAGCACTGGGGGCCCGCGGGCTGGCATCGCGGCCATCATCACCTCACCCTCGAGGTTAAGGCTGAGATCTAGCGGCGAACTTGAGTTCCGGTGCACAAACAACACGGCGAGAATCTGGCGTGCTCTACCACTCTCAACAAGCTCAGCTAGCGATAGCCGGTAGCGAAGGGCCATCATCAAAAACCGACTTCGGTGGTCACCGAAGCAGCGAGAAAGACGCTCGAGCGGGCACCGGCGTAGAAATATTTGGCAAGGCTCACGCCAAGGCGGAGGCTTTCTTTCTGCGGTCACAACCAAAACCATATCCGGGGCGAGACAGCGGAGGCGGGATGAGCTTCTTGAAAGCGGCAGCCTTGGCGAGCCCCTCCCGAAGGGGCGTGTTTTCACGAAATACTATACAACCCGCCGTCGAAAGCGACCCACCTCCGAAATGCGATTGGCGCCATCCGCACGAAAGCTGGAGGGCCCCGATCATAAGTTCATAAAGGGTCTCTCTCGAGCCACAATCCGCGAGAAGAAGCGAGAAGAGGGTCGAGCGGAAGGTCAGAGGATATGCGCTGGTGGACGACGAAACGTACAAAGCCTTCGTTACGCACCTTGGCTTAAATGTATATCCCGCAGGCGAAGGGCAGCGCCATCCTAAGCGGAGATCCCGCGAAGGCATCTGCGGCTCGCTGCGGCCCCGAGCCCTAGTGGGAAGGTGTTCGAGCAAAGGGTTCCTCTTGTACGCGGCAGCGAGCAGCTGCAGGAGTAGCGGCTAGCTGCGAAAGGGTGCGGTGAGCGGCCACACCACTCCAACAAGCGGGGCTCAGAGCAACCCTCATCTACGCCCCACACGGCGCCGGCGATGAAGCGTCGACCTCATCGGACCTATACCCGCGGCTCGGGGAACCTCGCTCTGCGGTAGTAGCGGTGATATTCTCACCAAAATGGATCGAAGCCCGCCCCTGCGAGAAGCATAACCTCGCACTTTTCGGTACAAAAGTTCTTACAGCGTGAATTGTTTTGTCAGCCGGGACCCAGCGAAGCATCCGCAGTTGACAATGGCACCCAATTCGGCGCTGAAGGTTTCAGCGGTTACGCCGCAAATAGGGACCCAAATACGCCGCCTCCGTAAAGGCACCCCTGATCCCTAACGGGCTGCGTCGAAAGAGCCAGCGGCATAATCTTGCGAGGGGCATCCGGCAGCGAAGATCCGCGAGCGCGGGGAAAAATGGCGGGAAGGCTCACTGCGGTGGTGTAGTCACACAACACCTCCGAAAGCCGCGCGACCAAGTTCCACGCCATTCAAGCTCCCTAGTCGGAGAAGAAGCCGTCCTCGGAAAAAGCCGAAACGCAGCGTCGCCAAGGGGTCACGGCGAAGCCCCCACAACTAGAAAGCGCTGCGCCAAAAAGACCTCCTCGAAGAAACAAGAAACATGGCGTCCTCAACCTCAGCGCCTACGAGGAGAAACCACAAGATGGAGGAACAAAAAATCCACCTCCGCCCGCGATCTCCGTCCGGAGACCTTTTGTCCCCTGATCGAGGCGAATCACGAAGATGGCGGGCAAATTACGCGCCAAATGGGCGGGCCCTTACCTGCGTCATCCAAGTCCACAAGGCGGCTCCTTCCCACGCAAGACCTCGAAGGCCACGACATCCCCACATGGAGCGTCGGCGACCTCACTAAAGTACTACCCCCTAGCGGTTACAGCGTACTAAGCACTCGCCCGAGTTGTAGGGGCTCGGAAGCCTTTTACCTTTCTTTTTTTTTCTCTTTTAGTCAAAAAGCGAAACAATCGAGGCTGCACTCTTTTTCCTTGCGAAAGAGCCAAGGTTTTTAATGAGCGGCACCAAGATCTAAACATGCGAGGTTAGTTCCCCAAATATCCGAACAATTTCAAATCAAGCTTTCGGCCTTTGAAAAAATTTTGGCGGCGTCGCCAGCCCTCATCAGTATGTGAAGGTAGCGGGATTGACCGCGCTCGAGAGGCGGCGCAAAGGCTACTCGGCAGATCAAACCAACTAAAATTACCCCTTCAACAAAAAGCGGGCACCACGGCACCTCAGCGAGCTGCCCATGAAGCTCGCCAGCGCTCTCCGAGTCACGAGACCAGCGGGCGATACAAAAACGAGCACCACGGCACCTCCGCGCGGATTTCACTGATAAACCGCCCAGCGCTCTCCGAAATCACGAGACCAGCGGGCTATCAAAAAGCGAGCACCGCAGCACCTCCGCGGGAGCCATAATAAACGCGCCCGCGCTCTCCGATCACGAGACCAGCGGGCGATACAGCGAGACACCACAGCACCTCGCGAGAGCTGCCAGATAGAAACACGCCGCGCTCTCCGAAATCACGAGACCAGCGGAGGCGCACAAATAGCGAGCACCACTGGCACCTCGCCCGAGGCTTCGCAATAAACGCCCAGCGCTCCGATCGACGAGCCAGCGGGCGCTACAAAAACGGGCACCAGCACCTCGCGAGAGCTTCACGCCAAATAAACGCCGCGCTCTCCGTCACGAACCAGCGGGCTACACAAAAGCACGAGCACCACAGCACCTCCGCCGAGGCTTTCAGCAATGAAACGCCAGCGCTCCAGTATGGAGATACAAGGCGCTGGAGGTCGGTACCCTGCACCCTCGCCAAGGATCCTCATTAAAGGACCTCAGCCGTACAAACGTAACCCCACCACCCACAAGCAGGACCTCCGGCGTACGAGCTTCAGCGTCAATACCTAACAAGGACAACACCTACCGACGCCATACAAGCCATAACTTCGCCAAGCATTCATGACAACCAACCAACACGAGAACCCCGGGAGCACTATAAAACCGGCCCCCAACCGCACAAAGCCCGGGGTAGCAAAGAAGCGACAACGATCGCGCACACCACCATGCTACTTCCCATAGCCAAGCCCGATCCTCACGGAGGCGAATGCGGGATACCTCAGAAACCCACAACTCCCAACCTAGCGAGGGTACCACAATGGAAAATATGAGCAGAGCCACGAGGCACACGCGAAGGGTGCAATGAAAACACTTGGCCTACAAGTGCCCCAGGCAGCGAGAAACACCATCGCGGAGCCCAACAAAGGCCAAATGCGAGACAAACTAGAGCATTTGACGCCGCCAGCGCTCCACCTAAGCCCGGTGTCCGGGGAGCACCTGGCGCGGGCCCGACCAGCAGCGGTGCGAGAGGCCCTAGCGGAGGAGATACCACAATGGAGAATGTAACATCCTCCGTGGACAACTCCACCAATGAGTCAAAGTTCGAAGAAGAGCGGTACAGCGCCCGAACATGAGCAGCGAAAAGGTGCGCCAGCTGCGACAACGCGGTAGTCAGCCCAGATCAGCGGCGCGGCAGCGGCGTAACAACCCACCCCCGCCAAGAGCACCTCGCGAGATTCGAGGTCGGCGGTCGTCCACCTCCCAAAAAGCTTACGGGCGATGAGTGGCGAGCCGCTAGCTAGGACACAAGAGCACCACCGCATCAGCGCGAAAGCTTCAGCGAAGAACGCACAGCCTGTAGGCTGCAAAAGGGGCCCTCGCGTCTCGAACGGCATTGTAGCCAAACTTCGGCAACAAAAATCAACATATCGCTTTGCTTTTTCGCGGCTACCTTACGCCCAGCACGCGAGTCGCTACTAAGGAAAATAGAGCGCCATTTGTTTCCCGCGCCGGCTACCTTACGCCAGCAGCGAGTCACGCACTAAGGAAAAATAGGGGGCCATGCATTTGTTTCCCGCGGCTACAGCCAGCAGCAGCGAAGTCTCGCACTAAGGAAAATAGGGGGCCTATGCATTTGTTTCCACGCTGACAGCATACCTTAGCAGCGAGTCGCACTAAGGAAAATAGAGGCGCCCGCATTTGTTTCCGCGGCTACCTTAGCAGCCCTTGAAGTCGCACTAAGGAAAAATAGGGGGCGCGCCGTCTGTTTCACGCGGCTACCTTCGCAGCAGCGAGTCTGCGCTACTAAGACAAATAGGGGCGCAGTTGTTTCGCGGCTACCTTCATAAGCGAGTCTACCGCACCAAGAAAAATAGAGGGCGCCCTTTGTTTTCACCACGATTGCCTATAGCGAGCGAGTCGCACTAACAAAATAGGGGGCAGCCATTTGTTTCACACGATTGCCTTAGCGAAACACAGCGCAACAAAAGCAAAAGAAATATATTGCGAAATCATACATACAGCAATCAAAGCGACTCGCGATTATATCATTTGCACAAAGTAGCAGAGTTACAAAGGCCCTGCGTGAGCACAAAAGCCTCACAGGGGCCTCGCGCACACCTCCTCGCCCGCGAAGTTACAACACGTGAAGAACGCCCTAACAAGCACCTAGCGACCGCGCTCCCGAAGGCCTCTACATCAACTACTTCTACCAAAAGGCTCATCACCTCTACGAAAGCGACCTCACGGTATGGCGGCTCCCCATAACACAGCGGAAGGTCACCACTCAATACTCGATGGCGGTAGACCCTCTGCGGGTACGCCCCATTCAAAGCCAACATCCTCACGCCCGGCTACAACAACCCGACCTCCGCGTCCACCCAATAAGCGCGGCCATAGCGCTATACAGCGGCCTCATCGTCCCCAATATACGTCCTCCGCCGCCTAGCAGCGGCTGGCCTCCGGCCGAAAGCACCCGCTCCACTTGGCGGTCGTCAAGTCGCATGAGACCGCCCGAGAAAGCCTCGAGCACGGATTTGGCGAGTCATATTTCGAATCCTCCCCACCAAAACAGCTCGAAGGGCGCCAGGAATACGTCGCATAGCATGCACCCGAGTCCAGAGCGAACATGTCTTAGCGGTTCATCATCGCGAGACCACAGTGAGCACCACCCTCAGCGGCATGGGTACTGCTCGGCGGCGAAGAATCAACAATCCGCGAATCGGCAGAATCCGCGACACAAGCGGCGAAGACAAACACTACCCCAAAAAACACCAAAGCGAGCAAAGGATAGGAAATAAGCGAAGCCATCCACTCTTCATTAAAGATAGAAAAATACCCGAAGGCAAGAGAGTCCGAACCGCTTGCGAAGGCCACAAACTTAGGTACCACATCTACTGCGGCCCAAAGCGCCCTAAACCCCTCTTCCCGAAGGCGACGGCAGCGCTCGGCGGGGAGGCGGCGGAGGAGGATCTCTAGCGCCCTTGGCCTCCCGTCGGAGACATCCGGAGGTGACGGCGGTCACCGGCCTTGACGGGACGAACAGCGGCGTGTGGAAGCGAGCGCGAGGCGCGGAAGCACGGAACCTTCAACGCGGCGGAGCGCGCGAGTAAGCCCGAGCGCGACGACACCTCAACCGATCGGCGTCGCAACCTCACTCAGCACGGTGGTGCGGGCCTCGCGAGAACGGCGGCGCGGCGGCCTACGGCATCAGCAAAGACAAAGTTAGGCGCCCGGGGCAGAAGTTAGAAAGCGAACAAGACAAACAAAAGCGCCAAGTTATAACTAACGCTTTACGTGAGGTCGCCCGCCCGAGGTCGAAGCGAGCTCCGCCCTCCCTCGATACCAAAAGCGGCGATGAAGAACATGCCAGGGCGCCTCACATCACGCTCCTCGCGCAGCCTAACATCGCATCAGGCTAGGGAAGGGAAGCGGTGCGAATCTTCAGCGAGGGCTCCGGTGCCCACAATCCCGAGCGCAGGCGCCCGAAACAGCGATAGCGGCCGGTGCGAGCTCCCGAAATCAGCGCGCTAGATCACCACCGCCGGCGTCTCGGCTCAGCGCATCAAGCGCCAACAAGAAGCGGGTACGGGTCAGCGAGGACAGCGAAGAAGCGGCCCGACGCCGAAACGCGTCGGCGCGCCAAAACCCCTCGCCTCGCGTACCAAAAGCTCTAGGTCATTACAGCTTCTTGGCGGTAGCGCACCTCCGTGCGCCGCAGCGGGCTTCCCGCCTCCGTCGCCCGAGCGTTACGTTCTCTGGCGGAGGACCAAAAGCTCCCCTCGGGTCGCCACCTCCCTCGAAAGGCGCTCGCCTCGTCCACCGCCTATAAGCTTTGGGCCTCTCGGCCCTCCTTGAGCCGAGGCGGCGCTTCCCTGCTGAGCATCTCGCCGCTATCAGCGGAGTCAGCCCTCCCGATGCGCCCCCGCGCCCGGCACCATCAGCTCAGCGGTCTTGGCCTTGATGTCCTCATGGATGATAGCGGAGAGGGCGGTCGCCACTGCATCTCCGCCTCCGAGCAGCGCACCCGTCAAAAGACGCGGCCGATCATCCCTCGCTTCGCGTCGGGCTGGCAAAAGGGCGTGTTCGCGAGTCGACACGCGTATGGAAGCTCCCGTCCACATCGTCGATCCCGTCGTCTCCGCCACGTATGGCGAGAGGAAGGCCCGCTTCCCCATAGAGACTTTCCGCTCCGGGACCTCCGGGAGAATCCTCGAGCCCCGCCTCGCCCACGCAGCGCTTCGCCGGTGAGGCAGCACCCAGCGCCTCACTCTGGCGGAGTCACCCGCGAGACGCGGCCTAGCGGCATCGTCACCCGTCCTCGTCGCCCTCCTCCTCCTCCGTCGGAGAGGACCGCCACCGTGGCCCTCCTCCTCCTCCTCCCTCGCGGTCAGGCGAAGCCGTGAGGAGAGTCTCCCCTCGCCCAGCGACCTCTCTACCGCCTCCTCCGTCAGCCTCAGCGGCCTCGCATCCTCGCCCTGCGTCATCCTCATCGCTCCAGAAAGTCCCAGAAAGTAGCCCGGAGTCCGCGTCCAGGGAGCGCCCGGCGGCTCGAGCGAACCCGCCCCCTCCGTCCAGCGGGGCGGCCGAACTAACGTCAGCGCTTGGCTCGAGAACTCCGGTGAAAGCGGCAGCCGAGTCGCTGGCTTTCTGCGAACCCCGCGCTTCTTTCCGCGTCCATAGCGCCGGCGTCGGCCTGGGGCCAGCCAATCCTGCGTACTCCACGGAGATCGAAGCGATTTACGGCGCGCTGTCGGCGAACATACCAGTCCGAGCGGATCGCCGAAAACTCAACTTCACGGCGAAGAGTGAGCACCCGCGGCCTCCGCCATCACCGTGCCCGAACTTCGGCCTGCGTCGCGCCAGCGCCTGCATTAGCATCCGAGGCCAAATCCGCCCGAGTCAATCTTCGCCGCCTTCAGCGCCGGGCGTACTCGCGGTCGGCAACCTCCACGAGGCACCGAAACCCACGGCACGGATGCTCGGCTGCGCAGGCATCCCTCCACGAGGTCAGCGCCGCGAGTATGGTAGGACATGTAGTCCGAAGCGTCCGGCTCCCTCGACGCGGCCGTCTTCCGCCGGCTTCACGCGCCGCCAGAAGTGCAAAGAGGCCAGAGCGTAGAGCCCCCTCGCTGATCAGCGGTAATAAAACCAATGCTCCGGCGGTCCGGACTCCACTTGTTCGGCCCAGGCGGGCGCGAACCTCCACTCGGCTGCGAGGATGGTGGCCTACGCCATCTTGGCCTTGAAACACCTCCCCTCACGTCGTCTTGGCGTTGCGCGTGGAAGTGCACTGGCGATTGAGCTCAGGTGGCCGTCCGCGTGAAGCTCCGGCCGACCAGCGGCACGCCAGACATACGTCATCTCGGCCGCGGGGAAGCGGGGCGGCGTCGGTGATGGAAGCGGAGGTTAAAACCCTCCGCATCACCCCGGCTACCGGCTCACACGCGAGACTCGGGCCCAGCGTGAAAAACTCCTCAAAGGCGATGGCTTCACGAGGCTTCGGGGCGGCACGTCTCCCCTCCGAACCGAGGAACGCCTCTTGTGGAAAAATTCGAACTCATACGGAACTCCTTCAAAAGCCCGGATTTGGTGCCCGGCTCCGAGAACTTCGAAAGCACTCAGCAGCGGTCTTGGAGCTTCCTCGTCTCTCCTTGATCGCGAGCCATCGAAGCCCTAACACAAAAATGACCTTGCTTACTCCTTGAAGGCAAAACACAGTAGCGAGGCGCCCTACGAGAAACCTGAGGCCCTCTGGCAAAAGCGGCGTGAGGCACGCATAGCGAGGAAGCGAAAGTGAGGCGTGGCGAAAGAGAAGCGCAAACCCTAATCACTAACGCGCACATATATACTAGAAGCGGCAATGGGGAAGGAGAGCGTGCGAAGCTGGCCGCGAACAGCGGCCGTGACCGGATCCCAACATGTGCGCCACGCCCTCCGTCCCCAGCGTGCGAGAAAAGCGAGGCGGCATCCAGTACACCTCAAACAAAGCACAAACTTCAGCACGACCCGCAGACCATCACCAAAGTCAGCCAACCCGTCCAGCAAAAGCGCACCCAAACCACGAATATCCACAATAAAGCGCACAAGGCGAGAGCCCACCTCCATGAGCCGCGGCGGTCGAGGCAGCGCAGCGTAGCGAGCCCGTAGAGGCGACCAGCGAGGCCACGCGCCGCGAACACTCAGGAAAAGGCGATTTATTTTGCGCTACGGCTCGGAGAGAACGGACGACGCCGAGGGGCTCGCATTTGTTAGGGAGAGCAACGCCTAGCGGCCGGCGGCGGCTCCGCCGTAGCCTCTCAACAAGGAGGCCGAAACTAGTCTTGTCGAAGCAAAAAGTATGAAGTCTTGCGCGGTGGCCCGGCGGCGAAGGTCCGTCAGCCCAGCGAGCATGACCAGCCGAGAAAGCTTCACCCCTCCCGTCCTGCCGGCGGTCCCGAAAGTCGGCGAGTCGAAGCTAAAGGAATAGCGGCCCCGTATAGAGAGCGAAGCGGCAGAGAGCTCTCCAGCGATAGGCGGCCAGAGCACAGGAGAGAGGCCGCCGGTTCTACTCGCGAGGCGGCCGCTGGCCCGGCGAAGAGGCGCCCTACGGCTCCCAAATAAGGAGGAAGTATGCAGCATATATTCGGTAATAGCCTTATGCGAGCCAGTTACTAGCACGCTGCGCATGCATGGCGTGTGTTTCCCCCACCCACCATGTACCAAATTGTAAAATCGGCCCCTCGACCCACAGTATTCCTATAAAATACCCGAGTGCGAGGCTCAGAAAAGAAGGAGGATTGTTGCGGCTTAGTGCCATCTACTCATTTTCGTCACCTGCGGCGTTTTGCCCAGCGCGTCGTCTTATCCCTCGCCGGAGGCGGGTGACCTCCGATCCTCCGACCCTCGGCAACTCAGCCCGAAGGTGCGGGCCCGGCCAGAAGTCTCCCCAGCGCTCATCCGTGTTCACGACTCATCACGTAGGAAGCCCTCGCCCCCTTCCGCCCCTCAGGGAAGCGAGGCAAAGGCGGGAGTAATCCCACACTTACGGTTCGCCCGGTGACCTCGAACCGAGGCAAGAGACTCTGCATTTGAGATCGCCAGGGTCGCGGTACTTACCCGCGCACTCCTGAGCTGCCTCGCATGCCAAGTTCATGGCTGTCCCGAACTACCGCATTACCTCAAAGCTCAAGATCGCGAGGGCGAAGGGGTGTTATCGCGGCGCCTCGCACCATCATGCGCATACAGTGCGGCGTGGAAAGGCGTGGAGTATCTGCGAGGCACTACGCCATTGCGAGAGCACTCGCCAGCCGTCTACGAAGAAGCTTTAGCGAAATCACGATCGAGCATGAGGCCAAGCGCGTGGCCCAGAGCTTCGAGCCCTCCTCGGGCACCAAGAAGATCCCACTGCGATCCCAGAACCGAAGGAGAGAAGGCTGGCGACCGCCGGCTGCCGGACGAGATCGCAAAATAGGAAAGCGTGCTTTCGCGTCGACTTCCTCGCGCTTGAATCATGCGTTCGCGTCGACCGCGACATCTTGCGGGCATACCGAGGATGTCGCCGAGCACTCCCTAGGGCTATCGGCGGGCTCAAAAGCCCGGTCATGCAGCGCTTGCGCCGTTTTGATGATCGCCTAGCGGAAATCATCGTGCGAGGAGATCCACAAAACTCTTTGGAGGATTCATAAAAGTATTCCACCAGAGTGGTTAGCTAATACGTATTAGTAGAGAATGGGAAATGGCGGATGTGTGTGGACTACACTAGTCTCAACAAAGCATGTCAAAGTTCCCTTTCGCTACCTCGAATCGACCAAATTATGCCGACTCCACTGCGGGATGTGAAAGCGTTGTCCTTTCTTGGCCGTATTAGGTTATCACGGATCAAAATGAAAAGTCCAGAGCCAGCTTTCGCTGACCTCGTTCCATAACACCCACGCCGGGGATGTATTGCTACTCACCATGCCCTGGTACGGCGAGAGCAGCGCAACATACGGTGGTGCATGCAAATCATCGCCGAGAACTCATTGGAAGGATGCGTGGAGGCCTCACGTCGGCTGACATAGTGATGGTCAAATCAAAGCGTGTCCGGACCTGCATTTGGCGACCTGGGGAAAAGCAACCGAGTGCCTAAACAAGAAGAGTCAAGCTCAGCAGAAAAATGCGTGTGGGGTCCCCAGAGGATCTTCTGTTGGGTTTTATGCGTCTCTCAGCGAGGCATGAAGCAAGCGGGCCAAGGTTGGCGCAATCACCAAGATGGGTCCGATCAAGATCTCAAAGGGAGTCTGAGAAGGTCATGCGTACGCTTTGCGGCTTCATTCAGCGAGGTTCATCTCCTTTGCGCTACCGAGGAGAGGGCTTGCCCTCTGCAGACCTACAGCGCCAGAGTCGCGCGCTTTGCATGGACCCACGTAGGCGAAGCCACCGGCAGCTCAAAGCTCCTAACAAAACCGCGGTCCCTGAGCTGCGCCAAACCCGAGAGAAACCACCGCTCTTATCGTCCCTTTGCCACTACCCGGGTGGTTGGCGCGGTGGTGCGTAGTGGAAGCGTCGAGGAAGAAAGGAGCACCACGTTTGCGGTACAGCGCACATTTTACTTCATCGAGTGAAGTGCTTTCCGAGCACAAAGACGAGGTGACCAGCGATCACCGAGAAGCTATTATGCGCCGTAAATGCGACCGCGAAGGAAACTTACGCCGCACTACTCAGCGCGCGAGTTTAGCGTGAGCCATCCTCGGGTCACCGGGGAGATCCTCCAAAAGCGAGGCCCACGGGAAGAGTGGCGAAGTGAGGCGGTGGAGCTCATAGGCGAAAGCTTATATCATTCACGCCCCTTAGTAGCGATCAAATCCAGGTCACGGCGACTTTGTGGCGAATGGACGATACCCGACTACAGCACCCGCGCCGGTAGGAGTGCTGGACCATGTATTTCGATGGATCGCATGATGAAAGCGGTGGCTGGTTTGACTCTTCATCTCACCCCTCGGGGTTCACCACGAGGTATGCCATCCGAGCTACGCATTTTTCTGCACTCTTTCAACAGCGTCGCTGAGAATACTGAGACGGCCCCAGTCCAGCGGCCTCCGGATCGCTGGCCGGACCTCCCGAAATCCCGCCGGTTGGAAACGAGGGAATTAGCTTGATTGGTCATCGACCAAGTCATGAAGAAACCTCGGCGTGCCGCGACCGAAGATGAGGCGTATTGTCGGGAATGCGCCAAGTGGAGGAAAAGTTCCATGGGCGAGAGCACAAGCATGCAGCGAGGCAGCTACAGCGAGGCGCGGATGAGCTGGCCAAGGTCGCGGCAACCAGTACGTTCCCCCAGCGTCCTCGCAGAGACCTCAATAAACCCTCGGTCAAGTACACCCCCCGGAAAGTACCGAGGGGGCCTCCGCGAGGCGGCACCGCAACAAGCCACACCCGAAGCTATGGCGGTCGACCCGATCCCGGCGGGAAAAACGCGGTGGAGTACCTCGCAGGAGAAAGCTACGAGGAGCAAGACGAGGCTGCGCCCGGATTAGCGAAGGCGAAGTCCTTCACAGCGATTGGAGAAAGCGAACTCTACAAGAGAGAGCCTGCGAGTATACATGCGATGCATACCCACTGTGAAGGCCAGAAATTGCTTCGTTAACACCCTGCGCGAGAATGCGGTCATCCGCGCCGCCGAGGACTCTGAGTCGGTAAAGTCCGAGGCAAGGCTTCTGCGGCCCTGGCGGTCGCGAGCAGACGCCTTGAACCAGTGCGTCGCGTACACGCAAGGAATACCAATTCTACGCCGCTGAGGCGCACCTCCAGCTCAAAGCACGCGCAAACCATACCTCTTACGTGGCCATTTACGGTGTGGGGACTGCGAGCTGATTGGAGGCCCACGAAAAGGCGCCCGGGAGGACACTACGTCCTAGTAAGCCATTGACAAGTTCTCCAAATGGATCGAAGCCGAGCGTGGTGAACCCTCACAGCGAAGCGGTGAAAATTTCTTTGAATATCATTTTCCGTTTTGGAGTCGAACTCCATCATCGCGGACACCCGGAACCAACTTCGTGGGGAAGAAGTTCCTGCGACTTTTGCGGCGACTATGGCATCCAGTGGATACCTCGGCGTAGCTCACCCGAGACCAGCGGTCAAGTGGAAGCGTGCCAGCGGCATGATCTACGCAGGCTCAAGCAGGATCTGTCAGGATCTGAACAATACGGGAAAAGATGGTACCAGAGCGCGTTGGTTCTATGGGCAACGAACATGCGAACAGCGAACCCGCGGGATTCACCCCATTCTTTCTAGTCTATGGGGGCGGCGATCTTGCCGCGGAATGTGAATCATAGATCCCTCAGACGCGAGCCTACAGAAGCGGGGCAACGGCCGGTGAGCAAGACTCCATTGACCAGTTTGATGGCGAGGCGTTTAGCGGCTCACCGGCGAGATTACCAGCGGCTCTAGCGCCCTAAGTATCCGCCACGAAATTTTGAAGCCTCGAGGGATTCCAAGTCAGCGACCGTGCTGGTGAGCGGACAACAAAAGTCGCGAAACCGCCACCACAGGAAAGCTACTTGTTCATGCGCGAAATATTGGGCGGGAACCTACAAGGAGAAGAGCGAAGTCTACTCCAGCGCTGGAACATAGACGGCTCATTAAGCTACCACTTAAATTCGCACTAGAAGTCAAACATCCGGTGTTTTTCACTCAATAAAAGATCTACATCTTTTACGAAAAAGTGCTTCGTGTAAACCTTAAGAGTCTTAGCCTCGTCCGGCACAAGACTAAAACTCCTGCGGGGGCTACGCATGGGGACCCCTCGCGAGGACCCCTTCCCTTTTCAAAACTTTTTGAGTTTTTCTTGCGCATTCGAAAACAATCGTTTTGAAAGTTCAGCGAAGGTAAGCTCCCGCACAAATCCAAAGCAAGGTAGCGAAGGCAAAGCGGACCGCCCCTACAGTGGCATCGCATGGGCTGCTTGATGGCGTCCACGATTTACCATCTACGCTGGCGAGGAGAAAGCAGCGACCCGGCCACACAATAAGCGAACAAATTAAGCACCCAGCATAAACATAAATGCACCCGCCAAGGCCATAGACCTCGAGCCATTGATATATACATCCATCTCACAAGCTCCAATGCACACAAGGAGAGAGAGGTGGAAGCTTCATCCCACTAGCGCCTCACGCGAAGCGCGGCGAGGAAGCCGGCGAAACAGCACCCGACAAGCTGCTTCCCAGAAGCGTCGAGACGCAGCCGGCGCATCCTCGGTGAAGCGTCCACCATCTCGTGTATCCGCCTCATAGGTTGGGTCTCTATGGGGGAATGCAGGCACACACTTCATCACTCAGCGGGGAGGCCAGGGTCGCTGGCGCCCGTCCACGCAAATGCGTACAGCGTGCCCGAGTCTTGGCGGCATCAGCGGCATCCCTACCGGCGGGATCAACTTCCTCCTGCGTAGCGTCGGAGCGAGGAAAAGCCTTTCAACGCGCCGTCCGGCCATTGGGCTCCATGGGGAAGTGAAGCGAAAGCGGCCGCCTACATGTCGCCGAGCCCGGGGCCGGAAGGCGTCCGGAGCACCGGACACGAGTAGCAACCACCCGCGCTCAGGCGGCTCGCGTCTTTGAGGGGCAACCTCCGGATTTGTCGCGCCCCAAAGCGGCGGGCCAATCGCAGCAAGGCCTCTTCCGGCTCACGATGCGACTTACGCTCCTGCTCCGGCCCTGCGCGGCGTGGCAGCGGTGTTCCGGCCTCGGTCGGACGCTACTCGCCTGCGGAAGTGGTGCTCAAACGAGTTAGCAAGACAAGGCGATTGAAGGCAAAAGCTCACTAAGGAAGAAGGCATTACCTTGGCGCCGTATGCGGCCTAGCATCGGCCGTGCTCATCATGGCGACTTGCGAGCTCCTCCTTCTCGCCCTTCCGAGGGTCACCGCCCCACGGACACCAACTTCGCCCGTCTGCGAGTCTTTCAAAGGCGTCGCACATCTCGCGCTGCCCGTGCGCACTCCTCGGGGCCGGTCCAGCTCGTCATAGGCCTCGCCGGGGACACGGAGGGAGCTGCATCGAGCTGCGAAAATCATAGCTCGAAACCGAGCCATGTCCGGTTCCACTGGCGGCCTCGAACTGAGCCTATGACAAGCTCGGCCTCCGAGTCGCGTTGGGACTCCCCTTTCGGTGAGGCGGCAAGGGGAAGTCTACAGCTCACGGGCCTCGATCAACTTCACGAGTTTGACCAAAAGGGCATTCGATTCGGGGCGTGCGCGAAGGAGCTACGGGACTTCTCGAGGCGGCGGCGGAGATACGCGGCACAATACTACTCATCAAGGCCTTAAAGCACAAGGACATGCGGCGAGGGGATAGCGTCCAAAGATACTACGCGTCGACTTCAGCGAGCGGCGGTTATGGTCTCCCGTCCTCGCTAGGCCCTCGGCGGCCGGTGGCGGATACGCTGCGTGGGTTCTCCACTCCGAGACCTTTTCCGCTGAGGCGATGTGGAAACCCTGACCACGCGGCGGCGGGCCCCGGCGTGCCACCCAAGGTCAAGGTAAGGACGCCCCGGCGGAGTCGGCTTTCCGAAGAGACCACATCTCACTCCGCGGCAACTCGCGCTGACTCGGGAACCCAGAGACCAATAGAAGTCGGGGGCCCTCGCCCGACCCGCGGGCACCCGATCACTGCGTCATGGCCCGGCGGCGCTTAGCCTAGGGCTGCACTCGGAGCGGACCGCGTGGAAGTAGCGGGAAGTCGAGGTTATCGCCTCGTGAACCCAGGATGCGGCGACTGGTCGGCCTATGGCCGGACTTCGCAGCGTCTCCGCCGCCATGAAAAGCTCTCCTCTTGCGAGAACTCCGGACAAAGGGCGAACTCCTGCGGGATGAAGCGGCGGCGTCCGCGACCCCGCCGAGTGGCAGCCGTACGCAGCGGCACGGCGGCGTCATGAGACACGGCCAGAGCTCTCCGTGTGCGACCACCGCATCGGTAGTGGCCGCACGCCGCCACGAGGGCAGCTGCACCGCTCGAGGGTGGCACCGGCTTGGCGGCGCCGAGGTCGGACACGGGGCTCGTTTGGCAGCCCTGCCGGGAAGAGACCGACGAAGGCGGCCGCGATATCTTGGCGGGCGGCCACGGCTGCGGGCTGGCCGAGAGTACGGCAGCTAGCCTGCAAGGCCTTCTTGCCAGGGTGCGCGAGCCCGGCGAAGCGGCCCCGATTTCACGAAGTCAAGAAGCGTGTCGGGACAAAGCAATCATATGCCGAGAAAGAAAATCAAGGTTTGCAAATGCGAAAGGAAACTCACGAAGCCCGAGGGATGCGCCCTGCGGCGCGGAGCGAGGAAGAGCAGCTGACCTAAGACGTCGCGCCAGCGCCTCGGCCCGTCTGCCCACGACGATCACGTCGCGCCGCGCTGGATCGGAACCGAAGTGCGCGGCTCGTCCCCGAACCGTGCCAGCGGCGCGGAGGTACGCGGCAGGTAGGCGTCGACTCCTCGCCGGGCCTCACCACATGGCCTTGAGGTGCCTACACTAATAGCCGCGCCCGATGGTCACGAGGACTTCGGCGGGAAGAGCCCACCGAGCGCCGCGGGGTGTCGGCGGTCCCGAGCGCCTCGGCTCATGCTGGGAGGCTCATAACGAAGCCCCGACTTGGTCGGGAGCACATGGCTTTCGGTACTATCGGGCGCCCGCGTAAAAGTCATCCGCGGGATTCCGCAGCGAAGCTGGTCCTCCGGGATCCTCGTTCCCTCTTCGGTGAGTGAGAGTGTCGGAAGTGACTTCGCCCGCCTACTGGCTGCCGGCCAGCCCGGCGCTTCTCGCGAAACCCGCGTTTCTCTTCTTCTTCTCACTCTCCTTCTTCCAGCGCCCGGCGCGCCGGCTGCGGCTACGTTCCGGCGCACGGTTCGCCCGCCCGGCGTCGGCATCAATCGCGACGCGAGGCGGAGAGTTGCGGTAATCCGAGCGCACTGCGAGGAAAAGAAAAGAGTGAAAGCGCCATGGCGACAATGCGCGAAAGCAATGCAAAGGACACGAAGTCAGAAGCACTTACGAGGAGATATACCCACCGGTGGAAGCGCGCATGGGGATCTCGAGGGATACGTGTGCCGGTGTTGGACGCAGCATCCCTCGCCCTCTTAGCGGCGAGGCCAGCCGAGTGGAAGCGAGAAGGCGACATCCGACTACGCACCAAGGCCGTGGCGGCCTCGAGGGTCATCACGGCACATGAGCAAAAGGCGAGGAAGCCATCCGCGAGCAGCTTACCGCGTACGCCGATGGAAAGCGGCGACCACGCGACAGCGGCGTCCACGTCAACTTCCCGCCGTACCCAGAGGACGCCGCTGCCCTTAGGCCCTCCAGCGATGATGATCCTCTCCAGAGGACCCGAGTTCACTTTACTAGCGAGCGTGTTTGAGGACACCGCCCGGTGTACCTGCAGGCAGCGTTCGTCGTTCGTTGCGGAGAGTAGAACGCGATCTTGCCACCTTGTTGGAGGAGGTGAGGCTTGGAGGCGAGTGTACCCATCGGTTTCGGTTAAACAAATGCGCTTTCCGGCGGACTTGGAGGCCTTGCCGGCCTCCCGCGTCTGTGCGCCCTCGTGGTTGGCCCTGCTGCTCAGCGAGGCGGTGGTATGGAATCACCTATGAAGAACCACAACCCGAGAGGTCCCCAATGCGGCTCCGATCGGGAATCCCTCACAAAGGGTAGCTGGCGAATGGCGGCACAGGAGGTCGAGAGAGTTTAGCAGAGGCGAGATGATGAAAGCTTGATTTCATAGTAGTGGAGGATGCGCCCGAATGAGCGAGCTGTAGCATCACGCCGCTGGCGGTGAAGACCCACTCCAGCTTCGCAGCCCAGCCATCCGAGGGTTAGGCTCCTCCCTCGGTCCAATCCGAGCAATCCCACTCGGCCAGCGCTTCGCTCCGGTCGCGAGCGAAGAAGAAAACCCTTCATCGGCCAGCCAGGCGGCGGAGCTTCTCCTCGCGTCGCGCGTCGTCACCGGCCCACGGCTTCGGCCTCGAGACACCTGCTCCGCGCCCGAAATCGCGCGCTACTGGCGCGCGCCATGGATGAAAGCGAGGCGAAGAGGTGGCAGCGCTAGCAACCCCGATCACCTGCAGCGCCAAGGCAAGTATGAATCTCTCCATAATCTCTCCCACACTATCTCTCCTATCTCCTAATTTCACGAGCGTGTTTAAGGCCCTTGAGTCTTTGCTTATATAGAATGTCCCATCCAGTGGGAGGCCCGCAGGCCCTCGTTGGTCCGCCCAAACCACGGGGTACGCTCGCGATCCGCGGGGAGTTCTCATGGGGTGAATCACGGATCACATAGCCGACCCTTGCTCCGGCAAAGAGCTTGCGAGCATTTCCGCTTACGCATGAACCGCTTCTAGCCGCTCGCTTAGGAGCGCGAGCACATTAAACTTCACGGGGGCATTGTGGCGTGTCTCCTCCTCCTCCCTTTCGAGAGCGGCGGAAGGCGTATGATCAAAGTCGAGGCACGGAGTCGGGCCTTTGCGCACATAAGCGGGCCTCGGACTGCCGCGCAAAACACAAACACCGCGCCAGCACAAACAAAGCGCCAATTTAGATTTCATTTGAGTCTTGCCAGCGTCGCGAGCATAAAAGACACTCAAAGGAATCCGCCCATTCCATTCGAGGCCTGGGGGCTACACCTCGAGTGCGCTTCGCCTTGCACCCCTTGTGGAAACGCGAACCACCACGAGAAACAACAAAGGCGGCGGAGACGGCGGAACCCGCGAGTCCTCACTGGCGCTCGGGGGCTCGAGCTTCTTATGCGACCTAAATATTGGGCCGAGCATTCATCCCAAACTATAAGAATGCTGTAGGCTGCCAAGGCCGATTAAAGCTCCCTAACTTTGCTATCTATCCCGCCGCGGAGGGCGGCCCGGCGGGCGATGGACCGAGACAGTAGCACGCAGCAGCTCACATAGCAGCGAAATCCCGACGGGGCTGGCCCACACAGCGGCCCAAATGGAGTCACCACGGCGTAAAAGAGCATCATCGCTCCGCAGAAGGGCAAGGTCAAGGACCTCAGCCCAGAAACAGCGAACCATGGCGGAACCGGCGGCGGCAGCAAACCGCTGGCTCCGGACTGCGACCCGCGCATCTCCGTTTTGATAGAGGCCTAGCTCCACCGGCCGGGGAGAAATCTCCGCAGATCAGGGTGGCCACAACTCCACCACCCTCGGCGCCAAGAACTTCGCCACCATGGCGAGGAGACCAGCTCTCCATCCTGGGTGAGAGGCGGCACTAGCCCGTCACAAGATTGCGCCGCCACTCGAGCGTGAGTCCGTCAGGAGGAAGCGCGCGCATTAGTGCGCACCGCCACGGCGAAGCGGCGCCCGTGACCACCGGTCACGCCCGATCACATCCGAGCGCGAATGCGTCTCCCAATCCGTGATGGGGCCTGACTCGAACCCGGTGGCGTGTTACACCACCACCGCTGACCGCGGGAAAGCGAGTGACGCTGTTCATTTCGAGCACGCCGTCCCAGCGCCCGCGTTAGGCGGACCACCGGGCGCCCGGCCGCGCGCCAGCCACGGCAACCTGCAGGGGCGGCCAGCCTCGCCATGCCGACGTGAGGGCGCCTCCACGCGGAACCCTGAGGCAGCGCGCGCGCCGCGTCCACCGCCGGATCCGCTGGCGTGTCGCCAGTCAAAGCAACATCCAAAGCGGCCCACCCCTGCGTACTGACCTTGTGCAACGGTGTAGCCTGCCGAGGAATTAGCCACACTAAGCGTCCACATGTAAGCTTATTATCTCTCTCCTTCTCCTATAAAGGG
>JADLZK010004945.1:0-204959 GCA_015847255.1 Hyparrhenia diplandra | reverse complement strand
GCTTGCGTTGTATCATGTAAATGTGCAGGTGCTAGCAATACAGAAAAGGCATTGCTGATTTTGAAAGTTCAGAGACTACATAAAGATGCCCTTGTATTGCTGCATCTAGTATCATGCATATGAATGTTCCCAGATTAGCAACATTCATTTGGTTCTGAATATATTGGTTCTGAATGATAAGAAAGGCATTGCTGATGTCAGTGTACTATATATATTATGCTACAATATAGAGATGTCCTTGTACTATACTATATATTATGCTACAATATAGAGATATCCTTGCACGATATATTATGCTACAATATAGAGATCCTTGTACTACTGCTTGTAGTATCAAGTGCATATGAAGCTGCACAAAATGGATCCTGGCTGTTCTTTACAATTCACCAGCAGACCAAAAGCTCCAGAAAACCACCCCCTCTTATCAGAAATCGGCATTAAGATCACAAGTGCTTTCTCTCTCCTAGAATAAAAGAACAAGAGTATTAAACTCTTTAACACTTTCTAAACATGAAAAAAATCATCACTTTAAAATATTACCATCAATAGTTCAGAGAAAAGAATTGATAGTTGAGTATGATTCAGTCATCCCTTCGTTGAGCCATGAAGTGCTAGAGGCATATCCTGTACTGTTGTAGTTTCTTGTGCCAATTTTGTAGTTTCTTGTGCCTTTCAATAAATGAGAAATAAAAATTACACAATAACTGAACATTTTACAACTAAACACAAATGATGTTTTTTTGGTGCTGGTACATACCGTTGAACCCATATCCTTCTTCCTGCCTTTTCTTTGCAAATTTGCGCTTTTTATCAAGCCAAGTTCTTTTGCGTTTTGAGTTTTTGTTTGCACATCCTTTTTTCTTCGACGTCTTTGTACTCACCAAATCACTTGAGGGAGTAATATGCAGGTGTGATCTGCCTCCACATTATTAGTGGAACTATTAATTTCTTCTTCAACTTGCTTGCTAAGAATGTCAAAGTGCATTGTTTACTAACAAGATGCACCCCGGATGACTGGCTGCTCTATGTGCTATATTCTGAAATTTGCGTAGACATATCTTTGTAATGCATCGGTTCATCTAATCTTGGATTCTCGATTATGTCTCGCCTTTGTTGTCCTGTATTGTGCCGCTACGTGTTTCACGTGTCCATCGCTTCAAGACATATTGTGTGGGCAATAATTTGATATTCATCAAATCAAGGGCTTTTAGAGCATGTGCACACAATATTCCAATTCTACTAAACCGTCCACAACTGCATGTACTGGTTTGTTGTACAGGATCACCAATAACTTTATACTCCTTCTCCAATGTGTAAGTTCCATCAAAACTCCCAATTGACACAAGATATTCATGGTTACCTTCTAATGTCGTGGTGCGTGCTGCCATGGACCTTTCATATTCACCTTGAAAAGCTTCGAATATTACTGGGTGTGTACAGCTTGCTGGCTTGGATTAGCATAGGTGTCCTCATTTTGATTCTAGGTAATTTTTCCTTGATTGAAATTCAGAATTCAGCTCATTATTTCTTTTATCTTCTACCAACCTTTCAAAAATGCTTAAGAAACCGAATTATATCAAAATCAGATTTGAAATGTCTCTTCAAGTCGCTATTTAGACTCTCACTCAATTGTGTGCTTCTCATGCCTAATGTGAAGACATCCTTCATGAAACATTCCTCCCATTTTTCCTTCAACTTATATATACTATCCAACCAAGATTGCTTGCTCGTTTTTTGCTCTTATCATATCAAATTCATGATCAAATGTTGCCTCATCTTCATACTCATACATACATGCACTAAAATCTCTGAGAATACTAGGCTCCTATTCGTCTTCTTCTACATTTTTCGCTGAAGATCTTGCTTTTTTCTTGCTGCCCTTAACTATATTTTTAGGAGAACCACTTGACTCTTCATTGTCGATTCAAATGGTGATGTTTGACAAAGATTTTGCATAATGTGGAATGTACACAAACCATGCCATGCTTCCAAAAAAAACACCTCTTTAACCGCTTTTGCCCATTGCATAATCTTGATCAAGATAGATTGTTTTGGTTTGCTTTCCATTATGTGCTTTCAAGAAGGTCGAAATAACCACTTGAATGACTCAAATGTCTCATCAAACATTAGAGTAGCACCAAAACTACTGTTTCCCTAAAATGATTGAACCCAACAAATACACCAAAAGGCCTACTCTCCCTGTTTGTTCCAAAAGTAGTGTCAAAACTAACAACATCACCAAAATATGCATAATCGTGAGCATTTTAGCATCAGCCCGAAAAATATTTGCTATTTGTTCTTCACTTGTCCCATTTGCAATGCATATTGGAATGACGGGTTCTCGGCAATTTTCTCCCGAAAAGTACATAAGCATGCTTCCTGCTTGACCATATGCCATCTCCCCGTTGTCGCTACCTCTTAAATAATTCTTGTGATCACGTGGTGTGTAACTGAGATTCATGAGCCACCCACTTGGATAGTAGCCAACTCATGTGCCAATTTGGGTCGAATTCACGCATCATCGGGGTTGCCTCAATCTCAAACCCTTGTAAATCTGATATTTTCCTTTGAGACACCATCAAGTGTGAAGTTTGTGGTAACGAAGGATATGATTGTGTTCCAAAAATCAAATCGGTCACTTTATAATTCCCCTCTCTCGGTCTAGTACAAGACCCATGCGAACTTGACAATCGGTTCGAAGTTTCAGCTCTTGGACACTTGATTATACGCCCTCTTTTATCTTCCACTCTATGACCCTCGTTTGCACAAACATATCTGCAGGATCTAACCTTTCCATCCCCTACTTTCTTGTGTTTGTGTATCGCTTTTTCTAACCTCAAAGCCCTTTTGACCTCCATAGCTGACCCAAAACATCCATGCCTCATTTAGATTACTAAATTCCATGCCAACTTGAGGTAACAAACCAGGAATGAAACACTCTCTACAAATAAAAGTATTGATGAAAAGATGTTATATCGAATATGCTAAGTAAAAATCTGAACAAATTATATGGGATCTCATGGACAAAAGGAACAGCCAAGGTGTATCATACCTTTCCTGTTCCATGTTATATCTAATGTATGCAACAGTTTTCCTCAATCTTCCATCTCAAACATGCACATTTTTTCTTCAATCAAACCCAAAACAATCGGAAAAGTTATTAGGAGGACTAAAGCAAACTAGATCAGAGTATGCAGGATCAGATCAGAATATGCACGACCAGATCAGAGCACGCATGAACCAGAGGAGGACGATCGGCACCTGAGCACAGAGGGAGGACGATCGGCACCTGAGCACGAAGGACGACAAGACGATCGCGTACAGCTGAGCACGCAGGCCCTTATGCTTGCTGCTCGCACCAAAAAGTGAACAGTTCTCGTAACCTCCGCCAAAGAATCCAAACGCCGCGCCAAAAACAATCAGGGATCGAGCTCGTTGTTTCTGTAAACGGGCCGTCTCGTCATGGGCCGATAACTGGCTAGCTGAGAGCGTAGTGGGGTCTCTAGCTTGTGGGCGTTGGATGGGGTGCGGACGTTCTGATTTGGCCGACTGCAGCCACACGTCGCACATGGTGAAGTCAGCTGATCTGATTCCCTCCGGCCGGGCGGGGCGCGGTGCTTCAGTGACGGCGGACCAGCGGCGCGTCGCTCCCGAGCGAGCCGGCTGCCGGCAGCGACCAGCGCGGCTGCTTTGGCAGCAACGTCCTCGGCATGGAGAGCAGGGGAGATGAGCGAAGACGGTATGCCGTATGCAACATGGCCGGCATTAACTTCTAGTCTATCTATCTCCTAAACACGATCAAACAACATTCTGACGCTCAGTGACACGAAGCTAGATAGCTAGCAAACTCAGTCCATCCTCCATCGTGGGATTAATTAGATGGCTCAGTCGGCAAGCAAGCGCAGTGCTTTGCTCCGGCCAGTGATGTATGAGGATGAACCTTCATGTCCTCGAGCTATTCGGGTACCACCACGGCGTTGTCGTGGACGGTGATGAGGCCGACGGCCGCTCTGCTGCAGCAGCCCTCTACCTGCAGATCCCCTTTGACGACGACAACTAAGGGCGGGTGTGACGGCGCCTTTGACGATGACAACTTCAACCGCGTCGACGTGCCACAGGGATTACGGGTGGGACACACAATTACTGTATTAACCTTCCACTTAAAAAAATTAGTTAGTACTAATTATTTGTTTAGGAACCGAGAGGAACCAGTAAGTACCCCTAACCGCCGTAAAATAGCTCTTTTAAAAATGGGACTGTCTATATGTCTGTCAACAGATTTTCTACCCAAAGAATCTGTTGACAGATTTTGTGAGTGAGAAATCTGTCAACAAATTTTGAAAACAAAACAAATCTGTCAAATTTTACACATCCATACATGCAAAACAAAAAAAAGAGGCATCTTCAGCACCCGCACTGCAGTGAGCTGATGAGGAAAATGTAGGCCGTGCTGGAGTAGAGTGCCGAGTACTTCTTGGTCAGCCTGGACTGCAGTAGGAGCCAGAAGGAAAAAGCACAGGCAATTGGCGAGCAATGCTAGAGTGCCCAACGTCCAACTCTTCCTGTCAAACGACGACAACCCTGCTCCGTGGTGAGGGCTAGGTTTGTCAAGGAAACACCCTTTGTAGAGAGTCAGGAGCATGACGCCGGCGAAAACGACGTGAGTGTTCAGACGATCTTTGCTGCTCCTGCCTTGTTCTTCATGTTCACTGACTCCACTCTGAATGAAAGGAGAAAGGGCTGGTTTCAGACTCTTAGTTTCAGAGTTTCAGCAGTTTTAGACTTCCAGTTTCTTCAGAACAAGAGAGGTTCAGACTAAAGGATGCTGGACAGAGCACCTTAGCAAGACTGCAATAAGGAAAGTGAACACCCCAAGATTGGCATTCTAATGATTCTGCATTCATAAACAAAAAAAAAAGTCACAAAATACCACGCACAGCATTGTGTCGTTCATATTACAGTTAGCCTTTTGCATGTACAGAGGTACTCAATTTAATAATTTCCCTACAAACTGAACAAAATAACCAATGTGATGCCTCTGCACCTGAGAATGTCAAAAAGCTTAGCCATTAAAAGGTAACTGGTCCTCCTCAAGCTTCATTGTACATATGAACATTCCCTCTGGAAAATCAAGAATTCCTGACAAACATTGGATAGCAATTTTGTTGTTGCCAAGGGAAAAATAAGGACTGGGTGGATTAACAAATGAAAGACCATAAAAAGTAACCTGCAACTGCTGCTGGCTGAACAAATGCATAATTCAGACTCGGCTGAACCAACTAACTCAATTAGTTTGTCACAGTTATCTAGAGAATCACCTGCTGTTGAGAGTGAGATACATGCCTGCCAAATAAAAAGCAACAAAAACTAATGTATACACTGGAGAGACAGCAAGAAACTACATGCATTTTGTAATATGATTCACTTGATCACCTGCATAGATATTAGAATTGTTTCAGGAAGGCAGCATCTCCAACATAGCCCTCGAATTATGTAAGCAGCAATGCTATCCACAGAGCCACTCCCATCAGAATACCAAAGCATCAACTGTGAAATTGCCATTGAAACTCCAGGTTGGAATCGACTGAGTTCACCTAACAAAACAAATCATTCAAAACCATTGCACAAAATATTTCAAACAGTGGTCACCTTTTTTAGAGTGAAGATACCTTTAAAACCAGCAGCCATGATTGCAGCGAGAAAAGACCTCCATCATTGGCTTCATGAAGCCCATACCCATCACCTTCTGCTGCTAAGCAGCAAAGGGCCAACTTCAATACAGTATGGATCTCTAGAAGAGATCTCGACATCCACCTGCTCAGTTGCTCAAACAGATAACACACATTTAGAATAAGCAGAAGTCTACTAAAATATATTTTAAGTTGGAAGTCAAAGTGTTGTCAACAGTTCTTACTAGGCACTATAACTATTTTCATTGACTTACATGTAACAAGCCAGACTCAACAAATTTATTTTGGAAGCAAAATGTAACAAAACCAACAGTAATGCAGATGCAAATAAGCCAAATGGCAAACATGGCATACAAAGAGAGAGACCATCAGAAAAATGCACAGAAAAGTACATGAGGATTACTCACTAGTCATTGGATTGAGCGAAGAATTTATTGGAGCTCAAGTCTAGCCATCTCAGTGCCAATAAGTACATGAGGGATGCTGGGAAAAATAACACCGGTGAGTTGGAATGGTCCCTAAGACCTGGTTGTAGCCAAGCTGCAGTACTGGCACAAAAGGGGCAAAAAACTTTTAAAGCTATCTGCCATTAGAGAAGGGCAAGGACTATCTAGTTGATTTCATATGACTTTAAGCAGCATGAAGGAATGTGACAAAAAGTAAAGAGCACAAATGGCAGTGCCCTGTGAATTAGGGAGAGAAGACCTCCATCATTGGCTTCATGAAACACATAAAATAGAGAGATATACAAAGAGAAAAACAGAGAGATATACAAGGAAATACAGAGAGAGAGAGAGAGAGAGAAAAAACAAACATAGAGAGAAAAAGTGAGAAAAGGAACACACACACACACCAAAAAATTGAATTACAAAGACAAATACAAGTCAAATACACATTCTAAAATCATCAAATTTAACTCTGAAAATTAATATTAAAAACACAAACAGATGCATAAACGCAAAAACAGAAAACTTGCTGGAGATCACAGACAACACACACATAGAGAGAGACAGAGAGAGGGAGAGAAACAGAGAGAAAATAAAAGACTCACAGACATAATAAACTTGCATTTGCAGACAAAGACACACACATAGATACACTTCCATTCGCCGACAAAATAATCCCACCAACATCAAAATAATACTCAAATATCCACACAGAGAGAAATACATAGAGACACACACATACAAAGAGAAATAAAGAGAGAGGGAGAGAGACAGAGAGAAACAAAAAGACTCACGGAGACATACTAAACTTGCATTACATGAACAAAGACACACACATAGATACACTTCCATTTGCCAACAAAAAAAACTCACTAAACATAAAAATACTACTAGAGAGAGACAAAAAGACTCACAGAGACATACTACTAGAAAGGGGCACACACATAAAGACTTACATTCGCCAACAAAGAGAAAACAGAGAGAGAGATACACAGGGAGAGACAAATAGAGCTATCAAAGACACCAAACCAAAGACACTACAGAAAAAAGACACTACATCCAAATCTTTGATAGGAATTGCCATCATATTTGTTTGAAATTACCTATAGAGGCTTTAAGAGCTATCTTGTACCTCCGTTGTCTGGATTTCAGTCACCATGGATTGGCATGGAGAAACATGACAATCACACAGCCTGCAGAAGCAAAAACAGCAGTCATTTTCTCTTCAACAGTAGCAAAAGCTGCTTGTAAAATGCAACCTCTCAGCATGAATGAATGCGAAAGGTGGCAAAGCTACAACTAAAAAGAATCCCTAAAAGGCACTAAAAACACAAGGAGAGCTGAAGAAACCTATCTGCACTAAAGAATGAACAAAAGAGCGGAGTGCCATTGCCAACCAATCCATCAAATGAACCATCACTAATCCGCTCAAGAACAACACTGTCCATTGTTCCAACGACTGCCCACTCGACACCTACATTACCCCAGACCTTGTTTCCAGGCTGTTTCAGTGGGGTCTTATCTATAATCATCCAATTCACATGCACATTAAAAAAGAACAAATGTGTAGGTTATGTGTGTGTGCCACACCATTATCCATCTAGGTGACAAGTTGGCGCCACACCATCCTCCAGTCCCTCTGCTTATTTGAGCTATGAATAGTAGGCATGCATGACAACATGACACAGATAGCTAGCATCAGATTGCAACCAATTCGGTGAGAAAAGAAAGCAAAGGGGTTGTTTTGGCATTTTCATTAGCATTGCATTTAGGGGATCAAAACATACAGTATGAGAAAAAGAAGGATAGCACTAGACAATTATCAAATCCCACAGATCTGAAATCTAAAACAAACCATCTAGAAACTTAACCATCAGTTATTACCATTACAAAACACAAAGCATGGTGAAAATTAAATTCAAATCACTCAGCAAAACAGCACTAATTCGAAGTTAACAAATGACATTTCGACAGATCTAACAAACAGGGGCCCTAAAACCCACCTGCCCCCTCCCCCTTCAGCAACTCGATCCACAAATGTAGGCTCATTCAAACCAAAAAGCACAAGAACACAAGTGCTAGTTTGCTCACCTCAAACAGATGACATGACGAGGCACTTGCTCGGGCTCAAGTGTGTGGGCCGCAGGGGAGGGGCGCCGAGAGGCGATGCGGAAGGAGGTGGAGCCGCAGGCAAGGCGCGCGATGACAAGCGAGCAGACCTCCGCCTGCGGACGACGCGGGAGAGGGCGCGCGAGGGCATCGCAGCAGGAGGCGGCGAGCTTGCTTCCGTCGCCCGCGGGGAGCCGCGCGGCGACGAGAGCCGAAACGGTGGAGCGCCGAAACGTACGAAACGGTTTGAGGACATTGCGAGCCAACCCCAAAAAAAAAAAAAAAAAAAAAAAAGCACGAATCTTAAAGAAAGAATCAACAGCCCAGAATCTGACATGTATGAAGTCAACAAAATGTGTTGACAGATAAATAACAAAATTCTTTAAAAATATGATAAGAAGAGAGAATTAATCATAGGTCATTCTGGTAGAGACATTTATAACCCCTATATAAGGAGGGGGCATCACTTGGAGGATAGTTCACTAAACGTCATGCATGTACAAAGCGTCTCCCAGAGGTGATTAGTGTTTACATCAGCATCTACTTCAGTTACTGGTCGCTCCTACCCCACAGCTCACTAAACGTCATGCATGTTCAGGCAAAGCGTCTCCCAGCCAGCCGAATGTCTCTTCCATTCGTGTTTACAGCGCCGACTCTCCATCTTCGAAGTGAGTACGTACATGTGAAAGGAACAGTCACCATGTCCGTTGGTCTGCACTCTCCACTTCCCCAACCGATGAGGTGCCGTCATTTTTAACACGAATGGTCGCTGCCAGCAGTCATATATTTTGCCTTCTGCAGATTGTATTCCTGCGCAAAGAATCCAAAGATGACAGAGGCGTTGGAGCTTGGGCCCGCACTGGAGAGCACCGCGACGAGGTGGCCGCCACGAACGCCGACCTCTCCGCGTGGGGAAGGTCAAGCAGAGGCGGAGGGCGACCGGCGGCGCAGCTCCTCCTTCCGCCACGCGCCCGCCCCGCCTGCTTCGTCGGCGCGCAAGATCCGCCTCCGCGAGCCTGCATCGTCGACGCACCTGCCCGAGCGCGATGGGTCGATCTGCCGCTGTGGGCTCTGCAAGCCGCGACCGTCGCCGCGGGCGAGCGCGATGGGACGCTCTGCCGTTAGCATGCAGGCCGCCGACACCGCATCCCAAAGGCTCGCCAGCGGGGCATGCGCGGCCTCCTGCGTAACCTCGAACGCCGTGGCTGGAGCCTGGAGGTGCCCCTGCGCGCGGCTGATGTGGGCTTTGGGCGTGGCTGCCGGCCGGATTTGGGCGGATTTGCCGCCGTGTTTGCTCGGTGTCCGCGGAGATAGAAGAGAACGAAAGAGGAATTTTTTTTGGACGGGAGATGGAAGGTGAAAAGGTAGGGATGGTGGGGTCACGAGCACAGAAAAGTATCGCAGCGCTTCAGCACGGCGGCATCGCTGTCCTTACTGATGTCATCTCTTATCCTTCTGATGGGTCCATGATGACAAGCAAGTGGAGATCAGCCGCTGCTGCACATTTCGAAGATGAATTCAACGACTTGCGGCCCCTTCGAGATCCACTGGCCTCTAGGTGGATTAAAGATTATACATTCAGAAGGTATCTCCTCTTCTGAATCTATACTATATGTAATACATGAAGATATATCATATATGGTCTGTTTATGTTTTTGGATTTGAATGGATTTCGTTGCCGTCTTTTGTTGATTGGCACAAAAATAATATAAGATGGTTTCATTCGTATAACTATAAACAAAAATAGTCTGTTTTTTAAAAAATTTATTTGTAATCCCCGCAGCAACGCGCGGGGTATTCTTCTAGTTCTTAAGCAGCTGGACAACTTCAACGGAATATCAAGAGCCAACATAAATGATGCCAAATCATGCTACCCGTGGTTGGATCTTTGGGAGAATAAATAACCAATGCAGACCTATCCTGAGTTTTTTTTTTTTTTTTTGGGAAGACAAAAACAACCACTCTTGTACAAGCTAAAAATTGCACCAACCTACTGGATCTCTTTCACTTACCTCTCTCACAGCAAGCTTTCACACAGTTCTCACTTATTCAAGGTGATCTCCAGCAACTAACGTTAAATGTGGAGCCAGATACATGGTCATGCATTTGGAGCTCTAGGAAATTCTCAATAGCCAAGGCTTACAAATATTTGAATGGTCAAGATACAATACATCCTGGCTTCAATTGGATGTGGAACAATTCCTGTCAAAACAAGCATAAAGTCTTTTGCGGGCTAGTTCTTAAGGATAGGTTGAGGACAAGGGAATTGCTTCGTAGAAAAAATATGGAATTTCAGATTACAACCGTGTTCTATGCAACAATCTATCTGGATCTACTCTTTCATTGTCCTTTTTGCTGAGCGTTGGCACTGGCTAAGCTTTGAGATCCCGCATCAGGCTAACTTTTATTAGATCTTAGAAAGTCTCAAAAATGCAACAGAGGACCCCATTCTTCATGGAGAATTTCATCTTAATGTGTTGGGCAAACTGGAAGGTTAGGAATGACTTAATTTTTAACTAAACAGCCTTCTTTGTAAGATGCAAAAAGAACGTTCATGACAGAATTTGCAATGCTCCTCTGGCGTGCAAAGAGAAGATACTTTCCCTTAATTGAGCAATGGTTAAACAATCTTGTTTTACCTTTCCTAGTTTATTTAATTTTCTCTTTCTTTGTCTCTTGTTCCTTCATTTTGTTTTAAGCTCCTGTCTTAAACTCATCATGTTTTAATAAATCTCACAGTAGGGGTGCGCCCCTCCTGTTTTGCCTAAAATAAAAGAAGAATGTTATACGTAAGCATATATGGAAATGCTAACTGGTGGGCCGTATCTGCTTCACTAAGTCGGGACCACGCCGAGAGCGTTGGGCACCGATTGTCTCCCCCCTTTAGCCCGTTCAAACGAGTGATACGAACTTTTGGTCCGGCCCACGGCACGCGTCGAGCGGCCTACACGAGACCGAGACGGCGAGACCGGAAGCCGGTGGGGGATCGGGCCAGCGGGGTCGCGACTCGTGGGCGGCACGACGGCACGCCGCCGCGGTCGCCCCCTGCGGGTGCGGTCCCGGAGCCGCGGTTTCTGAAAGCCACACAAGCCGGCCGTCTCGACGCGTGGGTGCGGCTGCGGTCCGTGCGAAGCGGCGAAGCCGTAGCCGTACCCCGTAGGCCCGGGCCCCAGCTCGAGCGCAGGCTACGTCGCAGGGCACCGAATATGCGGCGGGGGTTGGAGAGTCTGGCGAGAGGGTGTGATCTGTGGAAGCTGCGCGCCCGAAAGCGACCCCGCGTTCGGTGATCAGGCCGGTTGCCATTGAGGTCACGACGTGACGTCCGCTGAATACAAAAAGGAAAAAAAGAAAAATCAAATGGGCGAATTGGCTCGTAGTCTGGTAGGGCCGGTCCGTTGACGCCACCCACTGGGGGGTGATCTCGGTTTTTCGCGGATTTTTCTGCGCGCCGTTAAGTGGTAGCGGCGTTCCGTCGGCGTTCGCCCATGGTGACCGGAATCTCAGGCCGGTCGCCGGAGGTGCTTGCAAGGGGTAGGGTTT
This sequence comes from Hyparrhenia diplandra, assembly GCA_015847255.1. Classification (NCBI taxonomy): domain Eukaryota; kingdom Viridiplantae; phylum Streptophyta; class Magnoliopsida; order Poales; family Poaceae; genus Hyparrhenia; species Hyparrhenia diplandra. The sequence continues at coordinate 193,174 of JADLZK010004945.1, read as the reverse complement.
TGACGTGTGTTTCTTCCGCTGTGTGTGTGTGTTGTGGCGTCTGCGTTATGCTGTGTAATTCTCAAAAAAAAAAAAAAAAATCAGATGTCTATGCATTGCTGGCCTGGTCGTTACAGGATTTTGCATTTCCAGCCGCCTCCATTCGGTTAGTGCTGCTCTCCATGCCGCCATATCGCGTAATCAAAGCTATAAGAGCATTTTATTAAATTGTTGGAAGCTGTCATGATCTTACTTCTTATAATAATACACTATATAATCTTCTTATAATAATACACTATATAAGGTACGGTATCTTTTTTTTTTCAACAAGCTAACTAAAGAAGTTAACCCGACACATACCATACTCCTAGTTGTTCTGATCTAGTCAAAAGGAGAGAAGAAATGAAAAAGAGTTGACGACCATATCCCACACAAAAATAAGTTTATGGATGTATATAGGGAGTGTGGTGGCATGTGACATGGCACCAGGTGTTTGTGTTTAATTAGAGAGGACATACTCCTACTTACCGCCATATTTTCCTCCTTTTTTTTAAGGCGTGGTGGAAAATCCTAAGTTGTTTGGATGAAATAGTTATGAAACATACACTATCTAATTATCTTTCTTGGAACAGTTGTAAAAACATCTCTCTATATCCATTCATCATTTGGAAAAGGACAAAACTAAAAAGTAGAAGAAGGGTTTTAAGGTGCCATGAAATTATACTATGAGAAAGCAGATGTTTATGAAAAAAAGGTCGTTATGGATTTCACCCTTTTTTACAAACCAAGCAATAAAGATTTATTGATCAAGAATTGCTACAACATTTGATAGAAGGTCAACAATGAAGTTAGGGGATCATTGTCCAAATACTCGGTCTTCTTTCTTCTCTATCTTTTTTTTTTTTTTTTTTTTTTTGGGGGTTGGGGGTAGTAGAAGAAACACTTTTAAAAAAAGAACACAACGGCTGCCCTGTTGGTTTGAACTTACAGGTTATGGTACAATATTTTTCTCTCAATAAATTAGTCTTATCGGCCAAAAAAAAAAAAACACCCAAAATCAAGAGCCCCACATAGCATGGTCATAACCCAATTTTACATGTGGGGCTCTTGATTTCAATATACGGCACAACAAACATCATTCCATTTCCACGATCAAAATCCAAAAAATGTTTCGATGTGTTGTTTGCAACAACGTGCACATACAAAGTGCGCATATATACAAATCATGGCATTACCGATAGTTATACAAAATTCTCTAGACTACATAATTATGCAACCATTCAAGGACCAGTTCGCAAAATCACACTCAGCCATTAGTTATCCGCTAAACAGATGGGAAAGCAGATTTGTCGCAAGGATTCGCAACCTAATACGCCACCTATGACCTATTCCCGTCGCCGTCGTCCACCTGGGTTGTTCGCTGAGCCGCAGACGCCCCTCTCGCTTCCCATTTTGGCGTCTCGATGCCGGTAGTAGATTAATCATCTCTCGATCCACAAATCCCTCCCTCTCTCCATCCCGCTGCCTGAAATCGAGGAGCGCGGGAGGACGCGTTGGCTCCTAGGGTTTGCCGGTCCGATTGGGGCTCCGATCCGGGCGGGCGGCCATGAGGATTCGGGAGCTCCGGGATGGGCTGGAGGTGGAGGACGACGAGCGGGAGGAGGAGGGATCGTGGGGTGGCGGCGGCGGCGACGGGGAGGTGGTCGCGGTTGTGCGACTGCGGGCGAAGCGCGCGCTCGTCGGCGCCGGCGCGAGGGTCCTGTTCTATCCGACGCTTCTCTACAACGTGCTCCGCAACAGGTTCGATGGCGAGTTCCGCTGGTGGGATCGGGTCGACAAGGTGCTGATCTTTTGCCTATCTCCATGTTTATGCTCTTGTTTCGTTATTAGTGTCTTTTGCCTATCTCCATGTTTATGCTCTTGTTTCGTTATTAGTGTTTCGGGGGTGCGATTTTTGAGACATGTTTTTTGGGGACAGCTAGGGCTGTGTGGGTGTGGGTCGGTAGTTCAGTTGGTACCCGGTTAAATTTCATCAAATATATGCTATCGAGGTGTAAATGTATCATTTAGTTTGTTACTAGAGCTGATCAGTTAAATTGGTGATGGAATAACGATTGTCATTTCTTCTTAATGTGCAATACATATTGTGGCCTGATATTCTTACCACCTCTATGTTCAGTATGTTTTGCTAGGTGCTGTTCCATTCTCTAGCGATGTTCAGCCCTGAAGCAACTTGGTGTAAGAGGAGTTGTTACACTCAATGAACCCTATGAAACTCTGGTTCCAACATCCCTATACCAGGTAGATGTCCCTTTACCTCTTCTAGCTGCTGGAATTACTTTTATTTCTCTTTGAACTTATAATACTTGACCAAGAGAACTATATGTATGTATGCTAACCTAACAAGTATTGACATAGTGAACATAATAACACTTAAGTTGGGATGCTGTAGATCCAGCTTCAGGAATCAGGATGACTTAATTGTTGGGTCATTGTAGCAGTAGGCAGAATCATTTTATCCTCGTCTCTACGCAACCTAATCATGTACATCATTTCATTGCCTCGTTATGAATTGTGCAATCAGCAAATCACCTGGTTAGATTGGCACTGGTGCACATGAGATATGAAGGTAGCAAGCAAGATATTGTTATGAAACCATACCATATCTGGTGGGTTTTACAACTTATGTCAGAATAATCAAATAATTGCACTTTTTTTTCAGGCTCATGGAATCAATCATCTCGAAATTCCCACAAGGGACTACCTGTTTGCCCCCTCCCTCGAGCATATTTGTCGGGCAGTGGATTTTTATACATTGTAAGTGTGTTCTGAACCATGTTTGCATTCTCTTTGCTTCTTAGGGTTTTAGAATTTTATGTGTGCTCCATAAATCCATCATCAGGCAACTTGTCTTGATGATGTCATCTCAGTTTAAGGATGCTATTCCCTCCATCTCAGGATAGTAGTTGTAACTACTTTTTTTAGCTAGTCCCAGGATCACGATCATGCGAGCTAGTTTCAGGATACAAAGGCGTGACTCTTTGGATCCGCTTGTGATGCTCGATTTTGCATGCAGAATTTAATAGCGCGCGCAGTTAATGGTGTCAGAGAAATTGGCGCGGTAGTTAGCTGGGGGAGAAAATTTGCATCTGCATCCATGATCTGCATGCATGCATGCACGAGGAGCCAAGTCATTTGGCATGGCGTGGTGGGGGCAAAATTTTGCGTCTGCATACATGCATGCACGTGGAGCCAAGCGATTTGGCTAATGGCGTGGGCGTATAAATGTTTTCTGCAATTATTCGGAGATGGAACCGAAGGGACATTTCTAGGTGAGTCGCGGTAATTAATCTGCTCCTTGGTCTTTGTGTTTTCTGAGTTGTGCGTAGTATCCCGAGGCGGAGGGAGTAATTTAGTAGTGCCAGTTCAGATCAGACTAGTAGCTGTAGTGGTCAGCTATGGTTTTATGCAATGTGTCATCTGTGTGATATTATATTTGGTTGTTGTTGGACATTTTGTCAGATTAAATGTAAATGCTTATTCTTCAATTGAATTATGACTGCTATTATAACGTTGTACTCCCTTACAAATCATAGGTCACTTCGGCGTTGTAGGTAAATGCACAAACATCATTTAATTAAATCCACCATGAAACATTCCTTGATAGTTTACTTATTTGGTGTAAACCCTGGTCGAAGTTGAGAATTTTGAATTAGGACAAAGCTGAAGTGATCTATAATTTGGAACAGGGCGAGTCTCTTTCAGCTATCATGATGCATATCCGATGTGACAGTGCTGTGAACTAATCCGTATGGTGTGATTAAAAGCGGTATTTCTTTAATTAGTCAAGGGGCAGGAAAGAGAGCATAAGTTGTGGTAACCATTGTTGCCATTGGTATTAGTTTATAATATTTGTACTATGCATTTCTATTTGACATTAATGGCTATCACAGTGATGTTATTTGGTGATAATCCTTAGAAGCAAATGAACTTGGTTGGATCAAATAACAAGATGTTAAAAAAGACTGTACTTATTCACAGTAGGAAATAGTAATGGACTTGTCAGTTCCTTTTTTTTGGTTGTTGCTTTTTTGGTATGGTAGGGTCCATAATCAATAGACAGAAACTTGTACCAGGAAGAAGACCAATGCTACATGGCTTTAGTAACAATATAGTAGTAGCATGTAGTAAAACAGTGTCGTTATGTCCATATGGTGTGATTAGAAGCAGTAGTTCTTTAATCAGTTATTAAGGGCGGGAAAAGATAGCTTCAAGTTGTCATTGGCACTAATTAGTTTATAATATTTGAACTATACATTTCTATTTGAATCAATGCTATCCCAGTGATGTTTCTGGTGATAATTCCTAGAAGCAAATACACTTGGTTGGATCAAATAACAAGATGCTAAAGATAGTGCTTGTTCACAGTATGGAATAGTACCGGACCTTCAGTTTCTTTTTTGGCCTTTGCCTCGGTTTTGCTATCATAGGGTCCGTAATCAGTAGATAGTTTTTAAAAACCGTACCAGAAGACCTGATGCTCCATGGCTTTAGTAACAATATAGTAGTAGTAGTATATGTAGTAAAACGGTATCATATGTCCTGTTTCTATGTGGTTTGTATAGAAGTCAGGCAGCAAGGCTAACTAACATATGCTCTTTTTCCAGGTAATGAAATGCAAGGTGGTAGCACCTATGTCCACTGTAAGGCTGGAAGGGGACGAAGCACCACTATAGTTTTGTGTTTTTTGGTAAGAAAAATGATTTGCTTCTGGTTTAGCTGTCTTGTAACTGCATTTTAATATGAACTTAACATACTTAATGCAGATCAAGTACAGAAATATGACTCCTCAAGCAGCTTTGGATCATGCAAGGTCTGTGAGGCCCAGAGTGCTTTTTAGCACCAGCTCAGTGGCAGGCACGCTACCTGACTTCCTTGGCAGTTTTCTATTAGATGTTCACATCTATTCTATCCTAATTATTACTCAGACATTTGGTCTCCAATTTTGTGATCCGGTTGCTGAAAATGGTACTTCTTGCTGCAGGCTGTTAAAATGTTCAGTGAGCTCAACAGGACATGCCTTTCCATACAGAGCTCTAACCCAACCTGCTCAGCTGTATCTTATGAGGAATCCAGTGAACTATCGAGCACGCAGAGCAGCAGATGTCTTTCAATTCAGAGCTCAAATGAAGACAAAATAACATCTGATGAAGAATCCAGTGAATCATCCTTTGGAGACCCTGAAGTTGATGGCTACATCACCACTGAGTTTGACAGCGAGCATTTTGTTTTACCTCGTTGGCAAAGTATGCTGTCCAGACCAACAAGCCCCACCGGCTGTAGTGATGCAGTCTTCATAACCGAAGAAGATCTAGAGGGCTATGAGACCTATGCCGATGATGGGAAGGACGTTGTGGAAGTGCAAGTAGTGGTTCGCCACAAGCCCATCATGAGGAAACTCTCCTGCTTCCTTGGTTCCTTGAAGCTTACTGGCAACTGCGAGCCACAATCTGGCCGTTTGACTGAGGTTCGAGCCTGCTAGATGGATCTGCTTGAAGCTTACTGGCACCTGCGAGACACCGTCTGACCGTTTGAGGTTCGAGCCTGCTAGGTGGATCTGCTTGAAGCTTACCGGCACCAGCGAGCCTCCATCTGGCTGTTTGACTGAGGTTCGAGCCTGCTAGGTGCATCTGCTATGGTTTCCGCAACTGTTTTTTCGCTCTTTGTACATCGGCAGAGTGTAATTACCGGCATGAGTTTGCACAGCCTGCGGAATTCCCTCGGAGCAGCAGAACTGTATGTTGGCCTGTGGGAGGCGAGAGTGATTTGGCTATCGGGAGACCTGTGTATTGTTGTAGAGAGTGCAAAGAGATCTGTGTGCATATCTGATATCATGTTTTCCTTGTAATAAAAAGATGCCCCTCTCTCCATTACAAGAAGTGCGCTTGTTTTTTAGTTTCAGAAAAAAGTGCCCTTGTTTTTTTTTCAAAACTAAGCAACTTCAATTTTTAAACATATATAACCGCCATTTATAATACCGCATAAGTGGTGTTAAATTAATAATAATCTATTTCCTTTCTAAATTGTAACCCTTTCTAGCTTTTCTAGATATGTTTTTGTTACTTTGTATCTAAATGTAATGTAGTAGATATGTACCTTGGAATGTTAGAATGACTTGTAATTTTAAATGTGCAGAGTATCTTATATTAAATTGATATGAAGATAAGGTTTGATACGATTTTTTTATGTTAAGAAAAATCAAATTAAGAAAAATCTGACTTATTACAAACTAGAAGGTCCGTTTTTACTCTTTTTTTCTAATTAGGACGGAGGGGGTACTCCCTTCTACAATATAAATCCAGATACGAATCCGAAAGTATTGGAATGTGTTTGGGATGGGATGGCGGAATAAGGCTGTGAACCGAATAACTTGTTTGATCGCAAAAGCCTATCCTAAGCTTGCTATCCTCGTCCTAGTGACTGGTAAGTGGTGACCTCCAAAAGGATATTGAAGATTGACATGCACAAAAGAAGGAAACAGTCGATGATTTTCTGCCTGGAGCCCCTGGAGTTCTGGACTGCCGTGCTTCGTACGGAGTATTTACATACAGTACCCAAAGAACAAACAGTTTCTTTTGCCGAAGCAGCAACACAGTGCAGCAGAACGGTCAACGGTAAGTTCCTCTAGTACTCTACCGACAGCAGAACAAGTAACAGTTGACACCACCTCTTAAATTTCTCACAGACTAATGCGCCCGTGAAGAAAATCACCCGCAGAAACAGAGATCGAAAGGGGGAGAAAAAAAAACAGTTCAGTGACCCTCGAGGAACAATAACGTTCTCCCGCAACTCTCCCCAGCGGCCAGCCTGCTGCTGCCTACTGGTGGTACCCGTTCCGAATGGGCGGCGTCCTGAAGCCGTTGGCGGCGAGGTTGGCGCAGGAGCTGGAGGCCGGCTGCCCCTTCTTGCCCATCACCATCCCTCCCAGCGCGACGTAGCTCTTGCACGACTTGATCTTCTTCTGCTTGTTGGGGTTGTCCTTCTTGCGCAGGTCCTCCAGGCACCGCACCTCCGACATGCACGCGAACGACTGCGACTTGCCCTCGTAGTACCGCGACAGCCCTTTCCTGCAGACCACAAGTTCTCGATTAATTCGTGAGCAAAATACAAAGACCATGTGTTGATGGAAATTAAGCTTCAGAGCCTGATGCGATTTCGCCGGCCGGGAGGTTGGCACTTACTTGGCTGGGAGCTGCGACATCATGGACGTCATGTCGTAGATGCTGTCCGAGTTCATCCTCCGCAGCGGCGACGGCAGCACGAACGCGCTGCGGTCCTGGTGACCGCACGAGCCCTCACCGCCGGCCCCGCCCGCGCCGCCGCCAGGGAACTGGTCACCTTCCTCGTCGTCGTCGGACTCGCCGCCGGACACCGACGACGCCGTCTCGAACAGCTCCTCGTCCCTTCCTCGCGGCCCGCCGCGTCACGAAGCCGGTAGCTCATGTCGCTCTGCAACAGCAAGCAAGCCTCGCTCCGTCTCCGCTCTCGCTCTCTTTCAGTAGCTTTGCGTTTCGTTCCGCTTGCTTTGCGGATTCCCCTCTGCGCGCGCGTCGGCCTCCGTAGCGCTGGTGGTGCGGTGCGCGTTTATATACAGGTGCCTACAGAGGCCCCCGGCGCGGGCGGCAACGCCCATCCCCGCCCCGCCCCGGCGGGATAACGCGCCGCGCCTCGCCTCCCGCTCGCTTTCAGGGTTCAGACGGGGTACTACGTCCTCCGTCCGTGGTTTGACCAACAACGCCAAACATTTTGCGAGTAACGTGGGCAATTCGGTGCGGAAACCGAAAGAAACGCACGGTGTCGCGCGCGTTTTGCAGCCGTTCGTGTTCGTGCCGTGCCCTCGCTTCCCCGCCGGTGCCGTCGCGTCGAAACGGGTCGGCCTGCCTGCGCTTTGGACCCACCCACGCTGACACGAGAGGGAGGGAGGGTAGTGGCCCGCGGCGGACCATGTTTGTCTGCCTGCGTAAAGGCTGGCCAGTTTGGGGTTGGGTCGGGCTGGTGGTGGCCACTGCGGTGCTGCCACACATGGGTTTCCGCCCCGGAATCTGTCCCTCTCCACGGCTCTGATCTTATCCTCATCATGGGACCCGGTTTGGTTCGTACTGCACCCTGGGGGCTGCCGCTGGGTTGGGTTCTGAGCCCTCTCACGCTTGGGTGGGTCCGACGCGGTGACGGCGTGGTGGCCACGTCCCGTCCGAGCTCGCAGGGGAATGTGTGCTTCACGGCCTTGAGGTACCACGTGGTGTCTGATCGTACGGGTTGTTGCGATTAGATAACTGGATTCGGTAAGATAGGTAAGATACGTTTCCGTTTCAGGGGGAAAAAAATGTGCTCCACGGTGCACGTCATCGAAACTCAGGCGTCTATAGAATGGCAATAGTAGTAAGAAAATAGTAGGTTGACGCCTTGACGGGACGGGGACCAGAAGAACTGTGTTTAGGTCGACGTTGAGATTCATGAGAGTTATTCGGTGCTTAGGCACGGCGTCATTTTCCCATGATCTATCGACGAGAGTTCACGAGCGTTTTAGGCACGGTGTCACATTCGCATGATCTATTGCTAAAGATCAGACCCTTTTAGTGGAAGAAGGAAATAAACATCACACGGACAGTTCACGGACCCATTCGGCTCCGTCATCATATCAGGTTTACAGAAACGTGCACGCGGAAGTTAATACTAAAGTCCAACAACAAACATGTTTGGTCCCTAACCACAGCAGCATTCAAGTGACAAAACACGCCTCGAAACGCATCATTCGCATAATGAATTTTATCGGTTTTCCTTTCCGTGAGAAACAGTACCAGTCTTACTCGAACAACAGTGCCCCTCACGTGTTGTACTGCAACGCAACATCATTCCCAGTCGGTCGAGGCATGCACTTTCCCAGTTGACAAAAGGCGGAGAAAAGAACACCAATGGGGCGACGTGCCGAGTTCTGGAAGAGTGAACACGCGTCGGGCCAGCGCAGCTACGCGCCAAGAGCGTGTCCCGCGCGGAGCCCGGCGAGCCTGACACGCCGCGGAGCTAGGCGACACGTACTAGGCCACACTGCCACAGCCAGGGCAACGGACGGTGTGACCGGCTGGGTGACGAATAATCTTTTGACGCCTGGGGCGCGGTCCGACCCGGCGCCGTTTCCGGGGACACGGCCACGGGGTCCGCCCGGCTGGCCGGCCGGCCAACGAGACCAGGCAGGGACGACAGGCTTTCTCGTGCGGCCCTCCGCCGTCGCCGAGCACGATGCATGTCGTCCGCGCTGCGCCCAAACGCTCCTGTCGACTGGCAGCTGATGTGATGATCGCTCGCTGGACGCCGGGCCCTTTTCTCGCCTTTTTTTTTCGCCTCCAAGAGCGAGCTGATCCAGTGTCCGACGTCCGTCATGATCCTTAGCATCCCTGCGATGAGGTGGCACGCCTAATCGAGGATTTTTAACTTTCTAATGAATAAATGCAAATTTACAAACTGTTATATAGGAGTGCTACGAGACATGTCACCTAGTCGGTTGTCGGCTCACGGCCGGCCGACAGATCCCTATATCGGGCCTCCAGTTGCCTACAGGCTACAGACCTATCCACCAGCCGACAGGGCCATAATCGATGTCATGTGAGGCTTTAGAGCGCCTAATCCTGTGTGTGAGCCCATCGACGTCGCGGTGTTCCGAGCCAAGCGTTGTGGATCAGCACGAAAACCATGTACTGAAAGTGTACCAGCTACTCCTACCCGGCATCGTTTCATCCGCTTTTGCGGCCGCGCGTGACGTGACCCGCGGAGTTCGGAGCAAACTGTCCCGTTCTACAACAGGGTTTCAAATGATCGACTTGGACCTGTGCTCGTCCAGCCGGCTGTTTTCAGTCGGAGCAAACTGGGTCCGGCTGTGTTTCAGTCGGTGCATCAGACGCGACCGGTCGGTCCATCGATCGGTCACGGGTCCGGCCGGGCGACCTGTTTGCGTCGACTGGCGAGTGAGTGAGCCATAGTTAAAGACCGGCAACGACGTAGTATACGGTTGCCCAGCTGCTGACTGCGTGGTTTACGCCGAACAGAAACGAAGCGTAATAACGCTGGGAAAAGGAAAACGACCAAACCTGACATAATCGCGCGCTGCGGAGACCGCGCGCGGCCACGACAGGGTACCCGCGTCCGGGCGGCGGCCTGCTGCTGGCTCTCGGTGGGCTGGCTGACCTCGGCTCAGGCTTCCGATCTCGCTCGGCAGCGGCCGGCCAAGCGCGCGACGCGGCGGCATGGGCTGGTGGATGGATGACGGCGGAACGCATCACCACCATATGGCGTACGGAGCCACTGGCGTGTCACGCGTGGGTCGATTTGGCGCTCGCGGCGATCTCTTTCTTACGTGCCCGCAGATCTGGATGTCTCCCTATCCCGTAATCCGGCTATATCCCGAAACGGGATTGCGTGTATACGGAGTACATACACTATATATTACTTATAAATAAAGAGGTATTTTTATTGTCATTCAGAGCCGTGACAGATTCGTGGGGTTCCATGTACCTACGTGACGCACTCTAGGCCTCTCGATTCTGCACCGACTCGTCATCGCACACGTTAGCGAACATACTCCCTCCGTAACGGCAATTGTAGTCGTTCTCCGACTTGACGCGAAGAGAATAAAGGAAGTCGCGCTGGTGCATATGAGTTGTTTGGGACGTTTTTGCCTCTTCGTTAATTAATTCCACGCAAAAAGAAGCAAACGGCAAAAAAAAATCCCGCAGGGGCGAGGAATCCAACCAGCGTCCTCTACACGGTAGCCTTGGGACGCGTCGCGCTAGCCAACCAACTGAGAAGATGTTGGTGCTTATAATGCACCCATCTCCTTATTTATTAGGGTAAACATAGAAAAAATTACCCAATTAACGACTTCTTTGATATCTTGTGATCACGTGCTAAAAACAACTTCTAATACCAAATATGGAGAGAGTACGACGAAGAGATAGTGAGCGGCACGTGGCATTGGCCATCTGATCTGATCCAATAAGGACCGTAGTGCCTTACCAAAAGCGGTATATATTACTCTGGCTCCCTTTTCCCATTCATTCTTCGCTCGGTAGGTGCACCGCGCACTTAGGAGTACCAACCAAGCACACACGCACCTGGTGCAACAACGTGACTGGTGCTGCCGCACCTGCGCTGCTAGCTAGTTCTACTTGTGCTGTTGCTGTCGCTGTAGCCATCGCACAAATGGTTCGAAAAGCCCCGTGCGGCCTATCCCCGCGCTTCTGCGGCGCACGTCCCCATCGCGGGATGGGATTCACTTCAATCCCAGCGATAATGCCTTGTGTCTCCATGACTTTTTGCCCTCCTCTCCGATCCAATCGGTCGTCTCTCCTCCGGGAATAAAGCGCGGAGGATGAGAACGAGCGAGGACGGAAACGTCAGGAGCCAGCGAAAGAGAGGATCGATGGAGGATGAGGTTTCAGATGTGTGCGCTGCTAGCATCGCATCAGGTCACGCCGTCTTTTTCCGTTCGACACGACATGAAGATTGGAGAACGTAGGTACGAGGACTCCGACTCTCCGAGCTACGACAGCGGTTGGAAACGCAGGCAGGTTCGGCGTTTTCCATCACGATACCATGCGGTTTTTATACACGCGTATGACCGACGGGGCATGCATGCCCGTTCTTCCCAGGATGGATTAGATGGAGCGCAGAACGTCAGGTGTGGTGTGAGGTCGACCATGTTAGCTTGGTCCACGAGCGTGACGTCGGATGCTCAACTAACGCTCGCTCTTCGTGGTGCCGTGGCCGATGGCCGCGTGCTTGCTTGTTTCAACTTCGAATCGTGACTTCACAGCAGGTCAACAGGTCCGTTGGGTGCTTCTTTTTTTTTTTTTTTTTTTTTTTTTTTTGAGAATACCGTTGGGTGCTTCTGCACAAGCTCTTGCTTGGCGTGATTTTTGGTCGGGAAATTTGATGGGCTTACTTATTAGGCCATGCGGGAATTCAGGCTCTGTTTTGTGTCGGAGAAGGCCCATGGCCATCACACTCCAGGTCGGATTGGGAAAAAAGTACTTTTAGTCCCTCAACTTTCACGAAAGTCTACTTTTGGTCTCTTAACTTTAAAACCGGATAAAAAGAAGCCCTCAACTTTTGAAACCGTGCAGATTTAGTCCCTCGGCGGTTTTTTCCGGTGGGTTTGCTACAGTGAACACGGATTTGCTACAGTACACGCGGTTTTGATTTTCCTTTTTTAATTTATTTTTGGCTGAAACTTTAAAAAAATCATAACTCTTCTATATGACATCGTATGAAGATGATTTTTATATGCAAATTGTAGCTCTCGATGAGGTCTACAACTTTCTAGTTTTGAGTTTTTTCATTTGACGATGTTAAGGTGCTTAAAAAAAATTATACAAAAGTACAACACCGTAATAATCGCATACTTTTTGCATGTCGTATTAGAAAGTCAGTAATTTTTTTGTTTGTCGTCAAATGAAGACAGTTTGTATACCAAAATTTTTGCATTCTAAAAAGATCTAGCTAGATTCTTGTAGTTTTGAGTTTTTATATTTAAAATTGTTAACATGTCGATAAAATAGTATAAAGGCTCCACAAATATTAAGTTCTTTGATACTTTATGTTATCTTCTTACTCTGTAGATCTACTCATGTGGAGTCTAATAAAATTAAAAAAATTTAAAACTCTCGTCGAGGGGCTACAATTTTTTATGGTGCTGTACTTTTATATGCGATTATATTTTTTGCTATAGTTAAGTACTTAGCGATTATTATAGTTTTGTATTTTTATATAAATTTTTTAAGCACCTTAATATCGTCAAACGAAAAACTCAAAACTAGAAAGTTGTAGATCTCGTCGAGAGCTACAATTTTCATATAAAAAAATCATCTTCATCCGATATCGTGTAGAAGAGTTATGAAAATAAATTTGAAAAGGAAAAAAAAAAATCAAAACCACGTGTACTGTAGTGAATCCGTGTTCACTGTAGCAAAACCACCGAAAAAAAAACCGCCGAGGGACTAAATCTGCACGGTTTCAAAAGTTGAGGGCTTCTTTTGTCCGGTTTTTAGAGTTAAGGGACCAAAATTAGACTTTCGCGAAAGTTGAGGGACTAAAAGTAGACTTTTTCCTCGTGATTGTGCACTCTGTTTTGTGTCCATAAATCCAGTCCATCACCATCGGAAACTGCTACTACTTATGCCCTGGCGCTCTCGGAGTCGGCCCACCCAACTTCACCGCCCCTCTCGCTTCGTCTACTACTTCTTCTCCAAAGAAGCCACTTCCATTCAGCGTTGTTTGTGTACCCGTTCGAATGGGCGGAAGCGGAACCCGTTGGCGGCGAGGTTGGCGCAGGAGCTAGAGGCCGGCTGCTTCTTGCCCATCACCATCCCCCAGCCCGACGTAGCTCTTGCACGACTTGATCTTCTTCTACTTGTTGGGGTAGTCATTCTTCTTGTTGCTGTTCTTGAGTCCTCTAGGCTATGCACCTCCGACATGCACGCGAATGATCGTGACTCGCCCTCATAATACCGCGACAGTCCTTTCCTTCAGACCGAAGTTCTCGATTAAGTGAGCATAATACAAAAAGTAGACCATGGGTTGATGAAAATCTTTAGAGCCCGATGTGAGTTCGCCCGGCGGGAGTTGTGAAGGCGCGGCGCGCATGCACTTACTTGGGAGCTGGGGCGGATCCAAAGATTCAAACATAAGGGGGCGGCAGTGTTCACAAAGATTTACGATCCAAATAACATAGGAGCATAGGGGTCTACGAGGATTCTTTTTAGAGGCTCATAGCCAACAATTTTTAATTATTTGCCTTATGTTTCAAATTATAAGATGTTTTTGGATTTTCTAGATTTATAACTTTTGGTACGCACCTAGATATACAATTATGTCTAGATACCAGGTGAAAACTATGTATATAGGAATAGCGAAAATGTCTTATAGTCTGAAATAGTAGTAGTTAATGATAAATCAGAATGTAGGAACATTAAATAGAAACCTTAAGAGTGAAAAAAAATATGACAGCAAGTAACAAAGGAAAATGAGCTATGTATCCATTCTAGAAATCACATTTATATGTAGAAAATTCTAAAAAGTATTATTATACATGCAACTGTATATGCATTAGTAGATTCATAGCCTTTGTGCTCCGTCCCCACTGCATAGCAACAAAGCGCTCGGGATGGCGGAGTTGCGTGTCGGAAGGCATGCATATGGACAGGAGAGCTAATGAAAAGGAACACATTTACCTCTTATGCACCCACGTAGGCTTTACTAGGAGTTGGATAGGCAAACTGTATGACACTAATTACTATAATTAGTTGCTAAATATGAGCTTATAGTGTAGATCAAAAATAGAATGTTGTGGGGTGCCAGGCCCCTCCAGCCCCCTTCCCTCCGTCACTGCCTGGGAGCTGCGACATCATGGACGTCATGTCGTAGATGCTGTCCGAAGTTCATCCTCCACGGCGGCGGGCGACACGAACGAACGGCGGTCCCGTGGGCGCCACGAGCCCTCGCCGGCCCCGACCGCACTTCAAAATTATCGTAAAAGAGAATAATTACCTAAATATACCAAATAAAGTCATAAATTCACCAAAATGTAATATGGAGTGTCATATGATGTATAGTAATTTTAGAAAAAGTTTGGAGGCCAAAAAAAAAAAAATAAAAAAGGGTACACCCTTTGCGTGGCGAACCCCTACTCACGGCAGGGGGTGTACTTTGCCTAGTGTGTGCATTTGCTCACGTCTTTCCCGTGAGCTTGACGTCGAGTTCACGGGGAAAGAGTAACGGAGGACGGGCGCCTCCCGTCGTGGCCTTTTCGTGAGCTAAGCCTCCTTGCAAAGGGGGCGTGGGCTTGCCCGTGAGCTACCCCTCACGGCAAAGGGTTGTTCCCCGCGAGTGGGGCCTTTGCCGTGGCGGGCCCCCTCGCTCACGGGGGAAAGAGGTGCCTTTCCCGTGGCGGCTGACGGGAAACCTTTCCCCCATGGGAAAGGCCCCGATTCCGGTAGTGAAGATTACCTGCGCTCTTATTAGAGTCTTCGCGCGATCATACTGATCTCACCGAGCCTCAGGGGCCGTACCCAATGGAGGCGCCGGAGGCGCACAAAATCACTCGAGATTGCATCCCTCAAGATCTGTTTATATTATGTCTTTGGAGCCTTGACCAGCTTATCCTAAACTGCTCATGGCTCGGGGGTTAAATGTCTACACTTCGCCTTGCGGCGTCGTGTAATTCTAGTATGGAGCTCTTTCCACCCTCATTAACAACAAATACCCAAGAATGCATAGTCGTCTGGAAAAACTACTCGGACATGAATGGTAATCGTATGAAACTACTTGGGCACTAGGTAAAAAACTCAAATCTTCAAGAAACCACTCGGACGATATAGTTGGTCTACATTGCGGCGCTCAAGGGCCACGGTCGAGGATATTATTACCCCCGAGCACCATCAAGATGGGCCTAAAGACCCACCCCGTGGGGTGGCCCATGACGTCTACAAGAGATCAGGCGACGCATGGAGCAAGTCGGAGTGCGGCGCAAGGCATCATGTAGATAGAATATGATCTGTTTTATGGAAATATATATCTTGTACCATTCGGCTATTGATATCCCAAAGGATTAAGAGATAGAGTTATTAGGCAACCGACTTGCAACCCCACCCCTAGACTATATAAGGTGGGTAGGAACCCCCTCAGAAACATCTAAAACCCCCACGACATCATTGTAGTATAAAGTTATTGCATATTTTAGCTCCAAATTTATTTCACATTTTAATCTTCCATAATAAAGGTAAGTCGAGATATAAAAGGCTTAACCATAAGTCGTGCCAGGTAGGTCTACGGCAGCTCATGGCCGCGCTGCTCCGAAGGGAGGGGGATGTCATGGGGGCACTATATTGCGCAGTTAGAAGAGTCAAGGCCCCATGACACAAGGGCCTATTGGGCTTTAGCCCATTAGGGTTAGTTAGTTGCTTCCTTAGGGGCCAAGTAAGACCTCTTTATATAATGAGAGGAGATGTATCAAGCAATACAATATGAATCTAATATCTCTCTCTCTCTCTCTCTCTCTCTCTCTCTC
This sequence comes from Hyparrhenia diplandra, assembly GCA_015847255.1. Classification (NCBI taxonomy): domain Eukaryota; kingdom Viridiplantae; phylum Streptophyta; class Magnoliopsida; order Poales; family Poaceae; genus Hyparrhenia; species Hyparrhenia diplandra. The sequence continues at coordinate 177,078 of JADLZK010004945.1, read as the reverse complement.
TCTCAATGAATCTCCAATATTCATCACAGACTTAATCTCATAGAACACATCCAAGAGGTTTCATAATACACATGGAAAGATGAATAATTTTAATAGCACAAAGGTCGACTAGCAAGTAGACACAATGGATACAAATGACTTATTTAAAGGAACATAAGAGACCAAACTCCACATGGCCACATCTGTTTCCCTTACAGCCATCCAGACTAGGACTAGGACACAAGTTGACTATTAGCGAGACACAATGGATACAAATGACTGGAGATTTTACTGTGCATGTAGACGAATAGTAGACTAAGTGGATGAAGGTGTTCCTCTCAGCAGAAAATGGGCAATGTTTTGGCATCCTTTCGCTTAAACTTTGTCATGGTGATCAAGGGCAAGCGTGGGTTGACACACATCGAGTCTCTTGAATGGTGGGAGAGGCATGCCTTTATCATTGAACTTTTTGGAGAGGAACTTCCTGAGGGGGTCGTGGTCAAAGTCCATGTAGTTGGAGTCAACTTCGTAGTCCTTGCTCCATGTCCTCTAGTGAACTAGTTGCAGCCCCGCGCTATATGTGGTAGCAATCCAACAATCTTTGAGGCGAGCGCCCACGGCGACCACACATTCCAATGGAGCTACAACTCAACATACTTTATCCATCCATCGATGAGAATGATATCACGAGAAAGACATGCTTCACTGTTGATCTTCTTCTTCGGGCGAGTCACTGGCAAGGGGACATTGCGAAGTGGGGGATGGCTTCTCCTTCCTCTTGAAGCACATCACGTAAGAGGATACCCCGCCAAAGATCGACTAAGCCCATAGTGCCCGCACCTACTCCTATGGCGATCACCTTTGCTTTGTTGACATGCTCAAAGTCGGAGCCGCACAACCGCCTCTCGTTGTTCATTCAGTGAAACGATGCTCTTGGTCCAAACTTTGTCCTTGGACTTGTAGAGACAGAGCATGAGGTTTCCTTCGGGTAATCACAGGTGCCTCACAAATCCCAACAATGACGAACTCTTGGACGCGGTCGTCATTGCAGTGGGGGCGCAGGAAGATCCCATCTTGGTCATCGGTGCGGCACCGCATGATGCCCATGTCCGACAAATCGAAGCCGTAAAAGGGCCGGGAGCCGCGGGAGGTGCGTGAGCCCGGCCGCCCCGACCCGTCGTCGTCGGCCTCGTAGACGTAGTAGTCAAGATTGTCCATGACGTCCTCTTGATGGCCAATGGAGATGCGGAGGAGGACGAGGGCGAGGTCGCCCTCCGTGGCCGGGATCTCGGGCTCCACGGGGATCTCGGTGTTGGGGCTGTGAACGCGAGGTACGAGACGCGCGGCGTGCGGCGAGGGCCAATGACGGACCCAGGAAAAAATTATAGGTGGGGCGAATTTTGAAATGGAACGAAAAAAGCACTGTATTCATAACGCACTGCCATACTACAATTACACAAATCATGGGAAAGGCATACTTTATTACATCCTTTCTCTAATTTAAGATGCTCATGAATTGATAATCATAAAAACAATACTATTTTTTTTTTATTGCCAATGCTTGAACCTTGGCCTCCACTAAATCCGGATATTAGCGGAGCTGGTTACCTTGCTTTGCTGCTAACTTGACCTTGGCCAGGAGAGTCAGAGTGCCAGACCAAGATGCCGGCGTCTTGGCGCTCGATTGGGGAATGGAGAACCAAATTGGGCCCTCAGCCCCTTCTTTGGCTAAACTAAACTAACAGCAAAAGGCCCGGTGTCCCAAAGAGGAGTCTTCTTCATCCGCTCGTTGCCTGCGTGCGTGGCTTGTCGGTCTTCGCCATGGCGCTTGTGGCTGCAGCTTGCTTTCGGCAGCTCGCGTCCCCCAAAGACTCATCGGCCGGCCAGAGATAGGAAAGACGGGTCTGGAGGTCCAAGGCTACGCCGCCCGATAGGCTGGGGCGGCAGCGCCACCCCGCCCCTAGGGTAGGTCCGTCGTTGGCGAGGGCAGAGAGTGACACCTGGATCTGCTTGCGGTTCCACGTCTTGGAGTAGGCGGTGATGGCGTTCTCACGCTTGGCGACGTAGGCCTCCACCTCCAGCAACACCCAAGGGAGGGCTTGGGAAGCTGTAGCATCCTTTTTTCGGCGGCAGAGAGCACAGGCAGATTCAGGGTTGCGTCGAGCATCCAGAATCTGAGAGTGCCCATGGATCTGATTTGATCGAGGGCTGGGTATGGGTTTGGATGGATCGAGTGGAACCGATCCATGCGATGCGGGCCTCGGTTCGAGTCGAACTACAATATCTTTTTGCTGCTACTGCACTGCTTACGCGAGCGAATAGCCCACAGTGACTTCACGCCTTACTGGGCCGGCCTCACGGTCGTGTATTCTGGGCCTTGCTTTTGCCAAGGACTACTTTTACTGCTTCTTCTTTCAAAAAAAAAAAAACTTTTACTGCCCTCCATCTTTGTTATCTGTCGTTCTTCGCGGTGAAAAGCGTATTTAATATTTAATTCATTTCAAAGGAAAAGCATGCATACCTCTCTCGAATTTGCTCTATAGTGTGTAAATAAATAAAAGAGTTGAATTTTCCCTAGTGTGTAAAATAGCTCCGGTACTCGTCAGTGTTTGTTTTGCAGTGGCATGCAGGACTCCACTCGGGCATGCATCGCGCCATCGCGAGAGCAGTCAGCAAGCAGCCCCCGAAACAAAGGGGAGCGAGGAGAAGAACGTGTGGCTTGCCGCAGCGAGGCCGGGATCCGGTCCTCCGTCCCTTTCTCTATTTAGGCACCCGTCCCGTGCATGCTGCTACAAGCTCTTCGTCGATCAGTCACAAAGGATCGAGCACGAGAGCCCTCCGCACGTCCGGCGATCTCCCTCTCCGTGTCCGACCAGTGTGCGCGGGGCCACCGAAGATGTCTTGGCAGACGTACGTGGACGAGCACCTGATGTGCGAGATCGAGGGCCACCACCTCACGTCGGCGGCCATCGCCGGCCACGACGGCGCCATTTGGGCTCAGAGCGCCGCGTTCCCCGAGGTCACTCACCACCATCACATTACATTCTTCCCCTCTCAGTATTTATGTTATGTTATTGTTGATAGATCCCGCTGACATGTCAAGGGGAATTTATCTGTTGTGGTGTCCAGTTTAAGCCCGAGGACATGACCAACATCATGAAGGATTTCGATGAGCCGGGGCACCTCGCCCCGACCGGCCTGTTCCTTGGACCCACCAAGTACATGGTCATCCAAGGCGAACCTGGTGCTGTAATTCGTGGCAAGAAGGTGATTGACTGCCCATAGCTCCTCTTCCTCCCCGTTTCGCCTTGATCACTGGGCACATTATTACACAAATCTTTACATTTGTTTCTTGTTTTTTTTCCAACAGGGATCAGGGGGCATCACTGTGAAGAAGACAGGTCAGGCACTCATCATTGGCATCTACGACGAGCCGATGACTCCCGGCCAGTGCAACATGGTGGTGGAAAGGCTGGGCGACTACCTGGTTGAGCAGGGCATGTAGTCTGGCTGCTTGGCGCTGATGGTTTCAGCTTTCTTTCAATAACAACAACAAAGCCAACAAGACATTTGCATGTTCCCCAGTTTGTTTGGCTCTTTTTGTCCACCGCAAAAAGATCGTAGCTGCTCTCCGCTGGAAATTTTCAGTTCCGGCTCGCTCCCTGTAGTTTACATTTTTTTTTGGTTTGCTTGGATCATTTGGCTGTAGCGTGAATCGCATGGACGGAACACTCCAATCACTAAGCAAGTACTCCTGTATTTTCTACAGATATTTGAATATTGTGGCTCGTGCCTGATATATCGTCCCCACAATATTTTGAACCAACGGCTACGTTGGCCCAATATATTAAAATAGACAAGAGTATATAACAACAACAACAAAAATGGAATCTTGACAACTCAATTTTCAAGAAATACTTGAGTGACAACAAATAAAAAAGAACTCCTAATAATTCAATTTCAATTCATACTCGAGGGACATACCAAACTTACGATGTCACACAAAAAGAATACAAATGGAACAAACTAGTTGTTTAGTTCTCCGTTTCACTAAAACATTTTTGGTTTTGGGCCATCATTCTGCTGAATGAAACTAATTAAACACCACCCAAATTTTTTTAGCAGAAAGTTGGTCATTCTTCATTTTAGATTTTGGCCTTAAGCGATCAAAAAAAAAAAAAAAAAAACTCAAAAAAAAAAAAAAGTGTCTGGTCCAATATATCCCTCCAAAATGACCTGCAAAAAGAGTTAGTGCCAATTTTGTTAAAAGCTGCATCATTTGTACATAACCATAGATCCTAGCACATGGCCACCATCATTACTTGCTTCCTAATCGATGCATCAAAGCTCAATAGCTAACAAGTGAGCAGTTGGATCATATCTCTGTGTTGTCAAAACTTTTTTTTTTAGCGACTATGTTGTCAGAACTTGAAAGTGATGCACAACACATTCCACAACAACCTGGCTATATAGCAGTCAAAAAATGTGGAATTGATTCTTCAACGCCACAAAAGACACATTTCATGTCCCCTTTCTAACCACTTTATAGGTATTACACCTTTCCCTAATTACCATAGAAAGATCTTAATCTTTATGCCCAAAATTATAGAGAATTATGAAGATTTGTGATACCAAATAGGTATACTATGAAAATATAATTAGTAAAAAACCCAATGTTACTTAGCTGACATCTTAAATTTTATTATCTTGTCATATAAATTTGGTTAAATTGGAGATGTTTTGACTCTCCAAGAATCTTGAAATGACTTATTATTTGGGATGGAGGGAGTATTGAATATTTCGTACCCCTCCTCTGATCCTCCATAAACAATCTTTATATTTTTTCTTAAAAAATAACTATAAGGTTTTAGATATTGTCGAGAACTACAATTGAGAGCATGTTTCCAATTAAGGCAATTTTAAAATATTAAAATGTATGAATCTTAAAAACTGATAAGAAAAAAACAAATGTTGAAAACTTAAAAACAATTTCAAATAAAAATATTTTAACTAAACAAATTTAGAGCGTGTCGATCATAACAATCGTGCGCGAAGAGCAAGGGGGGAAGGAGACAAAAGTGTGGACGGGTGAGGCATCCGGTCATTCATTATTCCCCTCTTCATGCTATCCGTTTCGTGCATGCATGCATGCTACCAGAAACTCTTCGTCACATTCAGTAAGATCTATTTCGGGAGCTTGCACGAACCCTATCGCGGTCTCCGTCCTTGGCGAGTGGTGCGAGATCAGATACCGGATAGGAGCCGGGAGGACAAGGATGTCCAGGGGTGGCAGGCGTTGGTGGACGAGGGCCTGATGTGCGAGTTTGAGGGCCGCCATCTCACCGCCGCGGCCATCATCGGCCACGACGGCACCGTCTGGGCTCAGAGCGACGCGTTCCCCCAGGTCACCATCATTCAGCACCTAGCTACTTTTTGCTACTATATACTATGATGTTGTTTCGTGATCCCGCTCTCATCTTATCTATCAAAGGTATTTTTGTGTGTGTGGTTTGTCTAGTTCAGGAGCGTGGAGATTACCAACATCATGATAGATTTCTATGAACCGGGGCACCTCTCCACGACAGGCCTGTTCCTTGGACCCATGAAATACATTGTCATCCCAGGAGAACCTGGCACTATCATTCGCGGCAAGAAGGTGACTGGCCATTTTCTTCTGCTCTTTCTTTCTTAAACTAAACCTAATGATTATTAATGATGCCGTACAATCCTTCTTGAAATAATTTTAGCGGACTCTCGATTGGTTCTCACGGCCATTGTTCACAATCGCTTCTATATTGAAAGATATCCATAAATATATTTTACTACTAAAAAGAGTGAAAAGCAATCGTCTCGGCATACGCATGCATTCCTGAATAAAAAGCTACCGGTGATACAACTCTCTAAATCTGGCTCCATAAAAAACCGCTCGGCGACACATTCCTCCCACCCCTAAAAAAGAATATCTGTAAATCTGACTCCATAAAACAAACCCGTCGGGCATGAACGAAATGTGAGTCCATGTGGCGAGTAGATGTAATCTGAAGTAGAAAGAAAATAAAAATAGGGGAAAAATAAGAAAAAAGAAAAAATATAAAAAGAAGAGAACTATAGACCTTCACTGTTTTCAACAGTCGAACGAAACTATTTTACAAAACATTTTTAGAATAGCTTCAACTCGACTAAAAAAATCTATGTTTGTCGCCATAGACATATAAAAAAATCGTGATCCAAGTGCAGTATCTGGGTATATGTAAAATAAAATGAAAAAATGGGGGGGGGGAGAAAATGATACTATAGAAATTTTATTGTTTCAAACAATCGAACAAAAGAATCTTTGTATCGTCATAAACAGATAAATATTCATGACCCGGTGCAACACTCGGGCATGAATCTAGTGGAGTAAATAAAGTCCAATTCACCCTCCTGATTCCTGTAGTAGCTGCTAAGACCCCTTGGAACTACAATACCGGATAATATACCTCAATTCCTGAAACCAGGAAAAATACCCTCTCGATCATTTCAAAGCGGTTTCTTGGGTTGGTTCGCTGTGAAGTGGAACTGGGGACGACAACCTGTCATTTTGCTCTCTCTTTGTGTTGTATAATAAAAAATTTTTGTCGATTCCGGCTAGATTGGGCCGGAATTGACACGCGTGTTCGTCGACCGTTGGAGCTTCGAGATGGCGTCTGGCTGGCTGCAGCTTCTCGCCGGCGGACGACGAGCAGCAGCACGAACAACGAGGTGGAGGGAGGAGCCGTCGGGGGGGGGGGCGGCGCTGGCGGGCGCCTTGCCGGCCGAGCGGCAACCCGGCAACGCAGGGCCGGGCGGCGGCAAGTGCCAGGAGAGGGGCGGCGGCGGTTGGAGCGGAGAGCCCGAGGGGCGAAAGATATTTTTTTATTTGCTTGCTTATCCCCTAGAGATTACATGCCTCTTGCTTATATAGCCCGACTAGTGGGACTTGTAATCTAAGCAATCTCTATAAGGTTTCCTTATACGATCGAATACCTTTTACAAGCATATCCTAACTTATTCTTTCCTAATAAGGGTCTCCCTTATAGATGAGATATCACCTTGCACACCAAAAATTATCTAACATAATCCTAACTTGAATATGAAGCAAACTTCGGAATCATACGGGAGGGAAGGCGACGGCAAAGAAGGCGGCGGCCCCCTTACCTGCGCCCTGGCCCCTCTCGGGCCGGGCCATGCCATCGAGCCCATCTAGCCACTCTCGGGGTGGCCCAATTCTGGTTCATGACATCTCCCCCACCGTTCGGCGTTCCGGCGTCCACGTGCCGCCCAACCCACCACGTGGCGAAGGGGCGAACCGATCGGGGAGGTGACCACTCCGGGCCCGGTAGAAGACGAGAGGACGCGCTTGTCGTAGTCGTCGTTGCGCGGTTTCTTGGCGTCCTTGTCGGCGACGGTAAGTCGGTGGGGTCGCCCAGTAGATGCTGAACTTGAAGCTCGGCGGGGTGCGAGGGATGTTCGCCCATGCCGGACGCATGGGCGCCGAGGGTCCCGCATGGCTCGATCATCTGGCCGGCCGGCGGAGGAGACGTGTAGGTGTAGGTCGTCGGCACCGTCACCTTAGCATGGGCTGCGTCGCGGCAAGACGTGACGGATCGGCGGGCGGGCGGAGGTGAAGTCGAGGAGGCAGCATAGAGGAGGTTCCGGGGCGTGTTCACGGGCGGCCCAATTTGGATCTCCCTGGCGTCCATGCTGCACCGGCGGTGGCGTTCCCAATGCAAAAGAAGGCGTCGCCGTTGTTGTCGAAGGAGGGCGGTGGCACCCTCGATCCCTTCGTCGGGCGTGCTGGAGAAGGGGCGGCTTCCTTGGGAGCGCTGATCCCAGGGACGATTGGGGAGGTGGAAGCCCACCGCTCGCCATGCGTGGGACGTTCTCCCCCCGGAGAGTCCCGGAGAAGCTCACGAAGCGGGGATGTAGTAGCGGTGGAAGTACCTCCGCGATGCCATAGTGGAGGCTCTACTCTGGCGCAGTAGCTCCCAGCTTCGATGGCGTTGGAGATGATCCCCAGCTCCTTGTTGGTCGTCGTGGCCAAGTGCGACTCCCGCGATCATGTCGTTCGATGTCGGGCCCGTCAATGTCGTCCATAGCAACAGCGACGCGCTGGCGGCCCGGTATGCGGTCAACCAGGGGCGGCCATGATGTTGTCATCGATGTTGCGGTGTAGCCGCGGTGGCGGCGTTGCCGCCCGTTCCGCGCGCCCGGCTACGTCGTCGTCGGCTGCGTCGTCGTTGCTCTTGGCGGGCGAGGTCGATGGCCTCCTCCATCGAACGGGGCTCGAACCATTCGAGTGCCGTCCCGTGAGCGAGGTACGCAAACCTTCAACGAAGAGGCTGACGCGGTGGCGCTGTCCCTCAAAATCCATGCGTGAAGCATAGACCTCGGAGGCGTTGATGTCGTCCGTCGACTGCCCCCGAGAGGGCGGCGTATGCCCCATGGCGTCAGTGTCGGGGCGGGCCGGCGATGTCGCAGGCGCCTGGTGAACTCGTCCCACTCGGTGGGGACTTCTTCTTGAGACGGAGTCGATGTACGGGGCTGCAGCAAGACCGGTGAGGTGGAAGGCGTAACTCACGTAGTAGTCCCGTCGATGTCCAAGTTGAGCTCGAAGAAGCTCCAGCTTGCGAATCCGTAGGTCGGGGTCGTCCATTCCGTCGATCTCCTGGACTTGTAGGCGCGTGGCGTGAGCGAGGAGGGTATCTTTGCCGCGGGTGGCAAGACGTACTGCGGCGGTGGTGGCGGTGGCGCACGAGAGCGCCCGCGGTGGCGCCTGTGAAGGGACAGGGGGGCACCGCGGGTGACGCGCCATCTCTGCCGGGAGTCCTGCGCGGTCGCTGGTGTCGGTGGAGAGGGAGAGGGCAGCCGGTCTTCCGCCGTGTCGTCGAAGGATGACGCCGATGGCGGCCGATGCGCCATGTATGGCGTCGTCTTCCTCGTCGGCCCGGAGGATAACGGAGTCAGGCGACGTCGAGCCGTGGGCGAGGGGGCGGCGGCGAGGCCGCGCCCGGGCCACCTCGTGCCGGCGGCGGCCGCCGCTCGCCGTCCCTCCGGCATGGTAAATGCGTGCGCGGGGGTCTCGAGGTGATGCGGGCGTGCTCCATGCGACGAAGAGGAGCCTCCATGTCGTCGGCGCCTGATCCGGCGCAAATGTCGCCGGGCGCCTTCCGGTGCCGTGTTGAACTCCTTCATCTCGGAAGCCATGGGTGGTGGGAATCGCCCTGGTCTCCGGATACCCGGTACCATCGATTCCGGCTAGATTGGGCCGGAATGACACGTGTTCGTCGGCCGTTGGAGCTTCTGAGATGGCGTCTGGGGCTGCAGCTTCTCACCGACGGCGACGAGCCGGCGACGAGCAACAAGGTGGGGGAGGGGAGTCGTCGGGGAGGGCGGGCGGCCGTGGCGGCAGCAGAGAGGGGCGGCGCTACGAAAGGGCGGAGAGGGGCTGGCGGTTGGAGCGGAGAGCCCGAGGGCGAAAGATATTTTTTTATTTGCTTGCTTATCCCCTAGAGATTACATGCCTCTTTGCTTATATAGCCCGACTAGTGGGACTTGTAATCTAAGCAATCTCTATAAGGTTTTCTTATACGATCGAATACCTTTTACAAGCATATCCTAACTTATTCTTTCCTAATAAGGGTCTCCCTTATAGATGAGATATCCCCTTGCACACCAAAAATTACCTAAGATAATCCTAACTTGAATATGAAGCAAACTCGAATCGTGCGGGGAGAGGGAAGGCGGCGGGGGAAGCAAGCGCCCTTCCTGCCCCCCCAAGGGCAGCCCTGGCCCCTCTCGGGCCGGCGGCCGCCGTGTCAGGCCCATCTAGCCACTCTCGGGTGGCCCAATTCTGTTTCATGACACTTTTTTTTTTTTTATGAAATCATTTGGATACAAACTTTCTATTAAAATTGTAGAGGTTCGGCACAACTCGGGCCCGACTCCACGCGTGAAGGTGTCGTCCCCGTGAGGAGCATACCCACCCACATGCATCCGACCTGCGGGTGTGCGTTCGGCCATCGTGCCTGTGCGGCGGCCCAACGCCACCGCCGGTAGCAATAGCGCCAACAACGGGAGGAGGCAACCTTGTCCCCGCACACCCACGATAACAACAGGCCCTTGCCTCCAAATCCGCAGAGACGAACAGGTAGGGGATAGGAGTTGGGAAGACGTTGATGCTCGCCGCCGCTTAGAATGACCATCGGCGAACTTCGGTCAAGGGTGGCACAGTACCCGTGGCACACTCTAGTGAGGCGTGCTTTCGTAGAAGACCAGCCGGAGCACCTCGAACAACCCCATGGATGGATAGATCAGGTGGAGCGAGTTCGGTTTGTGCACGGGAGGGACAAGAACGCTACTGGGGTGGGCTCGACGGAGGGCGGTGGCGGCACTGCCGCCGTCACGAAAGGGAAGGTAACCGTCGGGTGGGTGGGGCGGGTCCATCCTCGACTATGGCTGCCATAACAAGATTCGGATGCCATGACCGAGTTCATCGTGGTATATATGTGGCCATAGTTGTTTCCGCTGGCAGTTGCACACCGCTCACCCATCATGCCACGTCACCCTCGCCATGAACTCTCCCACCTCCTATCGCCATGCGCATTACCCGTCGGCCGGCTAAACTTACTAGCCATGGGGTGCCACTTGGTTGTGGGTGCTCTTGCCATGCTCGACCCTAAGTGCCAAGAGAGGGAGGGAGGGAGGTGGAAAAAATGAAGGAGAGAGACCTGCATGGAACCGTGGGGATTATGCAAGGCAAAGGAAGGGTTTGCTTTGTAGAAATCAATGTGTAGGAAAAAAAACTAGTGTCTCAATCTAGTTTTATTTTTATCTTGTCTTACTAGGAATTAAAAAGTTGCGTTCTACAAAAAAGTATTATTTGTCTATTAAGAATGAGCCTTTTTTCCTCTTCAATTAGTAGTCTTGAACAAGGGAGCGTATCGTGTGCAATTGTGATTCGTATGCAACGTTTGCAACTTTCAACCACAGTCACTAGATCTTGATCCGATGGCTAATTTGAGAGGTGAGAAACTTTAACACTTAAACCCCGCCATTACTCTTGCTACCTGTTGGCATTTCTTAACGCAATCAAAGGAAAAAGTATAAAACCCATCCCCAATAAGAGCGTCAAAATGCGCCGTGACATTCCCAAGTAAACCACCATGTCGGTGATCCGAAATGGAATCATCAACGGGATAGATCTTGCCATCTTAGATATTCATCCGCAAGCGCACGGATCTATCATTGTAGCATTTCACCCGGAAGTATTCGGGTATCATTATTTATATTTTCCCAAAGGAAGGCATGTGATTAATAAATTAGCTTGGCATCCGAATAGAGAAACATGTGTTTGCTTAGACCAAAATGTTCATAACGAGGGGTAAGCAATAACGGTTCATGGATAGTGTGACACACACTTAAGAATCCACCAGCAAAAGGATAAAGAAAATAGATAAAGAATAAATGAATAATTGAATAACCTAATGGAGTAGTTCTAATGTATCTAGTCATGGCCATACAAATAAATAGTTAGGATCATATGCAAACTGATTTAATCATGGTTAGGTCTAGGATAGCGGGGAGACTCCCTGGATACCATACGGCCCGATAGGAAGCATTTACGAACTCCTACAGAACATACGAACGTGGGGGGATTTCAAGGGACGGTCAAGGCTTGTCACGACCAAGCCGCCTACCCCCTCAACCGTGGCATGCCCTCATATCCGCAGGTGTCGTAATACCCCGCACCATGCCCGCATATTAGAGCACTACTCTTGTCCCCAGGGATCCCCACTCGTCGAATGGACGGACTAGAACAAGAGCAAACCCGAAGGAACAACGAACCGATATCCCACCTCTAATCAAGTTAGGCATATGATGATCGATGATGAACTGTAATGAACATGTCAAGATTATGATATGTAAACTATATGCTAGTTCATATACCAACATAAGAACATGAACAAAACTATACTCTAGTTCATAAGTTAGGCCAAGAACATAAATATAAGACTTGCAAATAGAAGAATGCTCCATAGAGTGGATGTATTACCAAAGCACTTTCTTCTAGGAGACAAGCCCTCCTTGTAGCTCTTCTACTCCAAGTGTTAACTAAGAAAGAATAAAGAAGAAAGAAGAAGAAGAAAGAAGAAGTAGAAGAGAGAGAGGTAGAGGTGGTAGAGAGAGATTGCTGGTTTGCTGGACTCCAAGTGGTGTGTGTTGAGAGAGGGAGAGAGGGGGCCTACTTATACACTTGGAGGAGGGGCCTAAGTGCTAATTTACATCAAAACCGACCAGTAAACCTTCCTTGTATGCGCAAACCGACCAACGCAGCCAGCTGAAAACCCCGTTTGGAAAGTGCACGAACCGCCTCCCCCGAGGCTGGGCCGAACCGCCTCGGGGAGGGTGCGGCGCCGGGTGGTGGTGCGCGCGCCCCCCCGGCTCGGCCTTGGCCCGGGTCTCGGTGGGGTGTCGCTCTTTCGCCTGAAAGTTGTGGGCCGGGCTGTGCTCGCCCGCATTTGATGTTTTGGGTCGATTTGCTCTTGGGCTTGGGTTTTGCAATAATGCGCTTTCTCGGAAGGCGTACTTTGGTCGATTTTCCACTTGCTTTTATTATAAATCCGCAAAATAAAATACAAGACACTACTAAAGTGGAATTTATTAGTGATAAAAGTATATGAGTATAAAAGTTTTAATTTTACTCCCTTTATGGTAGTAAGTTGACGGGAAAAATATGTCGCTGGTTACCGGGTCAACACTACCAACAAAAAGACCACTAATCCCGGTGATGACCACGCCGTCTCCACATCCGGATCCGACGTTTCCACGTTCGCGAAAAACGCCGCCGCGAGATTGAGGACCGACGGACGGACGTCGTCCGTCATCCCAGAACGAAGGCGCCGGATCGTCCCGGGATCACCGCCCGGATGGCGCCCTTGGAGCCGGCCTTGGAGCCGCGAATCGGTGCGCGAGAGATTAGGCTAGTGCGGCTCAACGCTAAGCTCAACGTTCTTTGCATCATGATCCGACTGAGCTTGTTTGTTTGTGCACGTGATGACAAGCAAAGCAACGGGATCATATCATTCCGGCTGACACTCAAAATAGTACCATGCTATTTTTGGAATGGAAAAAAATGTGAGAGAAAGAATGGATGCATGGACGACATTATTTTATATGAAGAATGCGTGTCAAAAGATGTCCTAAATATAGCTAGACATGCATGGCTTGGAAAATCTGGTGGAGGAGACTAAACATGCATTTAAGGAGTCGGCCGGGACCGGCATGCGTCCCGGTCATGCACTAAAACATGCATTTTCGAGGTCGGCCGGACGCGGCATGCGTCCGGTCATGCATCCGGTGCGGCGTCGGGTCATCGCATGCCTTGATGCTATTTCGGGGCTCTCTGGAATTTCGGCCAGGAAGCTATGGCCGGAGCGTCCGGTCATGCATCCGGTTGCGGCGTCGGTTCGCGTCGGTCATCGCGTGCCTTCCGATGCTATTCCGGGGCTCTCACGGAATTTCGGCCGGAAGCTATGGCCGGAGCGTCGGTCGGCCAAATCGCGGCGTCCGGTCACCATCGCGACCGGACCGTGTCAATACAATCGAACCGATTTCTTTCCCTAATCGTGTTTGGGTCGGATTTTGAGCTTGGAAGCGTCAAGGCGGTTTCCTAAAAGGATAAGACCACCCTCCTCTATATAATAAAGAGGTTCATGGCGATTTGATCCCATCTACATCAATCGACAACCAATCTATCTCTGTCCCGTTTGTAGGTCATCTTCTTCCCTTCAACCCCTCTACGTTCTTTGTTCGGCGAAACTCAGCGTTCTTCGTCGGCGTTCTAGGCGGCCACGCTGGTCCAAGAGCACCCCTCGCGTGTGTCCTCAGAAGCGGGTCTTCCGGAGGTGCGTTAGAAGGTTCTCTGGCCGTCAGAGCTCTACGCACCCCTACCGATCCTAGATCGGTTTGGGCTGTGCGGGGTTGAAGGAAGAAGATGACCTGCAAACGGACAGAGAGATAGATTGTCGTGGATGTAGATGGGATGCAATCGACCATGAACCCTTTATTATATAGGGATTCATGGCCACTTCTGGTCCTAAAGCGTAGAGCACCCCCCGCGTGCGTCCTCAGACAGGCCTTCCCGGAGGTGCGTTCGGAGGTTCTCTCGGCGGAGTCATTGGAGCTCTACGCACCCCTCTGGATCCCTAGATCGGTTTGGGGGCTGCCACGCTGCGGTGCTCGCTGCTTCAAGGTTGTGTGCAACCTTCGTGGGTGTCCAAGGCCCTCCCGGTGTGTTGGTGTGAAGCCCGGTTTCGTGTCAACACACTTTTTGGCGACTCCATTTGGGAATTCGAGGGGCGTCAATGCGTTTGAAGACTCAACATCATGCACGCCAACAACAAGAACGGTGGTGCAAAGCTTACCGAGATACATGATGACAACGTCATCCACCCTTCTTCCGATGAGGTTCCCGAAGAATTGAAGGCCAAGATGCAACAATTGGTGGAAGCTACACAACGTGCGTTCTGGAGAGTTGTGCCGCGGGTCGTGGGGACAAGGTGGAACAATACCGAAGCCCGCTATCCCCGAGGTCCTCGGTACCGCGTCCCGCCAAGATGTTGAGGTAGACACCGGTCCCAAATTTGATGATTCTTATCCTCAACACGATTATTATGCCGCTATGCTTGAGGGCCATAAGAAAGAAGTAGATTCAACTATGACTAATCTTTGTCGCTATGCTTATGGCTAGATTTGATAAGTTAGAAGGTAGAACGCTTAGAATAGATGAAATTGATGATGAGCAATATGAGTATGGCATGCCTTGAATTTTTATGAAAATCAAGCATGGTACAATCATATAGTAAAGGGAAATCGGTTCAATCGGCCCCTACGGAAGCCGATAAAGCCGGGTTCTTCCACCACTAAGGAAGCGGTTAATAATAAGCAAATTGTCACGTTTGCTTGAGGTGCAAGACCGTGTCGGCAAACCGCTAATAGAACAATAAACGCTAGGAATTCGAGGGCAACACCGTTACCCAACCCAATCAAATCCCCTAGCCGATTCTATTTTTGGCAATGAAACTACGGCTCCAAATCCTCCTCCTGCCGATATGACCGATGCGTTTAATCGGCTTAAGGAAGATTTAAATAAGTCTTTGCGGGAAAGCCTCGGTGTCCAAATAAAAACTTCAAGGGCACCTACAACAAACCATACCCTCCGCACTTTGATTTCATGAGAAAAACCGGGGGGGTGGAAGGTACCGGATTTTCAAAAATTTAGTGGCAATGATAATAAGTCTACCATGGAGCATGTTAGCATGTATTTAGCTCAATTAGGTGAAGGGTGTGCTTTTGATTACATGAAATGTCGTAATTTCCCTTTATCACTTACTGGCACTGCATTTTCATGGTTTACTTCTTTGCCAACATCTACTATTGGTTCTTGGGCTCAATTAGAAGAAAAATTTCATGCTCACTTTTATGATGGAGTTCAAGAAACTAGATTATCTCATTTGACATCGGTTAGACAAGGTCGTAGTGAGTCAGCGCTTGAGTTCATTAGGCATTGTAAAGAAATTAAAAACCATGCTTTCATTTGATGATTTCGAACGTAACTTGGTTGATATATGCTTTAATGGTTTGCATTCTAAGATTAGAGATAAGCTTGAGCATATTCAATTTACTACTTTGCCTCATTTACTTGAGAAAGCTATTCTTTGTTGAGTCACGTTTAAATTCTCAAAATCATGATTATAAGTCTTGTCGTTCAACGTGCATCACGTGGACGATTATTCTTCGTCCGACGATGAGACCAAAGAGGTGTTGGCTGCTGAAATTAGGTGGCGGATGAAAACAAACAAGTAACTTTCCCTTCTCTCAAGCCGATTAATAGGAATCGAATGAGGAAGTAAAGTTTACTTTCAATACATCTAAAGTGACCGAATCTTGATGAATTATTGAAAATCGGGTACATTACGATTAAATATGTTATGCCTCCTAGCAGATATTTTGAAGAAGCGGGCTTTTACAAATATCATGGATCTTATTCTCATGCAACTAACGATTGTCATGCTTTCCGTCGGCGGTACAATCGACTTAATGAGGGCGATTAAGTCTTGCTTTTACATGCGTAGACAAGAATCCTTTTCGAGTGCATGTGGTTGAAGTTCGGCTTGAAGCCAAGACACTTGAAGTTAAGGCTCACGCCATTTTGATCCGTCTTGAGCAAGGCTGCTACAATTCAAGGCAAGAACGTGGTCATTGGTGAGCCTCGCCCGCACCGAATGTTCCTAAGACTTCGGGACGGCAAGTGGTGGCTAATCAAACCGAAGAAGGCAAGATGAAGCTTACCATTGTGGCTAGCTCGGGCGCAAGCATTACGGCGTCAAGCGTGGCTAGATGGTGGCGTCTTGGCAGACAAGACCAGCTAGGCCGATTGAAGCAATCGGCCAAGATGATGAAACTCAAGCGCCCGGCAAAGCGGTTGAACCGACTACCTTAGTCGGGTCGGCCCTAGCCTGTGAGGATTCCAATTCTCTCACTTCCTGCAGGCGTGCATACGATAAAGACATTCGTTCCACAAAAAGCGGGAGGTTGGAGTTTGGAAAACCAATGAGCCAAAGGTCAAGAAGCATATCAAGCCTCTATGTGAATTTGACGGACTTTTGGCGGTACAAGAAAAAAGGCCGATTCCAAGAATCGGCCAACAAAAAAGATCGATCTACGCCTCCCAAACGTGATGAAGGGAGAAATAAACAAGTGGCTATGACTTCTCGAATGTTGCTTCTTCTTCGCGGGTTGCGCGTCCCAAGGATGACTCGTTGGGGGCCACCACTATCACAAGTAGCGCCACCACCACAATGGGGGACCGAAGGGAGTGTTTGTTCCTTATCCTTCGGGTCCCATGAAGGAAGGAGGCGCTGCAAGCATGGCCAAGCCTACCGTCTTTAGACGATTGGGTTCCTGTCGAGCTCTAGCGGTCTTGTGGGAGAAGAAGGAAGAGCTCACATCTCGTACTCTCTCACGCCTCAACAATCGGGGAAGGCGCCTATGAAGCAAGTCTACGTCCCCAAGAAGATAGAGATGACAGAGAAGCCTGCTCCAGTTATTACTCCTCCACCTTCCATTATTATCGGTTCGATGACAGCCCCTATAAATGATGTCAACAAACCGATTGTGATTGGGGAGCAAGAGCTTGAAAAGGGTAATCAAGATCAAGTCATGGAGGAGGTTGCTGAAGCTCAAGATAAGAAGCAAAAGCTCGTGGATCCTCGTTTCTCGCAGCCCAAGTGGTGCCCTTGACATTGATAAAACACAAAAGAGGAAGCTTCAAATGGGCTAGACAAAAGATGCTCAAACGCCGGGTCTGCCGCCAAGGTGAAGGGCCAATCTTGCCGGATATCGTGCAAGAGATCAAAAACAAAGAGGCTGAGATGATCGGCTACCGCCAAGAGGACGTCTCAACCGATTGATAAATCGGTTAAGTCGGTCATAGTTCAAGAGCAACCACCCAAGCCTCGTGGAAGAAGTGCCCAAACCAAATGTTGATCTTTTGGCACTTTTAGCGGGGCCAAGTTAAATGAGCAAGTTGATAACTCAACCAAGCGGGTTGACCGGGGCCGTTATTGCCCAAACTTCGGTTACCGACTTAAGTCGATTGAACCGATGTAATGTTGTTTCGATGAGCTGCGGGTGCACCCTCGAGGATTTCACTCGCTGCCATCTCCGCCATGGTTGGCATTGAAACGCCGGTGAGGATGAGGAGTTGGTGAACTATGAGCCTTCGCCATCACACGCCGAGATAAACACCATCTTTCTCTCTCTGGAATTATTATGTGATCGGGCGGGGAGATGATGAGGTTGCCGCTACGGAGTTTGCGTTTGGGGTGCAAGATGCTATCTTCAAGAAGCCCGCCGTGCCGCCAAACACCTCAAGCCATTGCATGTGAACGGACATATCAACAGAAAAACGGTCCTAAGATGCTCGTGGATAGTGGCGCAATTGTCAATCTTATGCCCTATTCATTATTTAAGAAGCTTGGGTGCAATGAGGAGGAGCTAACTCAAACCAACATGACCATCACCGGCGTAGGAGGCGGCGCGCCAATTCCTTCAAAGGGCATCACCAACGTTGAACTAACGGTTGTAGCAAGACCATGGCTATAGCTTTCTTTATCGCCGATGTGGAAGGTAGCTATGATCTCATCCTTGGTCGTGATTGGATCCATGCCAATCCATGTGTTCCTTCTAGTTTGCACCAATACCTCATCCAATGGGTGGGAGATGCCATAGAGATTGTTCATGCGGATAATTCGGTTGAGATTTCCACAACCGATGCTTCGCTGAGAGCTCGGGTTTGCTTGTCTTTCGTAGAGACTTATCCAATTATCAATACATTAGCTATGATGAGCGTGGATTTGTGCTCAGAACATTGAAGCCGACGGATAATCGGCTCAATATCATATTGTAAACATTGTTTCTCAATGGAAGACAAACTTCAATGGTTAAAGCATAGACTTGAACACTATCGACCAAAAAGGCCGATTCTTGTGAAGCTATCGATGACTTTGATGAGCTCAATAAGTTGGGCCAAGATTTCACGTCGGTAGCCCCTTTGGAACAAGTTGACATTGGGGATGGTTCGATTGCAAGGCCGACATTTGTGAACCAAAACTTGGATGCCGATTATAAAGCTAAATTAATCGCTTCTCAAGGAATATGTTGATTGTTTTGCATGGGACTACACGGAGATGCCCGGTTAAGCCGTAATCTTGTTGAGCATCGGCTTCCCATCAAAAAAGGGATTTAGACCATATAAGCAACCGCCAAGACGCCTTCAATTCGGCCATCAATGATCGAATTAAGGAGGAGATTGATCGGTTTGCTTAAATTTTATCCGGCCCATGCGGTATGCGGAGTGGGTCTCTAACATTGTGCCGGTTGAGAAGAAGGACACGGGGAAGATTAGAGTGTGTATTGATTTCAGAGATTTAAATAGAGCCACTCTCAAAGATGAGTATCCTATGCCTATTGCCGACATGTTAATCAATGATGCTTCGGGGCACAAGGTTATTAGCTTTCTTGATGGTAACGCTGGGTATAATCAAATATTTATGGTGAAGAAGATACCTCCAAGATTTGCTTTTATTTGTCCCGGATTTGTTGGTTTGTTTGAGTGGATTGTCATGACTTTTGGCCTCAAGAATGCAAAGCGCCACCTATCAACGAGCTATGAATCTTATCTTTCATGATCTCATTGGTGTGATTATGGAGGTGTATATTGATGATGTGGTGATTAAATCGGCTTCACATGATCCTCATTTAGCCGATTTGCGTCTTGCTTTTTGAGAGGATGCGCTTTTATGGTTTGAAGATGAATCCACTCAAATGTGCCTTTGGAGTGTCGGCTGGAAAGTTTCTTGGATTTATTATTCATGACAAGGGCATAGAGATTGATCCCAAGAGGATAGAGAAGATCAAGGCAGTTCAAGCACCTCAATGTAAGAAGGATTTACAAAAATTCCTAGGTAAAGTGAACTACTTGAGAAGATTTATTGCTAACTTGTCCGGAAGATTATTCCTTTCACCCCCATACTTAAGTTGAAGACCGAAGCTGATTTTGCACGGGGGCAAGCCAACAATATGCATTTGACAAGATAAAGGAATATTTGTCTTCACCACCTGTTCTTCGCGCGCCTAGAAGGGGTGTACCTTTCCGATTATATATCGCCGCCGAAGAGAAGGTGATTGGGGCTGTTCTTACTCAAGAAGATGAAGGAAAGGAGTATGTTGTTGCTTATCTTGGTCGTCGTCTTCTTGATCCCGAGACAAGGTATGCCCATATTGAGAAATTATGCTTATCAATATATTTTGCTTGTTTCAAGATGAGACACTATCTTTTGTCAAGCACATGTGTGGTAGCATGCCAAAGCCGATGTAATCAAACATATGTTGTTTCGGCCAATCCTTTCTAGAAGGGTAGGCAAATGGGCATACACTTTGATTGAATATGACTTGACTTTTGAACCATTGAGAATTTTAAAAGGTCAAGTTCTTGCTGATTTTGTCGTTGAGAATGGTATTAATCTTGATTATGAGGTGGATTATGTTACTTCTACCCCATGGCGTTTATATTTTGATGGATCGGTTTGCAAAGGCGGTCTTAGAGTTGGGATTGTTCTTGTTAATTCTTGTGGTACTGAATTTCCTATGTCAAGCCGATTGGAGTTTCCATGTACTAACAATCAAACCGAATATGAGGCTCACTTGTTCGGATTGATCATGTTAGAAGCTATTGGGTTTGAACATGTTGAAGCATTTGGCGATTCATTGCTTGTGGTGCAACAAGTTTCCGGTGAATGTCAATGTTTGGATGGATCACTTCATGCTCGCCTCGATATGTGCCTTGATTTAATTGGTAAATTTGCCGAATTTAAGATTAGGCATATTCCAAGAGAAAGAGAATCATAAGGCCAATTTTTATGCTCAACGAGCTTAGGCTATATCAAGGAAGAGGATCAATTGCATGTGAATTATGTGCAAAGAGCAAACTTGCTTGCTCAACGTGCGTCCCGTTTTGAGGTAAAAAGATAAGTATTTCCATTTACAACATTTGCCGATGCATGAAAGTTTGCTTGTTTCAGATTCCAGTAAAAATTCGGTTCAACCAAAGTTAATTGGACAAACCGATGTTACTAATAATTTGGGACAACAATGTAGAGTTCTTTTAAATCGGTCTATTTACGTCTTGGACAATGGTAGTACCGATTTAGAGGATTGAAGAACTCCTCTCTTGTCTTTTGCGGGATTCTAGTGCTAAAGTTGACAAGAATATTCGACTTTCTTTCAAGTACACAATGCATAATGGTGAGCTTTATAGGAGGACTGCCGAAGACTTGTTGTTAAAATGTTTTGGGGCTGATCAAGCAAGAGTGGCAATGGGAGAAGTACACGAAGGCATTTGTGGTAATGATCAATCGGCTCGAAGATGAAGTGGTCACATTGAGAAGGGCTGGTTTTATTGGCCCACTATGATGGCCTATTGCTTTCGTTACTACAAAGGTTGTGATGAGTGTCAACGGTTTGGAAATATTCAGCTAGTGCCGGCTGCCATGCTTCATCCTATCATCAAACCGTGGCCTTTCCGTGGTTGGGGGCTTGGATTTCATTGGGCGATTCATCCTCCATCTTCGAAGGGGCATAAGTTCATCTTGGTTGCTACCGACTACTTCACTAAATGGTCGGAAGCAATTCCATTGAAGAACATGACACACAAGGAGGTAATTGAGTTCATAACCGAGCACATCATTCATAGATTCAGCATTCCTCAAACATTAACTACGGATCAAGGAACATCATTTATGGCGAAAGAGGTCAAGGATTTTGCGAATCATATAAGATCAAGATGCTCAATTCATCTCCATATTATGCTCAAGCCAATGGTCAAAGCGGAATCAACTAACAAAACTTTGATCAAGCTTATTAAGAAGAAAATAGAAGAACATCAAGAAGGTGGCATGAGGTCTTGTTAGAAGCTTTGTGGGCTCATCGCATATCGAGGCACGGTGCAACTAAAGTTACTCCTTATGAGTTGGTGTATGGTCAAGAGTCGGTGTTACCCGTTGAGGTAAATTTGGATGCATATAGATTTGCTAAACAAAATGATCTATCTCCTACTATGTATCATGATTTGATGATGGACAATATCGATGAGGTAACCGACAAGCGAATACAAGCTCTAAAGGAGATTGAGAAAGACAAAGCCCGTGTTGCAAGAGCCTACAACAAGAAAGTCAAGAGCAAATCGTTCCAAATCGGTGATTTAGTTTGGCAAACTATATTACCGATAGGGTCGAAGAGCAATCAATTTGGCAAGTGGTCACCCAATTGGAAGGGCCCTTTCAAAGTGGTCAAGGTGATACTTGGGAACTCCTATGTGCTTGAGTCAACAAGTGGAGAACGCCAAGCAAAGGCGATTCACGGGAGGTATTTGAAAAAATATTTCCGTAGTGTTTGGCAAGAGGCCTAGTGCTCTCAAACAATGGCCGATGCATGCATCGCCCTTAGAACAAAAATGGCCGATACATAGTATCTCCCTTAGGTACTGGACAACCGATAC
Organism: Hyparrhenia diplandra; assembly: GCA_015847255.1. Classification (NCBI taxonomy): domain Eukaryota; kingdom Viridiplantae; phylum Streptophyta; class Magnoliopsida; order Poales; family Poaceae; genus Hyparrhenia; species Hyparrhenia diplandra. Next base: position 154,961 of record JADLZK010004945.1, on the reverse strand, counting down.
GATGGGCATTCGTATTGTTTGGTTTTCTTTGTTTTGTTTTCAGGTTCGTGCATATCTCACCTGAAAACACGGGGGGCATATGTTGACACTCAAAAATAGTACCATGCTATTTTTGGAATGGAAAAATGTGAGAGAAAGAATGGATGCATGGACGACATTATTTTATATGAAGAATGCGTGTCAAAAGATGTCCTAAATATAGCTAGACATGCATGGCTTGGAAAAATCTGTGGAGGAGACTAAACATGCATTTAAGAGTCGACCGGGGGCGGCATGCGTCCGGTCATGCCTGCGCATGCATTTACGGAGTCGGCGGGGACGGCATGCGTCCGGTCATGCATCGATTGCGGCGTCCGGTCATCGCATGCCTTGATGCTATTTCGGGGCTCTCTGGAATTTCGGCCGGAAGCTATGGCCGGGCGTCGGTCATGCATCGATTTGCGGCGTCGGTTGCGGCGTCGGTCATCGCATGCCTTGATGCTATTTCGGGGCTCTCGGAATTTCGGCCGGAAGCTATGGCCCGGAGCGTCCGTCGGCCCCAAATGCAGCGTCCGGTCACCATCTGACGGACCGTGTCTACAGTACAATCGAACCGATTTCTTTCCTAATGTCGTGTTTGGGTGCGGATTGAGCTTGGAAACGTCAAGGACGGTTTCCTAAAGGATAAGACCACCCTCCTCTATATAATAAAGAGGTTCATGGCGATTTGATCCCATCTACATCAATCGACAACCAATCTATCTCTGTCCCGTTTGTAGGTCATCTTCTTCCTTCAACCCCTCTACGTGTCGCTGTTGACGAAACTCCGCGTTCTTCGTCGGCGTTCTAGGCGCCACGCTGGTCCAAGAGCCCTCGCGTGTGTCCTCCCTCCCCGGGTCTTCCCGAGGTGCGGCAGGAGGTTCTCTCGGCCGTCACTCAGCTCTCGGCACCCCTCTGGATCCCTAGATCGGTTTGGGCTGCCACGCTGGGGTTGAAGGAAGAAGATGACCTACAAACGGGACAGAGATAGATTGGTTGTCGATTGATGTAGATGGGATTAATCGCCATGAACCTCTTTATTATATAGAGGTTCATGGCCACGCTTTGGTCCTAAAGCGTAGAGCACCCTCGCGTGCGTCCTCCCGGCGCCTTCCGGAGGTGCGTTGGCGAGGTTCTCTCGGTAGTCATAGAGGCTCTACGCACCCCTACCGTCCCTAGATCGGTTTGGGCTGCCACGCCATTTGCGGTGCGGTGCTGCTTCAAGGTTGTGTGCAACCTTCGTGGGTGTCCAAGGCCCTCCCTGTGTTGGTGTGAAGCCCCTAAGCTTCGTGTCAACACACTTTTTGGCGACTTTCCACCGGGGAATTCGAGGCGTCAATTGCGTTTTGAAGACTCCAACATCATGCCCGCCAACAACAAGAACGGTGGTGCAAAGCTTACCGAGATACATGATGACAACGCCATCCACCCTTCTTCCGTTGATGAGGTTCCCGAAGAATTGAAGGCCAAGATGCAACAATTGGTGGAAGCTACACAACGTGCGTTCCTGGAGAGTTGTGCCGTGGGTCGTGGGGACAAGGTGGAACAATACCGGAAGCCGCTATCCCCGAGGTCCTCGGGTACCGCGTCCGCCAAGATGTTGAGGTAGACACCGGTCCCAAATTTGATGATTCTTATCCTCAACACGCCGATTATGCCGCTATGCTTGAGGGCCATAAGAAAGAAGTAGATTCAACTATGACTAATCTTTGCCGCTATGCTTATGGCTAGATTTGATAAGTTAGAAGGTAGAACGCTTAGAATAGATGAAATTGATGATGAGCAATATGAGTATGGCATGCCTTCGAATTTTTATGAAAATCAAGCATGGTACACCGCTTATAGTAAAGGGAAATCGGTTCAATCGGCCCCTACGGAAGCCGATAAAGCCGGTTCTTCCACCACTAAGGAAGCGGTTAATAATAAGCAAATTGTCACGTTTGCCGAGGTGCAAGACCGTAATCGGCAAACCGCTAATAGAACAATAAACGCTAGGAATTCGGGGGCAACACCGTGTTACCCAACCCACCGAAATCCCCTAGCCGATTCCTATTTTTGGCAATGAAACTACAGCTCCAAATCCTCCTCCTCCGCCGATATGACCGTCGTTTAATCGGCAAGGAAGATTTAAATAAGTCTTTGCGAGGAAAGCCTCGGTGTCCAAATAAAAACTTCAAGGGGCACCTACAACAAACCATACCCTCCGACTTTGATTTCATGAGAAACCCATACCGGGGTGGAAGGTACCGGATTTTCAAAAATTTAGTGGCAATGATAATAAGTCTACCATGGAGCATGTTAGCATGTATTTAGCTCAATTAGGTGAAGGGTGTGCTTTTGATTACATGAAATGTCGTAATTTCCCTTTATCACTTATCGGGCAATTGCATTTTCATGGTTTACTTCTTTGCCAACATCTACTATTGGTTCTTGGGCTCAATTAGAAGAAAAATTTCATGCTCACTTTTATGATGGAGTTCAAGAAACTAGATTATCTCATTTGACATCGGTTAGACAAGGTCGTAGTGAGTCGGTCGCTTGAGTTCATTAGGCATTGTAAAGAAATTAAAAACCGATGCTTTCATTTGATGATTTCTGAACGTAACTTGGTTGATATATGCTTTAATGGTTTGCATTCTAAGATTAGAGATAAGCTTGAGCATATTCAATTTACTACTTTGCCTCATTTACTTGAGAAAGCTATTGCTGTTGAGTCACGTTTAAATTCTCAAAATCATGATTATAAGTCTTGTCGTTCCAACGTGCATCACGTGGACGATTATTCTTCGTCCGACGATGAGACCAAAGAGGTGTTGGCTGCTGAAATTAGGTGGCCAGATGAAAACAAACAAGTAACTTTCCCTTCTCTCAAGCCGATTAATAGGAATCGGAATGAGGAAGTAAAGTTTACTTTCAATACATCTAAAAGTGACCGAATCTTCGATGAATTATTGAAAATCGGGTACATTACGATTAAATATGTTATGCCTCCTGCAGATATTTTGAAGAAGCGGGCTTTTTACAAATATCATGGATCTTATTCTCATGCAACTAACGATTGTCATGCTTTCCGTCGTAGCGGTACAATCGGCCCTTAATGAGGGCCGATTAAGTCTTGCCGACATGCGTTGTGACAAGAATCCTTTTCGAAAGGCATGTGGTTGAAGTTCAGAAGCCCGAAGCCAAGACACTTGAAGTTAAGGCTCCTGCCATTTTGATCCGTCTTGAGCAAGCTGCTACAATTCAAGGCAAGAACGTGGTCATTGGTGAGCCTCGCCCCGCACCGAATGTTCCTAAGACTTCGGGACGGCAAGTGGTGGCTAATCAAACCGAAGAAGGCAAGATGAAGCTTACCATTGTGGCTAGCTCGGCGCAAGCATTACGGCGTCAAAGCGTGGCTAGATGGTCGTCAAATGCCCGAACAAGACCAAATAGGGCCGATTGAAGCAATCGGCCAAGATGATGAAACTCAGCGCCCGGCAAAGCGGTTGAACCGACTACCTTAGTCGGTCGGCTAGCCCGAGGGATTCCAATTCTCTCACTTCCGTGCATACGATAAAGACATTCGTTCCACAAAAAGCCGAGGTTGGGTTTGGAAAACCAATGAGCCAAAGGTCAAGAAGCATATCAAGCCTCTATGTGAATTTGGATGGACTTTTGGCGAAGTACAAGAAGAAAAAAGGCCGATTCCAAGAATCGGCCAACAAAAAAAGATCTTTACGCCTCCCAAACGTGATGAAGGGAGAAATAAACAAGTGGCTATGACTTCTCCTAATGTTGCTTCTTCTTCTTGGCAGTTGCGCGTCCCAAGGATGACTCGTTGGGGGCCACCACTATCACAAGTAGCGCCACCACCACAATGGGGGGACCGAAGGGAGTGTTTGTTCCTTATCCTTCGGGTCCCATGAAGGAAGGAGGCGCTGCAAGCATGGCCAAGCCTACCGTCTTTAGACGATTGGGTTCACAATCGAGCTCTAGCGGTGCGCCGGAGAAGAAGGAAGAGCTCACATCTCGTGCTCTCACGCCTCAACAATCGGGAAGGCGCCTATGAAGCAAGTCTACGTCCCCAAGAAGATAGAGATGACAGAGAAGCCTTGCTCCGCTTATTACTCCTCCACCTTCCATTATTATCGGTTCGATGACAGCCCTATAAATGATGTCAACAAACCGACAGTGATTGGGGAGCAAGAGCTTGAAAAGGGTAATCAAGATCAAGTCATGGAGGAGGTTCTTTGAAGCTCAAGATAAGAAGCAAAAGCTCGTGGATCCTCGTTTCGCGGCCCAAGTGGTGCCCGGTTGACATTGATAAAACACAAAAGAGGAAGCTTCAGCGGGCTAGACAAAAGATGCTCAAACGCTGCTGCTGGCGCACAAGGTGAAGGGCCAATCTTGCCGGATATCGTGCAAGAGATCAAAAACAAAGAGGCTGAGATGATCGCTGCCGCAAGAGGGACGTCTCAACCGATTGATAAATCGGTTAAGTCGGTCATAGTTCAAGAGCAGCCACCCAAGCTTTGTGGAAGAAGTGCCCAAACCAAATGTTGATCTTTTGGCACTTTTAGCAGGGCCAAGTTAAATGAGCAAGTTGATAACTCAACCAAGCCGGTTGACGGGGCGTTATTGCCCAAACTTCGGATTTACCGACTTCCGAAGTCGGTTGAACCGATGTCTGTTGTTTCGATGAGCTGCAGGTGCACCTGAGGATTTCACTGCTGCCATCTCCGCCATGGTTGGCATTGAAACGCCAGCTGAGGATGAGGAGTTGGTGAACTATGAGCCTTCGCCATCACACGCCGAGATAAACACCATCTTTCTCTCTACCGATTATTATGTGATCGGGCGGGGAGATGATGAGGTTGCTTGCTACGGAGTTTGCGTTTGGGGTGCAAGATGCTATCTTCAAGAAGCCTGCAGTGCCCGTCAAACACCTCAAGCCATTGCATGTGAACGGACATATCAACAGGAAACCAGTCCGGAAGATGCCTGTGGATAGTGGCGCAATTGTCAATCTTATGCCCTATTCATTATTTAAGAAGCTTGGGTGCAATGAGGAGGAGCTAACTCAAACCAACATGACCATCACCGGCGTAGGAGGCGGCGCGCCAATTCCTTCAAAGGGCATCACCAACGTTGAACTAACTGTTGGTAGCAAGACCATGGCTATAGCTTTCTTTATCGCCGATGTGGAAGGTAGCTATGATCTCATCCTTGGTCGTGATTGGATCCATGCCAATCCATGTGTTCCTTCTAGTTTGCACCAATACCTCATCCAATGGGTGGGAGATGCCATAGAGATTGTTCATGCGGATAATTCGGTTGAGATTTCCACAACCGATGCTTCGCTTTGAGAGCTCGGGTTTGCTTGTCTTTCGGTAGAGACTTATCCAATTATCAATACATTAGCTATGATGAGCGTGGATTTGTGCCTGTAACATTGAAGGTCTATGTAAATAATAGAGAGGCAGGCCAATGTAGATAAGGGAGATAAAGTGAGAAGAAGAGAAATAGGAATATAAAGAAAGTAGATAAGCATAGTAATGGGATCACCCCTCACAAATCCCTTTAGTTGGATCGATTTTCATAATCCCTATACTTAAGCTAACTACATTCCCTCTGATTCATATGCCTTGGATGAACATACCGAATACCAACAACTTGGCCATAATAGTTATGAATATTTTTTATAGTTCAATACTTTCTCTTCCTTTCTATTTTTCTCTTTGTTGGCTCTTCAACAGCTGCAAGTTATAAGGCGTTTGAATTTTTTGACTCTAAGTTTGATCGCTCGCCTTATTAAAAAATCATACAAAATATCACATCTTTTGTTGTGTCTTGCTTTATTAAAAAAATGATTTAAATTTGACTATGCTTACATAAATTTTTTGAATAACACGAGCGGTCAAACTTAAGATTAAAAAAAGTCAAACGTCTTAAAAAGAGTATTGTTTATTTTTTAGAGTTCAAGTGAGTATTGTTTATTTCATCAATTATATGTCATTTGTCTAATTAAAATGTATAAAAGAATGCAATTCATTTGTTATAGCCAAATAATACTAGTCATTATTGCATTGCATAGGTCAGTACACCATAGCGTTTAGGCGTTTACAACATATTTCAATACCAACTCATTTAGTCTAAACTTTCAGGTCCTGGACTTTCTTCATCGGTTGTGGTTTGTCATAAATTGTATTCTTTCGTTCAACCTATATGACCGTCACATGCCGCTGTGGCATGGATTTTGTTTCTGGAGCGAGATTCTCGTTAGAGAAACATTAGCAATTCTAGAGGTAATGTTCTTTGAAATCTAGTCTTTGCTCAATTATTAAACACATTTTTTTTTATTTTCCAAACGAAAGATGGTTAAATATTTTTTTTGATCCACTTGTCTTGTATTTGAGAGGGCCATATATACATGCTTTGTCTAACTATAATTAATTAACAAGTAATCGTTCGTTCCCTAAACAAAACACTTTTTCCCAGGGATCAGGAGGCATCACTGTGAAGAAGACAGGTCGGGCACTCATCATTGGCATCTACGACGAGCCGATGACTCCCGAGCAGTGCAACATGGCGGTGGAAATGTTGGGCGACTTCCTGGTTGAGGAGGACCTGTAGCCTGCTGGCTTGGTGCTGATGGTTTCAGCTTTCTTTCAATAATAACAACAACAAAGGCAACAAGACCTTGCATGTCCCCTGTTTGCTTGGCTCTTCTTGTCCACCGCCAAAGATCGTAGCTGCTCCGCTGAAAATTTTCAGTTACGGGTCGCTCCCTGTAGTTTACATTTTGGGTTTGCTTGGATCATTTGGCTGTAGCGTAAATCGCATGGACGAAAACGCTCCAATAACATCTGCAGTGAAGTCCTTATTTGAACCCCTATCCTTAAATTTAGAAGTTTAAGTAAAAACCGAACTCCGGTGGAGTTCCTAGATGGGCTCTCATTTTCTATGTCACCTCAAATTATAATCTCAGGCCCCTAAATCCGAACCCCCTCTCCCTCTCATTTGTGGGTTCCACGTAACTTTTCCTCTCCCTCCCATCGCACCGCCCCCCGACTTTCGCGCCCGATGTCCCCCGCGTCCCCGCCGTTCGCCAGCGTGATGCTCCCGGCCTGGCGGCGTGCCACCGACAACGTCGTTCGCCTCGCGACTTCCCCTCCCCCTGGTACGCCCCGACGAAACGCCACCCGTCCGCGTGGCGCCGTGCGCTCGGCTGGTGGCGCGCTCCGATGCCCCCGGCGCGCCGTCCTGGTGGTGCGGCCCGGTGACCCGCCGTTTGCTCGCGTGACTCCCCGTCCCTAGCTCGGTGGGGACCTCCGCCCGACCCCGCCCGGCTCTGGCGTCTTTGCCGGCGACCGGGCGTTGTTCCCATTCCTCCGAAGGGTCGAGATGGGGACTAGAGGGGGTGAATAGTCCCTTCTAAAACTAATTGCAAAGGCTAACCGAATACAATTGCGAATTAAACTTATCGGTCTAGCCAAGACTTCACCCCTCTAACTAAGACTCTAAATCACCTCACAAAAGATCCTACACAAGAAGAGTGAGGTGACAAGCCTAGCTTGAGCTCCTAACCAATTCTAATGCAAGGTCACACAAACCTAAGCACTAGTACTTTCAAGCACGGATGAGCTCCTACACAATTCTAGTAAGCAAAAGCACAAAGCTCCTAAGCTCACTAGATGCACAATGGACAAGGCAACACACGCCTAACCCAAAGGCTCAAATTACCTAGCTACACAAGCTAAGCAAAGTAACTAAACAAGCTACACAAGCTAGATAGTTACAACTACTCTACTCAAGCACAAACACAAAGTATATATGAATGTAAGAACAAGGCTTGAGATGAAGAGATTGCAAACCACCGCGAAGTGTGGACACAAGATGACACCGGTGATTTTTTTCGAGGTCTCGGGAAGCTTGCCAACTTCCCCTACTCCTCGTTGTGTCGACCAACACTTTAGTGGTTCCACGGTTTGGCGAATCACCCGGTGATGATTCTCAAGCTTAATGGCCGGTGCCAAATCCCACGGTGGGAGCTCGATCGAGACCCTCACACGAAGTGAGTTCTCTAGCCAATCCCTCGAGGGCACCGTGTGAACCCACACACAAGTGTGGTAGCTCAATGACACGCTCCACTAGAGTTGCTCTTCACGATCCCCTTGAGGTGAGCACGAACCTCTCAATCTCTCTTCTTGAGCACCGCACAAGCTTCCTTTGCGTGCTTCACGAAGTCTCTTGCCACCAAGCCGTCTAGGAGGTGGCAACCTCCAAGAAAACAAGCACCACCGGCTTGCAACACGATCACCTAGTGCCACGAATCACGATCTCTCAACGCAACGCACTAGAACTCGATCTCTCACTCAATCGGATGAACGATATCAAGCATATGTGAGTGGGAGGGCTCTCAAGCACCACAATACAAGCCACCAAGGCTAGAATGTGCTCAAACCCAACCGACCAAAGCCGGCCACCCCATCTATTTATAGCCACAAGCCAAAATAGAGCCGTTGGGATGTACGGCTGGCCGGCCGCGCACCGGCCAGGACTCACCCGGCGAGTCCGTTCGTGAGTCCGATCCGCCAAAGTCCGGTCACAACCGACACGCTTCGGGCCCACCTGGTGGCACCCACCTCCATGCGTCCGTCCGACGCTTCGGTCGAGCACCGGAAGCTTCCGGTCGGGGAGTCGGTCCTGGCGTCCGCCGAAATCCGGCTGCGGGGCTCTCGCGAGCACGCACCCACCGGGCCCGTCGGTCGAGCTACGCGTGCTTCCTGGCCGGTGCGTCCGGTCACCATTTTCCAAAAAAACTTCACGAAACACCGACACCTTCGCCGACATGCTACCCATCAAGTATACCAAACTTGAGTACGAGGATAGCATGTTTTCATCACCAACTTGCATCCGGCGCAATAGAAAATATGCATCTCATTTTCTCGAAAGCGCGAATCCCTTTCTCATAAGCTTCGGCGGGAGGATGAGCCGGTTCCCAAACCCAACTCAACCCCGCAATCTCCGCCGCCTTTGCAAATGTGCCAACACCACCAAGTGTACATCACCATGTGCATGTGTGTTAGCATTTTCACAATCATTTCAAAGGGACGGGTTAGCTATTAGCATGCCACTCGATCCTAACACATCGCAAAAGTTAGATCGCTCAAGTGGCACTAGATGACCGATATGCAAACAAGTTTGCCCCTCTTGATAGTACGGCCATCTATTCTAAACCCTGGTCATAAACTTCTCTAAGCTCCTCATGACCTACGTGAAATGAAATGCCCTATAGGTTATACCTTTGCCTTGCGCATTTCCATTCCGCTCCATCTCCAAGTGCCCGATGCAACACATGCACCAACACGATCACCAAATGATATGATCCACTTCATATCATCACGTGACACTATTGGTCCATCGATCTTGACCTCACTTGCTCTTCACCGCTATGTCGGTCCGTTTGGCACCAAGTCTTGCCCAAGCTACAACCTACAACGATTCAAATGGCAACCGATTACGGCAATGCAAGATGAAGCCAAGATCGGTGTTGCAAAACAAGATGAACGTAAGACTACCACGCTTGAAGACAGTCATCAAGCCCATAAGAGATATTTTGCCCAAGAGCAAACGGACACCCCGAAAGCATACGAGAGATGGCACCAAGCGGTATACCGACAAGAGAGAAGGCACCGCGCTTTCCACTATAGGGAATCCACCGGCCAAGATCCACACGGTCCCCATGACCACGATACTATTACAGGGGTCAATGGATCACGAGACCCACTCCCTTCCTTCCACCACCCACCACAACCACTATACCAATCGACCAAGCTTCTCCCGAAGCCACCACCTTCGACCCACTATAAAAAGAGCACCACCATTGCTCTCACCACCATCCCACTCCAACCATTCCATTGCTAGCCTCCATTTTCCACTCTCTCGCCATCACACCCTTGCCATCCACCCACCAAGAATCATTACCAACCACGGCCCGGAATGGCCGGCAATTGGGTTAGCGCCGGTGCATCAACACCCCTGGATTTCCCCAACTTCTCTACCACACCACACCGAACCTTGGCATCCGAGAACTCCCCGAGTATGAGGGTAGCGAAATCTGAAGAGCGCGCACCCATCGCTGCGAAGTCACCGTCTACACGCCAAGAGTCGAGATTACCCCGCCCTCACCGACGACGGGAGTGTGACCACCATCGGTTTTTCGCTTCCCCGACACCTACCAAGCCGTCGCCGCATAAGGCACTCCACCGCTTTGCCGGATCTACAAGGAGCCGACGCCTCGCACCCCCCATGAGGCACCTACCACCCAAGGAAAGAATCACCCCCGCCGGATTGCTCGCCTAGAAGACGTCGCGAGGTCCACAAGGCAGCCCCCGTCATCACGCACTGCTATCCTATCCGCCGCTCTTGATGAGCGGATGACCGCCGGAGGCGCCGCCATAAGAGGCCTGATCCGTCGAAAGAACGAAATGAGCCTACGCTCAACGACTCCGCGAGCACGCCCACGCAAAAAGAGCAAGTTGCCACGGCATCTCGCCCGAGAGGCTACACTTGCCGAGACCCCGAAGGCCATCCAAGAGCGACACGTCCGAGAACCGAGGGACACCAACATCGCCCAATCAAGACGCGAAGACATGCCACGGCCCGGCCTGAACCAAAGAACTACCGAAGGGATGTTCGTCAATCCCTTCACAAGAAGAAGGGACGGACTCCACCGGGCCGTCATCCCCCGGCGAAGACCGACAACCGGCACACCCCGCCACTCGGTCAAGCACCACCAAGAGAAGAAGCCCCGGCCAAGTACGGACCAAGCGAGCGAAAAGCCACCATGTCCGATCTTTGTAGAACCACCACTCCCAAGGGGGAGGTGTAATCGTAGAGTAGCATTACCTTTTCACTCTACTTGTTGTACTCCCCTTGAAATAATCAAGACCATTGTGCCACGATCCGGATGCGAGAGTCAACGAAGAAAGATTGACAGTGCCGAACACGTAGAGCCACGAGGGGCAAAACGATAAGCCGAAAATTTTCTAAGTGGGGTAGTGCGATACACACGAGAAGAAAAGAAAATACCAACGAGGCGAGAACAAGAAGAAGAACAGAGAAATATGGAAATGGGCTAAAATAAGAAGATAAGGAGCAATAGAAACTCGGGGTTTCCAAATGGAAAGTGGGATCCCAAGTTCACGATGATCGCCAAATAAGAATCAGGGCGATGAGGAGGTACACCGCAGAAGACCGCGAAGGAACTGGAAGACACTAGGAGACCCGGAGACACTAGAGGAATCAGTCCTCTAAGTGGGGTAGCCGCCGAGAAGACCTGAAGACTACGAAGACGGGAGGCAAGACCAAGAAGATGGGATAAAAGCAAAGATGAATCACCAACAAATAAGGCACGCCCTCCACAAGATCGTGTTGCCCTAGTAATGAGAGTAGCACGATAATCGTAGAGGTTCGACAAAGACAAAGACTGTAAGCAATGGAAAGTTTTCCCTCTCTCTCTACCTCTATCCCTCTCTTAGGCCTCAAATTAGAACCTTCACTCAGTAGACTAGGAATCTCGGGGACCGAGATTCATCTAAGTGGGGTAGATTTGTAACACCCGTGTTTTTGCATCATTTTAAAATTCACTAAAAATTTGAACTTTTTTCTAATTACAATTAAAACTTGATTTATTTTTTCCGCTAAACCTAAACCCCATTTTGAAAACCCCGCATGTCATCATATAGAAAATTAGGTTCCCCTTGTTTGTTGCTTGTCGAGCTTTATGGTGACCAAAGGTGCAAGGTAAGTCCTAGATTTTATTTATGGAAGTATAATGTTGCATGAGAAATAATTTACAGATTATCTCTGGGAATAAAATGCGAAACCCGTGTGTACCAAATATATATATGAATATTTTATGAGCACAATAAATAATTATCCTCGACAATAAAAGTCGTGGGAATATAAATGTGCTCATGTAAATGTTTAAAATATATATGTTACACATAAAATGATAGAATTGGGGAACAAAGTGTGTGCACCTATATGTGAATAATTGTATAAGTACAATGGGATAAATATTTTCATGAATATCATGGGAATATACAATTGCATTTAATACGAATATTTATAACATGAACATATATGTGTGACACACATAAAGTTGGGAGAAGAAAGAAATAAGAAAAGGGTAAAGGAGGAGAAATGAGAAAAAGAAAGGGAAATCTGAATGAGCTCTCGGGCTCAAACTTCCTCCTCCCTCCTTCATACGGCCGCCCCTCACGGTGCCCTCCTCTTCCTTTCCCTTCCTTCCTTCGAGCGACGGGGCCCCAACCCTGTCGAGCCCAACCCAACACACGGAGCCCGCTCCCTTTCCCTCTCCTCGGGCCCACCCACCACGACCCTCCTTCTTTGCGTCGCCATCCACCGGCAAAGACGGCCCGCTCTTCTGTTCGGTCGTCACGGCGAGGACCGGCGACTGGGCACGCAATCGGAAGGAACACGAGGCGCCGCGCCGCCTCGCCGGGCCGCACCCCACGCGCCCAGCGCGACCACCGAGGCATACAACGCCGCCACGGCGAGCGGGACGAGTAGGCTAGGCGGCCGATGGCGTTTGACGAAGACGGCGGCATAGTGCCCTCCACGATCCTCCTAATCGGACAATCGAGACAACGACGCCGGCGCCAGCGGCGGCGTCAACCGCACAGCGATCGCCACGAGCGCAGCTCGAGCACCGCCGCCATGACGAACGCCGAGCCGCCCGCTGTAGGAGATGGGACTTGACGACGGCCGCCACCGAGGCACCATGAAAACGCCGCGCGCGCCAACACCCGAGGAGCTAGCGGAGGTCGGCAATGGCCAGGTCGCGGTCGGAAAGATCTTCGTCGAGGCGAGCTACCACGCCGACAAGGCCGCCCTACGGCGAGGCTATAAATAGCCTCCCGGGTGCTCAATCGACCTCGCCAATCCCCTCGAGCTCCCGCGAATGCGGAACGCCTAGTGCTCGCCTCGGCCACCGCTTCCTCCTCCCTCTCCTCGCGGAATCGCGATTGCCCCCAATCCGGTTTTTCCGCCGCCGCCGCCGCTAGGTCGAGGGGCTCGTCGCCGTCGTAGCCGTCGTGGGATGAGTTGATCGGTCGTTGAGCCTCCCGGCATCCTACACTTTCGTTTCCCCTTATCGGTTGTGAGTATAAGCGCGATTAAGGCGCCCGGGTATCTGCACCGCCGCCGAGTTCCGCCGCCCTGCGTCGCCGAGGTAGGGAGCCTCACTCCGCCACCTTGGCACCCGTCGGCAAAGTCGAGGTGGGGAGGAGTATCTAACAAGCCCCTCACGGCGAAGCGGAGCGGAACGAGGCATCCGGGCAAACTCCGGCGAACCGCCGCGTGAGCCCGGCGGACGGGGGAGCCTCGGCGCCGTCACCTCGCCCGCGGCGCCGTTGGGCGGGAGCCAATGGGAAGCCGCCACGCCGCCCCATCCGCTTACATTCCGTCCCCGACGCCGCCCCGTGCCAACGAGGCGATTATCAGATACGCGTGGCGCCCACCGTGGCGTCCACGTGGACCCACGTGGCACCCACGTGTATGTAACCATTCCTGTGTACGCTTAGTAAATTGCTACAAACTACCCGGCTATAGTACACGATGTTTATAAGTAGACATTCCCGTGTCGGAAAAATTCCCCAAAAATTTGTAAATTCATTATTTGATTTATAGAATTTTATCATGTAATTAGTTCCAATTTTATTACATGATAAAATTACATTATAATATTACCCTAATGATTTAATTTGGGATTAATATTATAAAATCCGTATCTCATGCAAACTAACTCCGTTTAGCGTGAAAGCGACTTCCATAATTCATCTAAAATCTAGCTCTATGCATCTAACCCCTTGCCACCATAATGTTCTATGTTTGTTTTATATGTCATAGTTCAAGCTAGGTTTACCGCCCGATCGCTTAGTAGATTCGACGACCCGTTTAGAAGCTTCCCGTTCGAACAAAGCTAGGAGCGTTCGACGCCAATGCCGATTCGTAAGAACATCCCAGCAAGTCCTTACCCCCCCTTAATCATGACCTTAATATGATGATATAATGATGATGATAATAATAAATCGGATTAGTAAATAGTAGTGTGAGCCCGATAACGTAGCTATGGAGCTAAGCCGGGATGACGTAATCATCCACGTTATCTACGCTCATACGTTGTGATCAAGAGAAACATGAGAATGCCTAATGAACCCTAACCAACAAAAAAGAGGTGAGTAGTGGTAGTCCGGTAGAGCCTAAATACCACGTCGGAATCGCCGCGAGGGGTTCCCGCGGGAGAGATACTCGCCTCCCCCTAAGGACCTGGTTCATAGACCTTCTACCTAGTATAATATTACGTCTGACCACACGCCGTTTATGGGGCGGCTTGATTCACACCCGTTGGGATGAGGTATAATTGGGATCCAAGGTGGCGGGCGGGCAAACGACCTATTGGGAGCGGATGTGGGGAGAGTGGCCCCATGTCCTGGTTGGCGTGGATCTTTGAGTGGTCTTCCACGGAAGTGTTTGGGCGCGGTGGCGCAGCAGCTAGAGGCACATATTGATGATTTGAGATTGAGAGTGGTGTTGACAAGTATAGGTTGGGTAATTAGGTATTACACAGAAAAAACCGTGGGTGATTTGGTATCACCATATTGTCTAGGTGATCGTCATCTTAGGGTGGCGTGTTGTCCTTCCAACCCCGAGAAGTCGTGGTGAAGATTATACCAATATACCTAGGGTAGCACCCAAGCGTGTACGGATCTCGTTAGGCTGTCTAAGCCAAGTCGCGGTGGGAATGGCGGTGTCTATCGTGTGGGGGAAAAGTGTACAACCTCTGCGCAGAATTAATTGAATCTATTCGAATAGCCACGCCCTTGGAATGGGCAAGTGCTAGGACGAACATCTATGATTAGATATACATTTTGATGAGGACTAACATGTGGTGTCATGACGGTGGTGATGACATGAGATAAACCGGGAACTAGCGAGAGCGATTTTTAGAGACTCGCTAGGGCCCAAACCCTTAATAATTACAACCCCTCGGTTGGGACTTGCCGAAATGCGTTTTGTACTCACCCCTCTTTTTACGGATATCGGCATATCCGAAGGTAAGGTCGCTCTCGAAGTTGGAGACCCACGACGTAGAAGTTCTGCAAGACGTTGCTTAGGAGAAAGACGTAGAAGTCCGGGAATTCCATCCGCGCTCAAGTTGCACGTGGAACATAGAGTTGTGCCCGGGCGGTCTAGCGCTCTAGCGGACCCGTCACGATAAACCAACGCTTCCGCGATCGGCTACTCGATCAATATAATCCGTGAGTGGTGTCTTCAACACCGCTGTAAGTACATCTATCCTATGTCAATATATGCTCGGAATAGTTCATCTATAACTGATTTCCATTCTTTGTGACTCGAAGCGTATTGGTAGCGTGATCCCGGCGCCAATACGCGAGATTAAAAGTCCCATTAAAAAGTGGGGCGTGACAACTTGCCCTTCACACTTGCAACCGGTCCATCAAGCCAAGCCTTGTCTTGATCTTCACCACCTTGGTCACATGACTCCATGTCATGTCTCATATGCAATAAAGCTCTTCCATTGCATCATCACATGTGAACTAATCTCCCGTGTATTATCTCAATCACACATTATTAGTTCACCTAATGTTGTCACTCAATTACCAAAACCAAAGGGACCTTTCATCCTCCCCGTGCACGCATGTTTGGAGGCTTAATTTGAGAACATCCACTCAAGTTGATGGTGAATTTGGGTCCTCAAATTTTACAAGTTGGCTCCTAATTTAGAAATATAGGCTCATTTTTTAGGGGGCTGACGGGAGATGCTTTAAGCAAGTACTCCTATATTTTGTGCACATATTTAGATCATATGCATGATATATCGTCCCCCAACAATATTTTTGAACCAACGGGTACATTATCCCATTTTATTAGAGCAGCCGCAGATGGGAAGAACCCGGCTCGATGCTATACTGGGACCCACGGTTGATGTGGTAGTGCTAGTCTTGAGCTCACAATGTATAGCACCGATGTGCGCATCTATAGCCGGACCCACACAAAAGAAAATAAACGAGAGATGGGCGCGGCATCCACTTCCCATCTGTCTTCCCTCACCGGCGAGTCTTGCCGCTGTCAACGGCGGAGAGAGAGTAGTTTCGCTCGGACCGGTGCTATAGGAAGACCCCGCGTCTTCATCGACCCATGGTTGCAATGTATGGAACCTGGTACCATACGAGCATTTAATGTATCGAACCCCCTTCGACCCCCACACTGCTGATGCTCTTAGTTGAGAAGGGTATATAAGAACAACAAAAAAGAATGAAATCTTGATAACTCAATTTTCAATAAATACTTGAGTGACAACAAATAAAAAAAAACTCCTAATAATTCAATTTCAATTCATAGTTGGGGGACACACCAAACTTACGATGTCACACAAAAAAGAATACTAATGGAACAAAATGTACTCTTTTTTAGCAAAAAGTTAGTCATTCTCCATTTTAGATTTTGGTCTTAAGCGGCCGAAAAAAAGGCTCAAAAACGCAAAAAAATGTGCTTGATCCAAAAGATATCCCGCCAAAATGATCTGCAAAAGGAGTTCTTGTCGGTTTTGTTAAAAACTTCATCATCCACTACTACAGAATTGAACTTGCATGGTGTTTAGTTTTTATTTTCCGTGGCGGGCATTTAGAAAACCGCCACGGAAAATAGTTGGCCTGGCAGCCCCCCGGCGGAATGCCCGCCCACGGTTGTCGATTAACCGTGGCGGGCATTGTAAAATAACGCCCACGGTTAATCAATTAACCGTGGCGGTTTTTGTAAGAAGCCCGCCACGGAAAATGAGGGCCAACCCATCAGCCCTCCTCCGATATACGAGCACTTAGTGTTCTAGCATCCACTTCCACTTCCACTTCCACCGGCCACTCTCTCCTCCTCCCCTCACATCTCTCGGCGGCGGGATGAGCGACGACCCGGCGCGGGCGGGATCCGGCGGCACCTCAAGTTCAAGCGGGCCGGATCTCGACGACCGGCTGCGTCGCCGGCGCACTTCCTCGACCGGGCGGCGGTCAGTGCGGCTCCGACCGCGCATCTCCACGACCCGACGGCGGGATCCGGCGACGCTGAGCGGCCTTGGCACTCGTGGCCCCGATCCGGCGGTGGGTCGTGCGCGGCGCCGGCAACGCGGATCTGGCGGCGCGGCGCAACCGCGATCCGATCCGGCGGCTCCGGGCGGCGCGCCGGGCGGGACGACCGCGCGGATCCGGCGGGCGCCCGACGACGGCGCTCCCGGGCGCCTGACGACGGTCGCGGATCCGCCGCGGCCGCCGGGCGGAAAGGCGGCAGCGAGCACGGCCGCTGAGCGGCGGCGGCGGGGCGAAAACCCTAACGGGCCCGACGGCCCGATCTCGGGCCCGTTAGGGTTTCGATTGGTTTTTCTTTTTTTATTTTTTAATTTATTTACCATGGCGGGCATTGTAAGATGTCCGCCACGGTTATCTCTATTTTCCGTGGCGGGCATTGTTAAAAGTCCGCCACGATTGCTCGATTTTGCGTGGCGCATATTTGCCCACCACGCTAATCGTTCGATTAATCAGGACCCTTAGCTCCGTGGCGGGCGCCCCTCACGGAAAATCGAAAATGCCCGCCACGGAAGTTCCATTCGTAGTAGTGATGCGTATATAACCATAGATCCTAGCACATCACCACCATCATCATCATTACTTGGTTCCTAAGGACACTCACGGTCAAGGAGACTCTATAATAAAGTCTAATCTTATTTATTACTCCCTTCATCCCAAATTATAAGTCGTTTGATTTTTTTTTAGCTCCAAGTTTAACCATTAGCCTTATTCAAAAAATTTGTGCAAATATAGTCAAATTTAAGTCATTCTTTAAAAACTTTTATTAATAATGAAATCCACAACAAAAAGAAGTGATATTTTGCATAAATTTTTGAATAAGACGCAGTGGTCAAACTTGTTGTCAAAAAAAATCAAACGACTTTATAATTTGGGATGGAGGGAGTACCATCATATTTATTGTATTTTAATGATGTGGGCGCTGATGTGACGGTATATTTATGGGAAAAAAAACTAAGGGCACTCACAATCTGAGACTCTATCATAGAGTCTAAGTGTATTTATTATCTTCGTATTTATTGCATTTTGATGATGTGGCGATGTGGCGGTGTATTTATGAGAAAAACAAGACTCCAAGTCCACACTACCTGAGGTATTAAATGGTCTTAGACTCTACGATAGAGTCGCATTGTGAGTGCCCTAAGATTCCAAGTCTATTTAGACTCCAAGTCCACAATATCTAAGGTAATAAATGGTTTTAGACTCTATGATAGAGTCCTGCATTGTGAGTACCCTAATCGATGCATCAAAGCTCAATAGCTAACAAGTGAACAAATGGATCATATCTCTATGTTGCCGGAACTTTTTTTTTTTTTTTTTTTGTTGTCAGAACTTGAAAGTGATGCATAACACATTCCACAACACACCTGGTTATACAGCAGTAAAAACATGACGTGGAATTGATTCTTCAATGCCACAAAAGACACATTTCATGTCGTCTTTCTAACCACTTTATAGGTATTTCACCTTTCTCTAATCACCATAGAAAGATCTTAATCTTTATGGGCAGTGTAGCTTCCTAGACACCGTCTATCCCCTGTCTATCCCGCGTCAAAGCATATGTCTAAGACCAGCCTAGTCTCAACGGGAGTTGCGGTATCGCTGTATATTGGTGGGGCACAGGTTTAGGAGTCATAAACACAATGGCCAGGGGCTTTCCCTACCTGTGGCTCGATTTTTTATATTTTTATTATGTTATAGTCTTGTAGCTGTATATTTTTAATAACTTTTGAAAAATAAAAAATTGAGAAAGTAAAATATTTTTTTAAGTCCCAAACAAGCTCCCCTAGCTAAGCATTGCGGTCATGAGTCACAAGTCACACGCCGCCACATTATTTTTTTTGCACAAAATATGCACATGCGCACGCTCCCTCCTTTCCAAATTAAAGTTATTTAAAAAAATTGGAGAGTCAAACCATCATAAATTTGACTAAATTATAAATAAAATTATAAAGATTTGTGATACCAAATAGGTATACTATGAAAATAGAATTAGCACTTAATTGGCAATGTATCGGGTGCAAATCAACCCCTTCGTGAAAACCCGTGTAAACCATGACAAAAAAGTCGCCTAAATTCACCAAAAAATCACACATGTAGATATAAAAATAAAAAAAAATTTAAGCCATAAAGGTGTCCACATGATTCGTTAGAAATTTGTTATTTTTATATCTCACAAACGATGTCGAAGTCTCGGACAAGATATTTTACAAAGTCGTGTATCATCATATCATGTGTGATTTTTTTGATAAATTTATACAACTTTTTTGGCATGGTTTGCACTGTTTTTCACAAAGATGTGCTTTGCACCAGATATGTTTCCTAATTAATTGACATCCTAAATGTTATTATCTTGTCATATAAAAATATTTAAATAACTAAACAAATTTATAACGTGTCGATCATAACAATCATGCGCGAAGAGGGGGAGGAAGGATCCAAACGTGTCGACGGAGTTTGGCGGCGATCCGGTCTTTCGTTTCCCCTTTTTATGCCATCCGTTTCGTGCATGCATGCTACCAGAAACTCTTCGTCACTTTCAGTAAGATTTGTTTCGTGGAGCACGAACCCTACCGCGGTCTCCGTCCTTGGTGGCGAGCTGTGCGTGATCGGAGGCCGGGAGCCGGGAGGGCAAGGATGTCCAGGGAGTGGCAGCCATTCGTGGACGAGTTCCTGATGTCCGAGTTTGAGGGCCGCCATCTCACCGCCGCGGCCATCATGGGTCACGACGGCACCGTCTGGGCTCAGAGCGACTCGTTCCCCAGGTCACCATCATCCATCAGCACCTTGCTACTGCTACTATATATCAGATGTTGTTGGTGTGATTCCGCTCTCATCTCATCTGTCAAGGGTATTTTTGTGTGTTGTGTCTAGTTCAGGAACGTGGAGATTGCCAACATCATGAAAGATTTCCATGAACCGGGACACCTCTCCCCGACAGGCCTGTTCTTTGGACCCATGAAATACATTGTCATCCCAGGAGAACCCGGCTCTATCATTCGCGGCAAGAAGGTGACTGACCATTTTCTTCTGCTCTTTCTTTCTAAAATGAACCTAACGATTCCTAATGATGCCGAACAATACCAATTATACCATGAAACATTTTTAGCGGACTCTCATCAATTGATTCTCACAACCAGTGTTCAAACTTGCTTCTATAGAAAGATATCCATAAATAGAGTATAAAGTCAAATTCGATCTCTATAAATGATGTCCGATTCACCCTACTGATTCTTGAAGTAAGACCCCTTGGAACTACAGTACAGGATAATATACCTCAACTTTCGAAACCAGGCAAAATACCCTCTTGATCATTTCAAAGTGGTTTCTTGGGTTGGTTTGAAGTGGAGTGGGGACAACCTGTCATTTGCTCTCTCTTTCTCTTCTTGTATATATAAAAGAACAGTTTTTTTTTTTGTATGAAATCGTATGGATACAAACTTTCTATTAAACTGCAAAGCTCGACACTATATATAACTTTATAGTTGACAACTTTTCTTTTAAAAAGTTTAAGAGCTCAAATATTCATTTAACTTGAGAGCTCAAATATTCATTGTAGTCTACCATTTAAGAGAAAGACAAAGCAAATGACAAGTGGGGCTCATTGCCACATCACCAAAACTGCCCAAGAAACCACTTTGAAATGGTCAAAGGGGGTATTATTGTTTTTTAAAGTTAATGGAGTATATTGTCTGATATTGTAGTTTGAGGGGATCTTTCGAAAAAAAAGAGACTAATTCAAAGGGGTGAATCGGACTTTTTTATACTTTTATTAATAAAGGCCTCTTTAGTTGAGTTGCGGCTGTGGGCAAAAGGTGTGTTGTGGGCTGTGCAATAAATGTTGAGTACAAAAGTGGCAAGTTTTTACAATGTTATATCTAAATTATGTATAACCTATATTCAACTATAAACACTCATTTGTTTTCGTATTCTATATACAAACCCTAAGCACCAAGGAGAGGGAGGGAGGGAGGTGGAAAAGATTAAGGGGAGAGGCCTGCAGTGAAGCGTGGGTATTAAGCAAGGCAAAGGAGGGGTTTTCTTGGTAGAAATCAAAATCTAGTTTTATTTTTGTGTTGTCTTACTAGGAATTAAAAGAACTATTGGCAGAGACAAATAAAGGGGCGATTGCCTAGAGGTTCGCCTCCATGTGGCTCTTTCATTAAGAGAGGTGGGAGGGAAAGGAAGGTCAATGTAATCCTTATACTTGTACTAACTATGTTCCAAGTTATAAGACGTTTGACTTTTCTTACCTTAAGTTTACTCTTTCGTCTTATTCAAAAAAATCATACAAAATATCACATCTTTTGTTATGGGTTGCTTTATTAATAAAAGTTCTTAGAATATGACTTAAATTTGACTATCAGAAATGAAATTCATTTGTTATAGGCAAACAATACTAGTCTTTATTGCGTAGATCAATAAACTGTAACGTTTTGCTGTGGTTTGTCTAAACTTTCAGGTCCCAGACTTTCTTCATCGGCTGTGGTTTGTCATAAATTGCTTTCTTTCGTTCAACCTATATGACCGTCACATGCCGCTGTGGCATGGATTTTGTTTCTGGAGCAAGATTCTTGTTAGAGAAACATTAGCAATTCTAGAGGTAATTGCTGTTTGAAATCTGTTCTTTGCTCCAATATCCTGAATCATGATTTGATATTACTCAATTATTTTCTAAACCAAATATGGTCAAATATTTTTGGATCCACTTCTCTTGTATTTGAGGGGGCCATGTAGATGCTTTATCTAATTATATATAGTTAAATTAATAACATGTAAAGGTTTGTTCCCTAAACAAAACACTTGTTTTTTTTTTCCTCTAGGGATCAGGAGGCATCACCGTGATGAAGACAAGGCTGGGACTTGTCATTGGCATCTACGACCAACCGATGACTGCCAGGCAGTGCAACATCCTGGTGGAAAGACTGGGCATCTACCTGATGGAATTCGGCCTGTAGACTTCCTTGATACGATGGCTAGCTTCAGTAATAGTAACAAACACCTTGCATGTTCTTGTCCATCGCTCCCAGTAGACACAGGCTTCTCGACTGAAACAACTGTGGATTCCATTGCTTTATAGAGCCCTTGAAGCTAAAAATTAAATACTGGATTCATTTGGCTGTTTTAGTTCGTTCTTTTTAAGATGAGAGAAAAACAGATTGGTGCTTTTTTTAAGTAATTAAAAAAAAACAGCTTCACTATGGACGCGATTATAGCAAGTAGACGAATTATATATGCCAAACATTGCTAGTTTAGAAATTAAATTTAAATTATGATTCACTTTAGTTTAAATTATTATTATATATTTGGGTATGTTCATTAATTTGGTTATAACGTGACTGGAGAGGAGCGTGCATGCATGCCAAAACACTCTGACGAGTACTGCTAAGGTCCCTCCTGTAATGGTGTGTTTATATTTTTTAGTCGATCAGGTTATGTGAAAACAAGAAAAACAAGTACTACGTTTGGGTATGTTACCATAACATGGCACAGCTCTAGTTCAATAAATGCACAGTAGAGGTAGGGGTCACCCCTCCTGTTTTACTCAAAAAAAAAAAAAAAAAAAACATGGCACAGCTCGAAACAATTCCTGGAGGCCAAATTAGGCAGCGTTTGTTTTACGTTATATGACTGCCCCATGTCACTACGCGCGCGCCGATACACCTAAGCATGGTGTGTTTTATTTGATTTCGTCCTCAAACATCCCTTAACTCTTTCTCAACTGATACTTTTGAGGATTTACCAATTACTTATTGAGGCAGTGTTTAGTTCCCCTAAAATGGTCGTAAAGTTTTACACCCAAACAGTACCTGTAAACTTTTAGGGCACTCATAGTGCAAACTCCATCGTAGAGTCTAGAGCTATTAATTGTGCTGCCACATAGACAATTTGTTGATGTGGCGGGTCATTTATTCATGAGAGAGAGGGAAAATTGAAGAAACGATGTCCAAGGCCCTGTTTGGTTCCTTGGAAGTCCCACCTAAGAGTCTAGTGAAATACGGACTAAATGAGACTAAAAATTAGTCCTTAATCTTCATGTTTGGTAGTTTAGGGATTAAATGAGACTAAAAATTAGTCCATACTCCCTCCGGGCTGGTATTAGAAGTCGTTTAGGGCGGCGACACGGTCTCCTAAACACAATTTTGACCTCTTGTTATTATAAAAATATTTATAAAAATATGATATATATATATACTTTTATCAAAGTATTTTTAAAGACAAATCTATTCATATAATTTTCACATTTACAAACACAACAAATTAAAAGTTATTGATGATTTATATTCCCAATGTTTAACCCAAACCTTGTCCAAAACGACTTCTAATACCAGCCCGGAGGGAGTAGTCCCTAGTCACTTGGAAACAAACATGCCCTAACTTAGACGCCGAGTCTTCACCAGGACCGAGGGCCGAAGAAATCAGATCGAGTTTGCATTGTGGAGTTGGCCGTCGTTTCCATCGATCCGGTGTGGTTTCCCCTCCCCTTCCATCGCCGCCCCCCTCACTCACGACGGCCGCGAGTTCCTACGAGGGCACGCGATTCCCTGTCCTTCTCCCCGGGGCGGTGCTAGTACACGGGCCAAGCGCGGCCGCCGCCCCCCTCCTCGTGGACCGGCAGCGGCGCCTTGAAGCCATGGCGCAGCAGCCGGCTCGACCTGCAGGCAACTTTGAGGTTGGCGACGAGTCGTGCGGCCGGGCACCTGCAGCGGCTCGTGATGCGGAGCCCACGCGCAGCGCGAAGGCTGGCGGCCGCACCGACAGAGGCCGCGGCGCGCGGTCGCGCCATCTTCTTCCTATGATTGTGCAATCGCGGAGCGGGCACGCTATGCTCCTCCATCGTACCGATCGCCGCTGGGGGCTCCCGCTGGGTTCACGCTCCTTCGCCGTTGGCGTCACGGGCTCGTGGCGTCGCCTCCACGGCCGCCGTGGGCTTGTGCCGTAGTGCTCTCCGCCACCGTCGCGAAAAAGTTTTTCTACTTGTTGTTTCATTGAACATCTAGTTTTGCTTTGTACATGTAACGCCCGACCGGGATGACGGCTAAGATCCACTCTACACGCTAAATGGACCACACCTGCTAATTAACTCTCTTACGCTTTCGTCCCTCGCTTCACGCAAAGGTTGCAACCGGAGTTAACGACCTCCCGAGCCGCTTTTTTAAGCTGGTCGAACTCTCTCTGAGCAAGCAGTTTGGGACTAAAGCCGCGCAGCTACAGTACCCGCACCACCTTTGTGCTACAGTAACTTCGGCCATTCAGCCCAGACCAATCAGACTGGCCCAAATTGGCCCATCTAGTGGGGTTTCACATCCACCCACCCTCAAAGGACTCGACGTCCTCGTCGAACCAGCTTACCCATACGGGACAAATGTCCAGGATCAACTCTCTTGGCTCACGTACGTATTACCAGCTCCTCCTCTCTATTTGCCATGCCCTCTACGGAGCCATGCGCAACTTTTCCCGAGCTCCCGATCCATACGTCCGTGAAACCGCGAGAGTTGGCTCTGAATACCATTTGTAACGACCCGAGGCCCGAAATACGGCTAAGATCCACTCTACATGCTTGAATGGACCACACCGATAATTAACTCTCTTTGCGCTTTCGTCCCTCGCTTCAAGCAAAAGGTTGCAACCGGAGTTAACACCATTTCCGGCCCCTGGTATTTAAGCTGGCTCAACTCTCTCAAACTTACGATGTGGTACTACTCTTCCTGGTGCTCCTGGTGGTTGTAATTCGCGATGCTACAGTAACCATGGCTTTCAGCCTGGCCCAACTAGGCCCAATGGGCTGGGTCTCACATCCATCCACCCTTAAGGACTCGACGTCCTTGTCGAACCAGCTTACCCATATGGGACAAATGTCCAGGATCAACTCTCTTGGCTGCTGTCTGCTGTCGAGCTGCAGGAGAGGGGAAAAGAACAGAGAGAGAAAGAAGGGAAGGGAGAAAGGAAGAGTGCGTGTGAGCCTGGAAGGGCATATGCGTGTGCTGTGCTTTGGGCTGCAGCTTATAACTGTACACTTTGATGGGCTTTAATTTAGTACTAGTACAACTCACGTGAGAAATAGAAGGGGCTAACCATACTAAATTAATTTAATGTTTGGCTAAGCACAACCATGCTACATTATGTTTATAAATCACAACAAAATTGATACAAGTAAGGATCTAATTGTTGCCTTGGCTGTAGGATGAACAAATGGCTACGAATATATTGTGTGTATATATATTTGTGTGCCATTTTTCTAAATACAGTACATATTTATACTAATTACAGGAAGCGAGCACGGTCAGGCGCAGGGCTTTCTAGTGAACCAAACTGAGCCCGAGTTGGACCTTAACAACTCAGGCAAGATTTCCTTGACCATTCTCTCCTTGAGTTTTATACAAAGTTTGAGAAAATCAAATTAATGTGCATCAAATATATTTTCTAGAATTAATTATGGATGGATGACAAGTGACTTTGATGACAGGGGCTTAGCTGATGGAGCAGCTAATACCCCAGAGTATGGTTGGTTGGAAAAAGTTAGTAGGATTGTTAACCAACTCTCACTTGTGTTATTGGGCCGTATATATTCGTGTCAACCATGAACCCGTTCGGGTCGGGCTGATTCTATTACCCATGGAGTTATTGTATGATCCCTATGGTATGCAAGGAGAGGGTTGAGGAAAGTCCCCAATGAGCTGTCGATGGAGCACAGCCAGGCGCATATATTAGCGCATGTGAGTAGATGTGGATGTACAATTATACAAAATGGGGAAAGTCTCGGTATCTTGGTCATGAGTCGCACCAAGGGCAAAGTGCGATGGAAAATTGGCCAAGATAATTATGGCTAAAGTGATACAAACCTGCGCGGGGTAAAATCATGAATTCATGTCATGTCTCCTAGTATGGAGGCTACGGGAACCTATGGGTGGCTCTTTCTCAAGATGCAAGTGATAGTAGTGTTTTTCTAAATTAAATATGTGCGGGACACAGATATTCCGCACTAAGTCAATCATCCTAATCCGTCCCTAACCGGTATTAGAAGGAGGACGTGCTCGTTAGCCATGGGACGACACCTGCGACGAAGGTCAAGACTCGGCAACAAGTATCCCCATCTCGAATGAGAACTCGCGGGACGCAAAGGCCCAGGGACGAGCTCGAGCTCGTCCCGGAAAAGTTCCGCTCGAACGAGCTCCCGAGGAGCGGGGATATGACGAGCTCCGCCTGGACGACGGGCTCCTTTCCGTTTCGGACGAGCTCCCAGCACCAAATCCGAGGGCGATCGGAGAATTCAGGGCGCAACGGCTAGACCCAAAGATCGCAGCTACACGGCCGCGCCGCAGCTCTCACGATCAGATTTGTGGTGTCGCGAGGGACCGGCGGGCGACACGCGAGGCGCCGGAGCCGTCGGACCACGCCAAGTAACGACAAGCACAAGAGACAACCACAACGCGACAAGAATGACCTCGACGAACGAAGTCGAGCTCTACATCGAGCTCTCCTGGCCATACCTTTTCCTGCGACCCCAAGTACGAGCCTTTAATGCAAGGCGGCGCCTCTATGATCTCGCCCGCAGGCACCGGCGCGTGCCTGACGGACGGAAGGACGCAAGAAGCACGGTGGCGGCGGGACGAGCTTATTGTCCCCTGCTACGCCGACCGACGAGCTCCGAGCTCGTCACCCGCACGTACAACGTATCGGGATACGGAGCCGCCCCTATTCTACTCTGACGACCGGGCGAGCGTGCCCCCGAGAGGTAGGGCGGCGGGCTGCCTTTGGCGACGCCCGGACAGCCCGACGTGCCCGACATCGGAGGGGAACTTTTCCTCTTCACCCCCCAAACTTGTATTCCTTCTATCTCTAAGACCCTCTGCTCGGAGGCCCCTGTGAGTTCCCCTTATGACTATAAAAGGGAGGGCTCTGCCACCAGGAGAGGGCAAGCTCTCTTGCACACAGAAAGCACACACACACACATTGCTCGATTCCACTCATCACATTGAGACTTGGGAGCTTATCTCCCTCTCTCGCCAGCTTGTATTCGCCCCGATACGAGCACTTTGAGCTCTGATAGTGGCACACACTGGACTAGGGTGCTCGATAGCCCCGAACCAGTATAAATCATCGTGTCATTGTTCTTGAGCTAGGCCATCATTGCACACATTAGCCAGACGGTTACTGTGATCGTGGTATACGACCACGACAGTTGGCGCGCCAGGTAGGGGCAGCGCTAGTGTGACGTTCACCACTTCGATGGCTCCCTTCACCACCGGTCCGGCGTCCGGCGCACCAATGCGCTTCGGGACCCTGGACCGCCCGGCGCTAGCTCCGGGGGCTCCTCGTCGGAGCCACCTTCCCTCGGATGGTGCGAGGATGAGATGACGCCCGCCTCGCCGGGCGACCCGACGCCGTGCTAGTACGCTCCGACGGAATCGACTTCCGCTCCGCTGAGCCCCGTACGAGCGGCGGCCGACCACTTCTTCGTCGCCATCGCGGACCTGCTCCCGCACATCCTCGCCCCGAGCCGACTCGGGGAGCTCTTTCGCGGCGCCACCTTCTTCA
Source organism: Hyparrhenia diplandra (assembly GCA_015847255.1). Lineage (NCBI taxonomy): Eukaryota > Viridiplantae > Streptophyta > Magnoliopsida > Poales > Poaceae > Hyparrhenia > Hyparrhenia diplandra. The sequence goes on along the minus strand of JADLZK010004945.1, from coordinate 127,233 downwards.
CCGCCAATGTCGTCCCGCAATCTGCCGGCAGGGAGCCGCTTTTCCCGACGAGTTCCTCGCGCCTACGACGAGATGTACCCGCAGGACAACTCTTCTTGCCCGGGAAGTATGGCATCGAGCTTGGAGCGACTAGTCTCGAGACCGCGCTGGGCAGCTTGAGCCTCGCAGGGGTCGACCCCACACGCGAGTGCTACATGTGCCCGACGCCAGACGGCGCCGTCTCAAGGGTCGAGATGGGGACTAGAGGGGGTGAATAGTCCCTTTTAAAAACTAATCGCACCGGCTAACCCAAACAAATGCGAATTAAACTTATCGGTCTAGCCAAGACTTCACCCCTCTAACTAAGACTCTAAATCACCTCACAAAGGATCCTACACAAGAATAGTGAGGTGACAAGCCTAGCTTGAGCTCCTAATCAATTCTAATGCAAGGTCACACAAACCTAAGCACCGGTACTTCAAGCACGGGTGAGCTCCTACACAATTCTAGTAAGCACAAGCACAAAGCCCCTAAGCTCACTAGATGCACAATGGACAAGGCAACACACGCCTAACCCAAAGGCTCAAATTACCTAGCTACACAAGCTAAGCAAAGTAACTAATCAAGCTACACAAGCTAGATAGTCACAACTACTCTACTCAAGCACAAGCACAATATATATATGAATGTAATAACAAAGCTTGTGATGAAGAGATTGCAAACCACCGCGAAGTGTGGACACAAGATGACACCGGTGATTTTTTACCGAGGTCTCGGGAAGCTTGCCAACTTCCCCCTACTCCTCGTTGTGTCGACCAACACTTTAGTGGTTCCACGGTTTGGCGAATCACCCGGTGATGATTCTCAAGCTTAATGGCCGGTGCCAAATCCCACAGTACTGGAGCTCGATCGAGACCCTCACACAGTGTGAGTTCTCTAGCCAATCCCTCAGAGGGCACCGTGTGAACCCACACACAAGTGTGGTAGCTCAATGACACGCTCCACTAGAGTTGCTCTTCACGATCCCCGCGAGGTGAGCACGAACCTCTCACAATCTCTTCTTCGGAGCACCGCACAAGCTTCCTTGCATGCTTCACGAAGTCTCTTGCCACCAAGTCGTCTAGGAGGTGGCAACCTCCAAGAGAAACAAGCACACCGGCTTGCAACACGATCACCTAGTGCCACGAATGCGATCTCTCAACGCAACGCACTAGAACTCGATCTCTCACTCAATCGGATGAACGATATCAAGCATATGTGAGTGGGAGGGCTCTCAAGCACTCTCAAGCATGGACACAAAGTCCCCAAGGTGCTAAGCACCAGCCAAGGCCGGCCACACCCTCTATTTATAGCCCCCAAGCCAAAACTAGCCGTTGAGCTCGAAAACACAGCTTCTGCGCGCTGACCGGACGCGCCGACCGGACTCACCAGCGAGTCCGGTCGAGAGTCCGGTCAAGCGTCCGGTCGACGCGATAGGAAAAATTCAGGCTGCAGAGCCCTCTGCCGTGCGCGATCGACCGGAGCCTCCGGTCGGTCGCGTCCGTCGCGCCTTTGTGCGTCCGGTCACCGCGACACCCGACCAACGCCCGATCAAACGTCCATAACTCTTTCATCCGAACTCCGTTTTCGATGATCTTGGACTCTATGGAAAGCTTACTCAGAGGGCTACACAACCCACATGGTTACTTGATCCAACTCACAATGGATCAAAGTATTATTCCACTCTAAGAGCAGTCCAAGTGTCCGAGAAACACCAAACAACTTCTCCTTTTGCAAATGTGCCAACACCACCAAGTGTACATCACCATGTGCATGTGTGTTAGCATTTTCACAACTATTTTCAAAGGATTTTCTTTGCTCTTACCACGCAAATCTCGATCCTAACACATCGTAAAGTTAGATCGCTCAAGTGGCACTAGATGACCGATATGCAAACAAGTTTGCCCCTCTTGATAGTACGGCCATCTATCCTAAATCCGGTCATAAACTTCTCTAAGCTCCTCATGACCGGTGAAATGAAATGCCCTATAGGTTATACCTTTGCCTTGCGCAATTCCATTTCGCTCCATCTCCAAGTGTCGATGCAACACATGCACCAACACGGTCAAGAATGATATGATCCACTTCATATCATCACATGACCTTCTTGGTCCATCGATCTTGACCTCACTTTGCTCTTCACCGCTATGCGTCGGTCCATCGGCGCCAAGTCCCTCGACTTGCCCTTCACACTTGCAACCGGTCCATCAAGCCAAGCCTTGTCTTGATCTTCACCACCTTGGTCACATGACTCCATGTCATGTCTCATGTGCAATAAGCTTCTTCATTGCATCATCACATGTGAACTAATCTCCTGTGTATATTCTCAATCACACATATTAGTTCACCTAATGTTGACACTCAATTACCAAAAACCACAAGGGACCTTTCAATCTCCCCCTTTTTGGTAATTGATGGCAACACTACTAAGATATGGAATTGAAGATTAAAACTTTCTTCGTAGTGGTAACTCCCCCTATATGTGTGCCCAATTAATTTGAATTCAAGGTTTGCACACATACAAGATATGAAACTTTTGGGAGGATTAACACTACAAAGTGATGCTAAGGTATATAGGATAAACCTTTGAAGCGAGATACCAATCGGAGTTGCAAATTAAAGATCATCCTTAGCATCATCCATGTAACTAGACATACATCAAAAACTCAAGATACCATGTGAGATCAACATTATAAGCAATGGATCTTGATTCACATGAAAACTATATATATCTAGCTACCACCTATGCATACTAGTTATCAAATCATCAATCAAGTTTTATGACTAGCATACACCACACAAGCATTGCATATAGAATCTAAAAACTTATGCAAATGCAAGCAAGCACATGAATATGCACATATCAAATGCAATCAATCAAGTTCATGAGCTTGCTCCCCAACTTGTGTGCTTCTCTTTGTCAAGAATGTTGATCCTCTTCTAATCTTCAATCTTGCTCCCTCTTGTTCTATGTCCATATTCTCACCCCCCTTTGTCATATATCCAAAGACACTTACATATCTTTTGTCTAATTTCTCCCCCTTTGTCATCAATTTCCATAAAGGGATGCCTCTATTGATACAAAGGTTGTGACTAGGGATAGATGGTGATTTTTGAATCTTCATTTTTGATGGACACCACCATATGTTGAATGACACCACTTGTAACCACCACATGTGGAAGCATGAAAACCATCTTGAAATGCCACATGTAGGTCACTTGTAGGATCCTTAACCTTGATCTTGAGGTGGGGCACCTCCCCTATGTCAAAGCATATGTCAAACCATTTGAACAATTTGAGCACTTGTTGGTGAGGGTAGCTTTCTTGATTTGAAATGATCACTTAAGGATTACCGCCTCGCGTCCCCGCTCGCTTGAGGATTACCGCCTCGCGCGTCGCGGGGGGGAGCCGACGACGAGCTCTTCATCATTCGCAACCTCCCCTATACCTCGTCGACACGGCTCGCTCCTCGGCTCGAGCACCTGCCGCAGGCGATCGATAGTTGGCGCGACCTCCGCGATGTGTCTTCGTTGGCAATTTCGGGGACCTATCAAGTCCGAGCAACGTGGGACCTCCGCGGTACAGCGAATGAGAACGAGAGCCCGCGCGATTACATCCGGCGCTTCTCCAAGCTCTACAACGAGCTCACCGACGCCACCGATGCGGAAATCATCACCGCCTTCACCTTTCGCACGCGACTTGCGACGCTCATCCGTGAGCTCGGCACTGCAAGCCCAAGACGTTGAAGGACCTCCTCGACCTCGCCACGAACCACGCCGGGGCGAAGAGGCTATCTCCGCGGCCCTCCACGGCACCACAGGCAAGGGAAAGGAGAAGGCCGCCGATGAGGCCGGGCGAAGGCTCAAGCTCGCGACCCAAGAAGAAGAACAAGAAGAACAAGCGCAGCGAGGATGACTTCGTCGCGGTCGCCGAAAAGAAGAAGTCGGTGCCAAGGCCGCGGCCCGACGCTCCCAAGGACTTCTTCGAAGAAGCTCGACCTGCCCTGCCCCAACCACGAGGGCCCGGTCAAACACAAGCTCGGGACTGCGGGCTCCTCACGGAAGTTTGTAGCCGGGCGGGGGAAGGAGAGGCCGCGGGCGACGAGCACCACGATGGCGAGTTCAAGCGTCGGCGGGCGACACGGCGTCTTCTTTCGAGGGACGGCGCCGTCAACGTCGTCTTCGGCGGTCCACCAGCGAGTCAGCGCCGCCAAAGCTCCTGCGCCGGTCCTCTTCGCGAGCCCGCGGCGCCCTCCTACCTCAAGTGGTCCGAGGCCCCCGATCACCTTCGCCGCCGACAAGAAGGACCATCCTGTGCACGTCCCACTTCCGTGGGAGGTTCCCTCGTCGTCGATCCCATAGTCGGCACTCCCGCCTCGGCAAGGTACGATGGACGGTGGAAGCGGCCTCAACCTCCTCGTCGACGACCCATGGAGGCTCTTGGCATCACGCGAGCTCGCTCCTTCCACTCCGGACCCCATCCACGGGGTAGTGCCGGAAGCAGCAGGCGTTTCCGCTCGGTCGGATCGACCTCCCCGTCACTTTCGGGCGACGTCAACAACTTCCTCCGCAAGGAAGTGCTCACCTTCGAGGTGCTCCCGTATAAGAGCGCTTACCATGCCTTGCTGGGGCGGCCGTGCTACGCCGAAGTTCATGGCCGTTCCCAACTACACGTACCTCAAGCTCAAGATCCCCGGGCGAAGGGCGTGATCACCGTCAACTCCACCTTCGACGCGCCTTCAACTGCGACAAGGAGGCCGTGCAGTACGCCACGGCGCCCTCATCGAGCCGGAGGAGGCTCATCCCCGAGATGCTAGCGTGGGTGCGGCGCAGAGGACTCCACCGCCGGGAAGAGGGCCGCGAAAGCGTCCGGCAAGGTGGCAAGCTCCTCCATTGAGCTTGAGAAGGCGGCGGATCCTTCGAGCCGACGAAGACGCCAAGACAAAGAAGGTCGACAAGGAAGGGCGCACCCTTCACATCGGTGCCGAGCTCTCAAATAGGAAAAACGAGCTCGTCGACTTCCTCCGCGCGAACCTCGACGTATTTGCGTGGAGACCCTCGGACATGCCCCACATACCGAGGGAAGTCGCCGAGCACTCCTAAACATCAAGCCCGGCTGTCGGCCGGTGAAGTAGCGGTCCGACGCCGAAACGTGGAGGGCGGCGCAATCGCCAGGAAATAGATAAGCTCTTAGCGGCGGGCTTTGTTAAGGAGGTGTACCATCCCGAGTGGATAGCCAACCCCGTACTAGTTAAGAAGAAGAATGGGAAATGGAGAATGTGTGTTGATTATACGAGTCTCAACAAGGCATGCCCAAAGGATCCGCTTTTCCTTTGCCGCGCATCGACCAAATCGTTGACTCCACCTCCGGTGCGAGACGCTCTGTTTTCTTGACGCATACTCCGGCTATCATCAAATCGCGATGAACGAAGCACGATCAGCTCGCCACCTCCTTCATCACCCCTTCGCGCGCCTTACCGCTACGTAACTATGCCTTTCGGGCTAAAGAACGCCGGCCGCCACTTTTCAAAGGTGCATGCGTAAAGCCTTCAAAGAGCTTCGTAAAGCGCGTGGAGGCGCGCGTCGATGACATCGTAGTAAAGACAAAACGCACGGGAGAACTCACCCCCATCTCAAAGAAGTTTTCAGCAAGCCGTGAGTTCGGGGTAAAGCTCAACCCCAAAAATGCGTGTTCGGAGTCCCCGAGGAAAGCTCCGGGTTTCATCGTGTCCGAAAGCGCGCATCGAAAGCCAACCCCGAGAAGATCGAGGCCATCCGTGACATGGGCCCCATCAAGAGCGCCAAGAGCGCACAACGGCTTACGGGGTGCTTGGCCGCCCTTAACATTCATTGCTCGGCTAGGCGAACGGAGCCTTCCGCTAGCCACAAGCTCCCAAGAAGTCAAGAGTGCTTCGCCCGACCAGCGAGGCCCATCCGTGCTCGACTCCCCGAAAGAGCTCTTGGCGAACCCGCCCCATACTCACTCCGCCCCAAGGACGAACCAATGCCGCCAGACATTGCGCCACTCTCGCAGGTGGTGAGTACGGTGCTCGTAGTGGAAAGAGAGGAAGAAGGCCACGCACTTCCCGGGTGCAGCGACCAGCCTACTTCGTCGGCGAAGTCCTCTCCGACACGAAGACGCGCGGTACCCCCAACTCAAGCTCGCCTACGCGCTCACGATCACGCCGCCGCCGCAGCTACGACACTACTTCGTCGCCCATCCGATCACCGTCGTCTCAAATTTCCGCTCGGGCGAGATCATCAAGAGCCCCGAGGCCACAGGACGCATCGCCAAGTGGGGAGTCGAGCTCATGGGGTCGGACATCTCATCGCCCGAGGGGCGCCATCAAATCTCAGGTCCTCCCCGACTTTGTGGCGGAGTGGACGGAGACACAACTGCCACCAAGACCTGACGACGTCGAGTCATCGACACTCTACTGACGGCTCCGTGAAGAAATACGGCGCGGAGCAGGCCTGGTCTTCGTCTCACCGCGCAACGTGCGCATGAGGTACCGGATCCGCCTTCACTTTACCGCCTCCAACAAACGTTCTTCCCGAGTATGAGCTTTGGTGAGCGGTATGCGCATTGCCGTCGAGCTTGGCATCAAAATGTCTCGAGATCGAGGAGATTCTAAGCTCGTGGGCGACCAAGCACAAAAGGAGGCCGCTGCCGTCGGCCAAGGATGGTCGTGTACTCCGCAGCAAAGGTGCGAGCTCAAAGAACGCTGACGGGCTAGAATTCAAGCACATCCATCGTCAATACAACGGTGACGCTGACGTCCTCGCCAAGCTCGCCTCCGATCGACTCAGGTCCCGCCGGCGTCTTGGCGCATGACCAGATGCGTACCCTCCATCGGCGAGGGAGGGGTTCGAACCCAGCAGGGCCCCGTTGGGGACTCCGTTCGTCCCTGGCCCCCAAGGCCGGGACCTCTCGAGCTCGAGCTCGCTGATGGAGGTCGACACAATCAACCTCGTCGGATCCGGGGTCCTCGTCACCTCGGAACCCGAAGGCCCGAGACCGGTGGCGGCTTCCCATCCACGGCATGGCTACCGGACGGCAAGCTCCCCGTGGAAAAGGAAGAGGCTAGGCGCGACGCCTCGGTCGAGCCAAGTCCTACGTCGTCATCAAGCACGAGCTCTGGGGAGGGGCTCATGCAGGGTGCTCAAACGCCGTGTCACCTTCGAGGAGGGGCACGAGCTCATCAGAGAGATTCACGCCGTGAATGTGGACATCACGCGGCTCCACGAGCCCCTGGTAGGCAGGCATTCCGCCAAGGTTTTATTGGCCGGCCGCCGCCGCCGACGCCAACCGGTCGTATGCGCGCATGAGGGATGCCGGTTCTTTGCCAAACAAGCGCACCTCCCGGCTCGGGGCCCTCCAGGGCGATCCCCATCACTTGGCCTTTCGCGGTGCTGGGGCCTCGACATGGTCGGTCCTTCACAAGGTCGCCCGGGGCTTCACTCACCTCCTCGCCGCCATCGACAAGTTCACCAAGTGGATCGAGGTGATGCCCATCTCACGCGACGATCACACGGGAGACGGTCAAGTTCTTCGACGGCATCATCCACCGCCGGCGTGCACTCAACTCAATCATCACCGACAATGGCACCAACTTCACCGGGTAGATTTTCCTCGGCCGTGTGACGACTACAACATCCGCGTGGAGCTGGGCCTCGCGCCCACCCGAGGGACGAACGGCAGGTCGAACGTGCCAACGGCTGATTCTGCAGGGATTGAAGCCAAGAATCTTCAAAAGACTGGAGAGTCGGAGGGACGGTGGCTCGCCGAGCTCCCCGCGGTCATATGGAGCCTCGGGACTACTTTCCCAGGCGCGAGCCACGGGGCGGACCCCCTTCTTCCTCGTCTTCGGCTCTCGGCTCGGTGCTCCCCCACCAGGCCTCGACTACGGCGCGCCGCGAGTGCAAGCGTACAATGACGTCGGCAACCGGACCTCACTCGAAGGCGCCGCGGACCGGCTCGAAGAGGCCCCGTGGGGCCCACCGGTCGCGCATGGCCAAGTACCAGCGATCGAGATGCCGCTACCACGACCCGCCACGTCCGAGGACGAGCCTTTGAAGTCGGCGACCAAGTCCTACGGCGATTCACAGAGCACGAAGGAGAAACACAAGCTCTGCGCCCTAGGAAGGACCGTTTCACCATCGCCCGAGTCCTCCGCCCGGGCTCATACAAGATCCAAGACTCCAGCGGCGTGAGCTCGCCAACTCTTGGAACATCGAACAGCTACGTCGCTTCTACCCTTAGATGCATTTTGTAATGTCACTTCTGTACGAATTCAAATAATAATGACACACCTCGATGCGAAAAGATGCGCAAGCATTCGATTTCTCACACGACCGTTAAAGCAATGGCCGCCCTTTACCCTCCAAAGCAAGGCCCGCCTTTGCTCGGGGCTACAGGGACGGGGGCGCACACCCCACCTTTTTTACGAGCTCTTTTTTCGCAAAAACACGAGCACTCGAGGAAGAGCTTGACCAGCTCGACCTCGCACTCATTATCCGTCTTCCCAGTAAGCGTCGAGTCCGACAAGTTAGAAAGTTCCTGAGCAACATCCTCAGCGAGGTCCGACAGCGCCTGCCCAGCGCCCCCGGCCAACGAGTAAAGGGCCCGTTACCTCAATCAATAGGATGTAAGCTCGAAACTTATGAACTAGTCGGAAGCACAATCACAGAAAGACAAAATGAGTAATCCATAAGCAAAAATAACTTGGTTTATTTACATCTTTACCCCAAACTCGGGGACTTGCGTTCATAACAAGGAAGCAGCGCCTCAAGCTACCTAACCTCGCAGCCTACTCTTCACCATCGGACGAGTCCGTTTCCACCTGCCTCGCCTGGGCGGTAGGCTCGAACACCTCAAGCTCCTCGACGGCAAGCCGGAAGAGCTTCCGCGACAGCTTTGCCGAAGCGGGCCTCCACGGTGGCGGCGACGTCATCCAGCCTCGACGCCCTCGGCCGGCCGGGCCTGCCCCTTGCCCACTATCTTGGTCAAGGTCGGCATCTCGGGATAGTGGGCGAGCGGACCACGGCCGCGCCTTATGGATCTAACACGACGGGCGTTGTCCCTCACCACCGCCGGGCGCGAAGCACTCGTGCGCCGGCCCTTCCACCTCCTCGACTCAAGGGCCTCGCGCAGATGGCCTCAACGTCGAGCACGAGGTCGGTGTGCTCACGCTCCGCCTTCTGCGCCGAGGTGGCCTCCGCCTTTGTTGCCCGGCTCCAGAGACCCGAGGCCTCGGCTTCCCGGGACCGGCTCTCGGCCGCCTTCGAGACCGTTCGCACGGCCACGAGGTCACGCGTCCATTGCTTGAAGGTCCTTCTCTCCTTCTGCTCAGCGCGAGCTGGGTATGCGTCGGCGAGGACTCAGCGACGCCCGGATCGGTCCTTCCCTCAAGCTCCCGAGCCAACCCCACCGACTTCTTCTTCGGCTGCAAAAAAGAGTAAACAAATCAAAATCATGAGATCCAAAGCGGAAGAAGAGAAGCGCCTTACATGCCGGCGCCTCGATAAAGTTCTTCTCGCTCCTCCCACAGAGAAAGATTCGGCATCGACCGCCGATCCTCCCTGGCCTCCGGCGCCAAACAAAATCGACCCATCGGCCCTCGTGGTCGTAAACTAAAAACACCCACCTATCGACCTAAGCGCTCAAAAAAAGGGGAGACAATGAGTTCGAAAGTAGCGCTTACCTTCCAGCTCGGCCGCGGTCTTGAGCGCCTTCCCTTTAGCGTCGCGCTCCCTCTCCAGATCGTGAGCTCGACGCTCACGGTGGCGAACGTTCGAGCTCCTTGTCCTCCAAAGCTCGACGGAGGTCGTTGAGTTCCTTCGCATGAGCTCACGCTGTTTGCGATTCACGGGCAACGAGTTCCTCCTCGCGCTTCCACCGCCGCCCGCTTCCGTCTGGCGGACCGCCAAGAACCTCCTCCCGAGCCTCGGCGGCGGCATGCTCGCGGACCTCGCGAATATGCTCCGTGACGTCGTCAACGCCACTGGGCTCTGCGGTCGGCAGACAACGCGGCGAGCCTCCCCGCGTGGGACCAGCTACGCCGATCGCCCCCAGAGACCCTCAATCTCGTCCCCGCCTCCACCACGCGGTTGAAGCCGACCACCGCATCCCGCGAGATCCTATGGAAAAAAACGAGTCAACGTCAAGAGCACAAAATCGCACAAAAGGCGAACGCAAAGGAGTCCTTACCCCATGATGTGGTGGAGGCACGCCGCCCCTCTCCGTGGGAAGTGGAGGCACCTCTGCGGCGGCGAGCGGCGACGTCGTCCCCGCCGACCACAACGAGAAGGATGCGCGGCCGGCCACAGCCCGGCTTCCGCGAGGTCTCCGAAGCATCCCCGCCGACGATGTGGGCGCGGATCCGGTCAGCGCGTTAGCGGAGAGTCACCCACGCGCCGAAGGCGGCGATTTGTCCCCGCGCCCGATGGCGGCAGGCTTCGTGATGTCCACCACGGGTGATTTCGGGGCCCGAGCGGGCGCACCCGGGGACCCTCCGTTAGCGCCCGAGGTCTCCCCGACGGGCTCATCGACGACCACGGCGCGCGCCGTTTCTTCGACTCCCCTCCCACCTCGCGGTCTCCACGCCGAGTTCGTCCGCAACCGCATCGCGAACGCTCGTATCTTCGGGCGCCTCCTCACGCCCGCAGCCAGGGCGGGGGACTCGTCCTCACCCGGGCGATCCGCACCGCCCCCGAACATCGACCCCATCTCCCCCGGTGAGCCGACGGGCGTCGGGTCAAAGGACATCCGCGCTCCTCCACCGGCTCGGGAGCCGAGGTTGATCACCTCAGGCTCCACCCGCACTCGCGCGATGGGGAGCAGTCCTTGGCGCCCGAGGTCCTCGAGCCGCGGAAGGCGACGGATCAGCGACATCGCCACGAGTCACCGAATCGGAGCTCGACGACGTCGCCGCGGCGCTCCGCGGACCCTGGCTCGACTCGTCCCTCCCTCCGCGGGCCGAGGAGCGACCACCCGAAGGGCCCCACAACGGGTGGAGGGGGCCGACCGCCGAACTCGACGTCGCGGTCATCCGGGGCCGCTTGAGGGGATTGGGAGGTCCCAAGGGCTTAACTTTACGCCTGTGGGACAACGGAGAGATTGCCGAGGTTAGCATCAAGGAAAGAGTAAAAGCTCGGTGACGACGAACGCGACGGCGAGAATGGCAAGCTTGGACACTTACCCGATGGCTATGCGCCTCTTTTTGTCCTTTTGTCCTCCGGCCGCGGAGCTCGGCGGAGCCCTTTTCCTTTGAGCCCGGTTCGAGGAGAACCGATCGCGAAGCGTGCGATTTAACCGACGAGGTCGTGGAGCCACCCAGACGCGGCGACGTCGCGCGCTCCTCGACGCTCGGACCCGCGAGCTCTTGGGTCTCCGGCGGCGCGTCATCGCCCTCCCCAGCTCCGCTCTCCTCCGACGATTCAGCGTCAGCGGCGACGGCGGCGCGGGCCGCGCTTTGGTGGAACACACGAAGAAGGAAACGGGCCTCGCCGGCAGAGATGGGGCTCGAGGTACACCGATCCGATCTACAAAATCAAAGGAAATTGACTCCCCATACTCGACGAGGTCGACCCAATCATCGACAAACGAGGAAAAAAGCTCACCAAATTTCCGTGTCGACTCGTCGGGCAACGCCATCGGTATGTCGTTGGGGTCGCCGGATTTTGAAGGCTTCCCCGGTCCCCTACGGACGATGAACTCCACCTCGTCGGCCGGGCGGCACGGCGGTCACCGTGCCATCAAAGGGCCTCTTCTCTCCTCGACCATCTCCCGGATGTGGAGAACTCTCCGCCTCGGGGGGACAACTCCGTGCCCCAAGGCCCGGGGCGTAGAGGAGAGGCTCCGTGAGATTGGCACGCTTGAGGAGCTCCACCTTCCCGGGCGACGCCCTGACCTCGTGTGAAGAGGTTGGGATGGGGGTCTCCTCCACGCCTTGTCGGAGTCGAGGAAGACCCCGCCGGTGAACTACGCGGGAAGGGATGCTCCTCGTCGTTCTTCAAGTAAAACCATTCGTCTCTCCACCCGGTGTTCGATGAGCGAGAGACGAAGGTAGTGTACTCTCCTTCACGCTAGGGCGGGCCGCAAAGACGATGCAACCTATGGGGACGGCCTCCTTCAAACCGTCGGAGCCGTGCGTGACCTTCGCGTGGAAGAAGTGTTTGAACAGCTCCCGGTCGGGGCGCGATCCCCAGCCACCCCTCGCATAGGACGGTGAAGGCCGAGATGTGGAGGATCCCGTTGGGGTTGAGGAGTTGGAGCTCGGCCGCCCCATGGGTGAGCAACGGCCGGAAGAAGTCGGACGCCGGGACGCCTAGCCCCTCGTCGTGGAAGGAGGCGAAGGAGACGTGTCAGCCTCCCGGAGGGATCGGGGGAGGCGTGCGTCGGCGGCACGATCCACTCCCCGCCTCGGTCGGCGGCGGAGGCCACCGAGCCGCCACGCTCCCAGTAGCATGTCCTCGGCCGACCCGGACGGCGACCACGAGCCCATGGTTTTTCCTCCTAACCCGACAACGACGCTGGGGAACCACGGGGTTTTTCTTTCTCTTGCAGCGGCGCGGTGGCGGATCGAGATCTAGAGCGGGAAGACGGAAGTAGGTCGGGCGGCGGAAAGGGAATGGAAGGAAAAACCCTGAATCTCCCTCCTATTTATAGGGTGAGCTCGACGGATCCGTCGAGGAAAAACGGACCTGTATGGCCCACCACTTCCACCTGAATCAGCCGGCGCCCTTCGCGCGCGCCACGTGGCGAAACGGAAGGCGAAAACGCCACGTGAATAGTAACGCCGTCCCCAACGGTAACTTCCTAACGTAACTTTTTCGACGGCTCTTTTTCGCAGGCGAAGAGTCCGCGAGCTCATCGCCAACGGTCGTATCCCCTGAAGTCGTCGCCGTTATGTCAAGCTCGACATAACGACGAGCTCACGGGCGAAATCGAGCTCCAGGTTCGAAGGGTGGCTCACGGTGGCTCCCGTGAGCTCGACGGCCGCCGGAGACGCCCCGGAAAGCAAGGAGCGCAACGGAGGAGAGGCACCGGGCGCCCAAGCTCCGGCGCGTCCTCGGGACCGGGGCTCCATCCAAGTCGCAATTTGAGTCACCAGAGCGACTCTGGTCATCCTCCTCGGCGAGGAGGCACGAGCCGCCGGGGGTCAGCGAGACCCGTGACGTGAAGAGGACGGGTCTCTGAATATGAGGTTGGCCACAAGGCGCCCGGCGAAACGAGCTCGCGCGAGCGCGCGAGCACGGACCTCACTCGAGCAAATCCGCTTTAAAGCTGCAAGCTCGACTTGACCTCGCCTACGCGGTAAACTCGGGTTCAAGCTCGCCGCCCTTCCTAAAGGGACCGGAGGGGGCACCACCGCACCTGAGCACACGCCAAAATAAGCCTCCGCGAGGACGAGACGATCCTCCCGCGGCCTCGGGGGGCTACACCCGCGGGTGTGCGCTGGCAAGCGCCCCAAAGCAAGGAAATCGGTCCCTAACCCGATAACGGCGACGCAAGGCGGCGCACAGGGGTCCGCTCCCCTCCCGCTCGCCCGGGCTCTACTGCGGGACACTGATATTCCGGACTAAGTCAATCATCCTAATCCATCCCCAACCAGGTATTAGAAGGAGGACGTGCTCGTTAGCCATGGGGCGACACCCGCGACGAAGGTCGAGACCCGGCAACAAGTATCCCCATCTCGAACGAGAACTCGCGGGGCGCAAAGGCCCGTGGGGCGAGCTCGAGCTCGCCACGAAAAAGTTCCGCTCTCGAACAGGCTCCCGGAGCGCTGGGATATGACGAGCTCTCACGACGACGAGCTCCTTTCCGTTTCGACGAAGCTCCGAAAGCACCAAATCCAGGGCGTCGGGAGAATCGGACGCAACGGCTAGACCCAGCATCGCAGCCTTCACGGCCGGCGCCGTAGTCTACGATCGATTGCGGTGTGCGCGAGGGACCGCGGCGACCACGCTTGGCGCTTGGCCGCCGGACCACGCCAAGTAACGACAAGCACAAGAGACAACCACAACGCGACAAGAATGACCTCGGCGAACGAAGTCGAGAGCTCTTCATCGAGCTCTCCGGCCATACCTTTTCTGCGACCCCAAGGGCACGAGCCTTTAATGCAAGGCGGCGCCTCTATGATCTCGCCGCGAGTAAATCCGTGGCGTGCGTTCGACGGACGGAAGGACGCAAAGAAGCATGGTGGCGGCGGGACGAGCTTATTGTCCCCTCGGGCCGACCGACGAGCTCCGAGCTCGTCACCGCGACGCATAACATATATCGATACGGAAATGCCCCTATTCTACTCTACGACTTTACCGGGCGAAGCGTGCCTCGAGGTAGGGCGGCGTCATACGCTGCTACACGCCGGACAGCCGACGTGTGCCGACATCGGAGGGGAACTTTTTCCTCTTCACCCCCAAACTTGTATTCCTTCTATCTCTAAGACCCTCCGCCGGAGGCCCCTGTGAGTTCCCTTTATGACTATAAAAGGGAGGGCTCACACCAGGAGAGGGCAAGCTCTCTTGCACACGTAAAAGCACACACACACATTGCTCGATTCCACTCATCACATTGAGACTTGGGAGCTTATCTCCCTCTCTCCGGCCTTGTATTCCGCCCGATACGAGCACTTTGAGCTCGATAGTGCCAAACACCGACTAGGGTGCTCGATAGCCCCGAACCAAAGTATAAATCATCGTGTCATTGTTCTTGAGCTAGGCCATCGCTTGCACACACATTAGCCAGACGTGGTTATCGTGGATCGTGGTATACGACCACGACAATATGACTTTTTATACAAATGCTATTTTTATACAAGATGATATGTGATTGATCATTGAGATTACCAGATTGCATTGCTTTGATATACATATATATACTTGCCGAGTATCGTTTGTACTCACTCTTGTTAACTCTCCCCTTCGTAGGATCCTCGATTGTGCACAAGAGTTCCTAGATGATGGTTATGCCTATGCAGATTGGGATGACTATGAGGAAGCTAGTCGAGCCGCCGCCACCTCCTTTGGTGGATGGGATGAATAAATGATCTCCTAGTCTAATTATGAATATCGCTGGCTTAAATGTATATGTCGCTCACTTAGTATTCTAGCTTGGACTTCTATATGTCGCTTGTAATAATGCTGCAGACTTGTGACACTTATTTAAAGACCTAAGATCGTAGGGTCTGGCTTTGTAATAATTATCGGTACCTTCTAGCTATTCTCTATTGCCAACTTTGTTAATGGTTTATTATTCGACAAATCTTGTATCTCGTGGAGTAATAAATCATGGCCAGGGTTATTATTCAAGGTGGTAATTACCCGGGTTCAAGATATTAGAGCAGAAAGGTGCAGCAGCTTATCAGCTAGAATTGCCAACTCAACTTTCCAAAATACATGATGTATTCCACGTCTCGCTACTAAAGAAATGCCTAAGAGAGCCATCTCAACAACTTCAAGATCTGAATATCAAGCTACAGCCAGACTTGACCTATGAAGAGCGTCCACTAAAAATATTAGAAGTTGAAGATCGGCAGCTGAGAAATAGGAAGATACGATTTTGCAAGGTGCAATGGAAGAACCACTCAGTCTGAGAAGCAACTTGGTATCCCGACCTCTTCAAGTAAGTTCCCCTTCTATTTCTCACGTGAGTTGTACTAGTACTAAATTAAAGCCCATCAAAGTGTACAGGTATAAGCTGCAGCCCAAAGCACAGCACACGCATATGCCCTTCCAGGCTCACACGCACTCTTCCTTTCTCCCTTCCCTTCTTTCTCTCTCTGTTCTTTTCCCCTCTCCTGCAGCTCGACAGCAGCCAGCAGCCATGGCTCCCTCTCCGTTCCTCTCTAGATCCACAACTATGGCTGGGCTCTCCAAGTATTCCTACCCCATAACAAAGATCTGTGATTTCTAATTGATCTGCACTGGGATTCCCCTGATTTCTTCCCCTCTTTTGTGTGTGTGCAGGTCAATGGTGGCGGCGGCAGGCTTCACCGAGGTGCCAAGCATGGCAGCCATGGCGCCCAAAGGCAGAGCCAAGGGCATGTGGTGTTGGTGTGCAGCTGTGTACAGGGATTTGGATTGCAGCAACATCTTCCCCAAACCCCATCCTGATAGTGAGTGTTCTTGGTCCTTATTTCCATACTTAGTTCATCCAGACTGTACTAGCCTGTGCATTGCTAGATGTGAAAACTCTTGTGTAAACTTATCTCAGGCTGTGATATGGTGTGCTGCATATATAAAAAGAATGCTAGACCCTATCCAACTGGATCAATATTTTCTTTCAGTCTAGACATAATGTGATTTGTTTGCTATGAGGAATTAGTATGAAAAAAAATTGGTACAACTCTGATATTTAATCCAATGGCATGTGCTTGCTTTTGGTAGGGAGTATTTAGAAATGTCAAAGATGAGTCTGTGAACCTCACCTAAATCCCTAGCACTTGTTCCTTAATCCTCTTGTAGGTCTTGGTGCTTCAAATGTGCTTATGGATTTTCTTGCAATCACTTGTGCTTCCTGGTGACTCCTTCCTAGTCAGCCCTCCCTCCTACTCCATGCCACTCTCCATGATCAAGTCACCATCTTGGCTGGTGGGAGGATTGGCAATTTCTCACAAGCAAGAAGTGCACGTGTGTTCTCTGGAGGCTAAACCTGAGTGGAGGCAGAAAGAGAATGGTGGATGGCTGCTTCTACGGTTCAGGCAAGTCCTCAGTCCTCCCTTTTCTACTACTGCTGCCATCCTACTCCCCTAGGTGACTCACCACAGTCAGGACAGCTGTTGTTCTAAGGGTTGGACAGCATAGGAGTGGGTGAAATAGTGGCCTACTGTAGTGTATAGTGCATTTGGAAAATGTGAAGATTATTTTTGTATGCCTTTGTGTGGCAGTATGAGGGGGCTGGTTAACTTGAATCAAGTACATGAGTTTTCTAATGATTAACATATGATTTGTGTATTTATGCCAAAGTCTATCAATTATCTAGCTTGCTGAGATTAAGAGGAACTGATTGCCAAGTTATCTGTGGTTAATTGTCTACTAAAAATGTGGGTCGTTACATCTGATGTGAGACCCAGCCCATTAGAGAATGGGCCAAGAGGGATGATGGGCCTCGATGATGGGCCAGGCCAGTTTCGCGTTACTGTAGCTCAGGATGCAAGGATGTAGCTCGAAAATTTAGTACCATACCAGAAGTTCTAGGAAGGCCGAACCGGCTTTAAAAAGCCGGACTCGGGAGGTCAAGTAACTCCGGATCGATCTTTTTGCGCCGCGGGACGCGAAAGCGCAAGAGAGTTAATTAGCGGTGTGATCCATTCAACGTGTAGAGTGGATCTTAACCGTCATCTCGGTCGGGGCGTTACAAATGGTATTGAGCCAACTCTCCCGGTTTCACGGACGTATGGATCGGGAGCCGGAAAAGTTGCGCATGGCTCCGTAGGAGGGCATGGCAAATAGACCGAGGAGCCGGGTAATACGTCGTGAGCCAAGAGAGTTGATCCCGGTCATTTGTCCCGTGTGGGTAAGCGGGATTCGACGGGGACGCCGAAGTCCTTAAGGGTGGGTGGATGTGAGACCCAGCCCATTAGAGAATGGGCCAAGAGGGATGATGGGCCTCGATGATGGGTTAGGTGATTCGACGAGGACGCCGAGTCCTTAAGGGTGGGTGGATGTGAGACCCAGCCCATTAGAGAATGGGCCAAGAGGGATGATGGGCCTCGATGATGGGCCAGCCGGCCGCGTTATCAGAAGCTCGTGATGCAAGGATATAGCTCGAAAAATTTAGTACCATACCGGAAGTTCTAGGAAGGCCGAACCAAATTAAAAAGCCGGACTTCGGGAGGTCGTTAACTCGGATCGATCTTTTCTTGTGGCTTAGACCTAAAGCGCAAAGAGAGTTAATTAGCGGTGTGATCCATTCAACGTGTAGAGTGGATCTTAACCGTCATCTCGGTCGGGCGTTACAAGACACCTTCACCACTTTAAATGTGGGGAGCAAAGTCCCACGCCGCCGCCATCCTCCCAGGCTCCCACGCCCGGAACTTGTTACCAACCGGAAGTCAATGTCTGAGCTCTACTCCCGGTTGGAGCTTCTAGCCGGGAATAAATCTTTATTCCACCAACCGGGAGTAATGCTCCCTGTCTATATATACCGACCACGACGTCTCGGATTTTGAACTTTTTTTTCACCAAAAACCTCTACACAACCCCCTTTACTCCGGGATTTTTAAACCAAACCGAATAAAGGTCCCCTGGTAGGCCACGTGGTGGCAGGACCTTTACTCATGGCTGTATCACAAACCGAATAAAGGTTAGCTTCTATTCCCCGCTCCGAAGCTTTTATTCCCTCAACTCATACTCCCGGTTGTACAACTGGGAGTAGAGGGGTTTGAAGCCGGGAATAAATCCCCTTCGTGTGTACTAGTGGAGTGGGTCTCAGGACAAAGCTTTCCAAAAAAAAAAAAAAAAAAAAAATCTTTCCAATTTGCAAGACATTGTTTCTATTATTATGTACTCCCTCCCGTCTCAAAGAAATCAACTTCTAGAGTCGAAAGTTATAAACTTTTTAAGTTTGACCAACTTTATAGAAAAATAACACCAGTATTTATGATATCAAATTAATATCACTAAATACATAATGAAATATATTTTCATAATATGTTTATTTGGTTTCATAGATATTTTTTTTTTCCTATAAGGTTGGTCAAACTTAAAATAGTTTGACTTAAGACAACTCTACAAGTTGATTTATTTTGAGACGGAGAGAGTACATGCCAATGGCGATTTGTCTGCAATTTGCGAGTCCAGTGCGAAGTCTTCGTGGTGATGACATTGGCAATGACCAATTAATCCTGGAGTTCGATGGAAGTTCGGGTGGTGGCGTATTCGACGCACACATGTTGCAGCCCGTCGGACACCTTAACGAGGTGTTTTGCTGGTGCTGGCGACTTGAGGTTGGCTGCGGTTATCTCTAGCCGGCGTCACAGCGACTGGCCACGCATGCCAGAGGCCGGTTGTTTGTGTCTGGGACAAGTTGCAGAAGGCAACTCGGCAAACAAGAACACGGGAATGGTGCTTCGACGTTTTATTGGCGGCGTCATGAGACTGTCTTGCGTGGCTCATCCAGGTGTTGACGTGAGATGATTTGGTGCTTGGAGGGATGGCAGCGGCGATGAGGCTGGCGCCACATTGTCGAATCACGCTTTGTCGTGGCTCGGTCGATGTGGTCGCGACATCTCGTTGGTGGCAGCTCACTTTGGTTATATCCATGCTTTGGGCTTGTGGTTTGGAGTGAGGAACTTTTATGGTCACTCTCCCGGAATTCGATCTATTCCCTATCGGGTCGCTTAGTGAACCAAGTATGCAACAAATGAGTTATGAGCCTGACCACATATACCCGACAAAATGCGACTCTGAAATACCCGACAAAATGCGACTCCGACGATCCGATCGATCCAACAAAACCTAAACCAAGCTCTACGTGTAACTCTATCTCGAAAAAACTGACTAAGGAACATAGCTGATAGACAGTATCTGGCAGCAGATTGCCACATATAAAAAGGTCTCATAACATTGATTTGCTGGCTTTCACAGCGGCCTGCCCTGTGAGCCTTCCAGTCCTCCGTGCGCCAATCTGGCCCGTCTTTTGTCCAGGAGGAGCGTTCCGACTGACGGTGGATGCGTGGCCTATGTGCTGGTGGTTGCCTCCTCCGTGCGGATGGTCGACGGGGTTCATGGCCACGCCGCGCACCCTGGGCCAGCAGTTCCTCTTCACGCGGAACTTGTGGTAGGCGTTGCCGGCCTTGAGCAACGGCTTCTCCGTCCTGCCGCCGCCGGCGACCTGCCCCACCATCGCCCGGCAGTTGCTCTGCAGCAACTTTTTGGCGCCAGACGGGAGCTTCACCCTGCATGGGCAAGCGGTCAAGCATCAAAACGTTGTTCGTTCGTTAATTGCCCGAGCATATATGCATGCATAAACGGCAACAGAGAATAATAGATCTACTCACACAATCACACCCATATCAATCAATCTGAATGTATACAATACCTGGTCGTCCCGTTGTCCGTGTTGTGGCCGATGACGATGGCGTAATCGCCGGAGCAACGCGCGAGTGCGCCGCGGTCGCCGACGCGGCTCTCGACGTTGCAGATGACGGATCCCTCGGGGAGGGTGCCGACGGGGAGGACGTTGCCGATGGAGAGGTTGGCGCGGCGGCCGCAGTAGATCTGCTGGCCGGTGTACATGCCCTCGGCGGCGATGAACAGCTCCTTCTGCTGCCTGTAGCGGAACGGGTGGCGGAACGTGACGCGGGCGAGCGGGGCGCCGCGGCCCGGGTCGTGCACGAGGTCGGTCACCACGCCCCTGAGGTACCGCTGCGCTCGCCGACGTCGAGGGCGCGGAACCGGGCGGGGCCCTTGCGGTGGTGGGTGTGGGACTTGAACACCGAACCTGCCGCGCCCTTGCGCTGCGCGCGGATGACACGGCCCATGGCGATCTCGGGTGCCGGCGGCGGCTTTTGCTTGGTTGATGATGTTCTTCGGTAGATAAAGAGGCGAGGAGGGTTTGATGTACAATATATATACGGGTGGTTTGGTTGCGTAGGGGCTCCGGAAGCTAAACCCTTGCATGAAGGGTTTGACGGCGGCGGCACGTGTGGGTTGAGTTTTTAATCGGCCTATAAAATTTTCTGGTTAGATAGCGCTCGATCGGATAGAATACAAAGCATCACAGCGACGATCCCATCCGCTTGGATGGTATATGGGCTGCGGTTGACGTTTTTTTTCCTTTTCGGCCTTTTTTTCCTTTTCCTTGTCCCAATAGAAATAGAAAAAAAGGTGTATTTCACCTCCCTCTTCTCAGAAAAAAAAAAAATATGATGAAGTAAATTATAGAAAAATCATAAAATAGACAAACCAATTTTTAGACTCTACATGATTGGATCCACACTATAAACATATATGATATGCTTTTGTATAAAATTTTGTTCTACCTTTAAATCTATGTTTTTCTGTGATTAAGTCATAACTGTAGTTCCTGTGGTCTTATTGTAGTGAAAATTTATGGTGGTCTAATCATTATGATTGAGATGTAATAAAAATTTCACACTTATTGAATCATGTATGATTGAGTTATTGATTTATTCAAATTTATGCTTATGCTTATTAATAGTTATTAGGAAATATGCCCGTGCGTTGCAACGGGAGTACACCTTACCTATACAGATCAAGTTAAATTTGTGTGAATTTGTGTACATGTGTACGGCCACGAATTTGACGACGTCAACAACCAACAGTTAATTACATCTTTTAGACATTGTTGTTGTTTTAGTTTGTTTTTAGGAACAGCTTTGATCCAGCCACCCAAGTTGATAACACTCAAATTCAAAATTTTACTTTTTCAATTATCTCTTTCCACCTTATCTATCGCACCTATCTTCTCATATGTCTCTTCTCTATGACGAAAAACATCCGCACGGATGTACTCCTAGCCTCACCATGTGCCTTCAGTGACATGCTCGCTCACACATGCGCCGACCCGTCTAGCTACGGTCAACCACATGTTGCCTCTAGGGCACGGGTGCGCCGAGCCAAAGCGCCCGCCGCCCCGCTAGAGCCGAAGTCGAGCGCCAACGCCGTGGGTGTCGCGTCGGCTCAAGCACCGCCGCTGAGCCGGGGTTCGCCGCCATTGCCGTAGAGCCGAGTCGGCGCCACCGCCATGTGGGTGTCTGTCGGCCCAAGCGCCGCCGCTTGGAGCCGGGGTTCGGCGTCATTGCCCGGTAGAGCCGAGTCGAAAGCACCACTTCCATGTGGCCGATCGGGATTAACTATAAGTTGTACGTGTCCAAGTTGAACAAGTTGTACGTGTACGTGTCCAGTCAGGACTCTTCTAGTATCATGGCTCGTGTACGCATCCAAGGCTGATCAGATTGTACTATCAATCGGGTTCGTATACGCAACTAAGGCTGGACACATCTAGAAGGGTGAACCAAAGACGCATTACAGGAAATTTTCTCGCTTTATTAGTAGGTATAGAAAAGTGTGGGAAAAGGCGCGGATATTGTAGCAACAAAGGCTAGCTACACCGCCACCAAACCCTAGAAGGGCGCCGTCGGCGGCTCTCGCCTTCCACCACCGATGGTCCCCTTCTCTTCTCCTCTAGCATCACGCCGGGGGTTGAAGGGAGTGGGGATATATCCAGCGTTTTTAAAGTTTTTCCCTAGTAGATTGAGTCTTCAATTTTCAAGGTTTCTCCGGAGATCCAATCGAAGAGCTTGGCCACGGCGTAAGGCGTCGTCAAGATCATCGATGGAGCGATGGAGCATGTCGTTCCTCAACGGTGATGGCAAGACGAAGACATCATCATTGATGGAGAATAAGGTACTCCAGCCCTTCCTTTGTCTCGCTGTGGTTCTATGCAGCCATGGCGGGGGGCTAGTGAGAGTTAGTTTTCCAACGATATCTATTTGGATGTCGGTTGGACACTTGTGTTCTCCCAGACGAACGGTGAAGGTGTCGGCGATGAGGTCGATGAGGATGTGGAGTTTGCATGTTGAGTTTTAGCAATTTATTTCTCTTTTGCAAAAGTGATGGGTATGAGGATGACGGTGGTGGATGGTGAGATAACCCTGTTCGTTCAGATCGGAGCTTGCATCCGTGACATATCCGTTTGGGATGATGATCCTAAATGATGAAATTTATGACTTTTTCAAGGTTTCTCGTCTCCCATCAATGGAATTGGAGTAGTTTGGTTTATTTTTGTAATGAAAGGATATAACTTGCTTTAGTATCAATGAAATTTTCTTTGCCGAAAAAAAGAAAAGTGTGAAAAAAAAGTGTGTATTATGTGTAATTTTCTCACTGGAAACATGATTTTCCGGGAGGGGCCGTCCCTAGGGCGCGCGCTGGTGCTACTCGGGCTCCGGGGAGCTCCGCCCCTGTGCTTCTTGTCCATGTCTGGCCGGTCTCTTAGAAGTTAGAACAAATACTCTATGAGCGGGCGGAGGTTAAAGAAGGGTACGTACAAGTGACATTTCCTCACTTTCTCTTCTTCAAATGAGATAAATGAATAAATAATACGTGCAGTATCCGAGAGCCAAATGTCCTATTTTTGTAATGGTTCTCAGCAAATACATGAATAGCGTAGTTGAACAGCAAAATTTACTCAGAGAACGACGTCCGACAATAGCGTGGGGTGCCGGCCGCGCTCCGTCCAAGCAAAAAGGCGCAATTTGCCCACCAGCCACGGTGACCGGCGCCGTGTGCAAGCCCAAAATCGAGGCAAGATCCGCAGATCGCACCGGGGCATTTCCCGCATGCTTTCCTCCCACCCATCCGTACGTGATCCATCCCCACGACTCCACGAGATGCGCACGGCACGGGCTCTCTCTACGCCGCCGCCGCGCGCGCACTCCGGGCCGGTGCCCGCGGCCGCATCAGCAGCAGGATCGCACCGCGCGTAGCGTAACCGACCACGTGCCGCACAGCTGCATGCCACTTCTCCCCGGCCGGCGGGCGTCGCGCGTGCGCGCCTCGCGTCTCCGGCCAGGCAGCATCGCGCGCCTGCGCACCGCACATGGCACGAGCTTGTACTCTGGACCACCACTCGGCGCCGTAGACGCATGCAGCACCCGTACCGTACCGTCCATCTACACTGCACTGCGCCTGCACGCCTCCGACCGCCGCCCGCCCGCCGGTGAGGTGACCACACAGCCACATGTGGGTGTGCAGCTAATGCCGAGAAGTCCACTCTCCTCTTCCACGCGGCGGCGCCAGAATTGCAGCTGCCGGCCGATCGAGAGAGAGGTCCACCTCACAACTCACTCCGCCTTGCGGAGCTACCTGCGCGTGCCCGTTGTATCGTATTCATACCGTGCCTAATTCGTGTGTGAGTGTGTGTGAGTGTGTGGCTGGCTCTCCCTGCTGTGCGGGCGTTGCCAGAGTTCCATCATGCACGTTACTCCAGTTTTCAGCTTTGGCTTGGTTTCGTCAAGTACGTACGATCGAATTCGAGGTGGTTGTTCTTTCTGGTTCCTTTTTGAGTTTGGTCGTCATGCATGGGCACACGGGAAAGTGCGTCGCCAGTTGCGGCTACATGTAGACCGGCGCTACCTGCACTGCACACACTAGGCCTGCAACATACTATAGTAGCATGGTCTGCGATTCTGTGAAGGATGGATGATTGGGAGCCCATGAGCAGCAAGCAAGAGCTACCATGCTTTCCTGTATTGTCCAACGATGAGTCATCTTCGCCCAGCACACACACAAAAAAAGAGAGGAACATTTTGCGTTGAAAAAGGGCCTGAGCTGAGCTACGCGCATGGACCTTTCTTGATAATTGAAGGAAGCGGTATGCAGTCCAACAACACGAACATATTCTTCAACAGCATTGCATGGGTCAGGTACACAAATTGCACAAGCCAACAAGAACGCCGACAGTGGTCCCGTGCTTTGCTGATTGCTCAAGCCTCAAGCCAAACAAGCAACAATGCAAGAACCATCACATCACATCACCCAACCTGGTAGGCCCGTCATCCGACACCAACTACACGCAGCATCCATCCCATCACCTCGCATTCACCTCACTGCACTCGCCCGCCCGTCTCGCATCGCCTGCCACTGGCAGGCCCCTCCCCAATCATCCATCCCACGCGCGCACGGCGCCCACACGCAACGCAACGCGACGACGCCGTTGCTGCTGCCGTTGCCTCTGAACTTGTGATGCGCCAGCGGGCCAGCAGTGCCGCCGAGTGTCTTGCCGTTGCCGAGAAACAGATAGGCGGAAAAAGTGCAGGATGGAAAGGAGAGGATACACCCTACGCCCACGCTACAGGGATTTAGATATAGCTAGGGGCAGGGGGAGAAAAGAACGGCGCCAACTCGGGGCAGGCACGGCTGTGTTTAGATGCTCTAACTCTCTCACCAAAACTCACTATTCACCCATCATATCAAATCTTTGGCTCACGCACGGAAAGACTAAATGTAGGTAAATAAAAACTAATTATATAGTTTTTAATGCATACTAATTTGGTATCTAATCTTTTAAGCTGGATTAGCCATGTTGGGACAACAATTACCACAAACAAACTCTAAAAATCGCAGCTGACCGATGTGACATTTTTCCCAAACTTCATCCATCTAAACACAGCCCATGATTGCTGGCGCTGGACTGGTACAAAAGAAAGGCCAGGCAGGCGGCACTTCTTCTGCCACAGATAGCTGCAGCTCCCGAACTCTAAAATAGCTGCAGCTCCCTCGCTTGCTTGCTTCAGCTGGCTACCTGTTCTTCGCACGGCCTCATCAGGGTTCTAGAATCTAGAGTTCTTGAGCACCTCATCAGGTGAGTTCCTTTCCTTGCTCATCGCTCTGCTGAATTCTCTTGCTGCACGATTCAGTGTTAGAGTTTCAGAGCCTATGAACTAGAGAAGGCAGGCTAAACCCTTGTCGGAAAGACTGGCCGATCTTCTGAAAGATCTCTGTCTCGATTGGAAGTTTGGAGTGACTTTGTTCTCATCTTTCTACACTAGTACTACACTAGCTTGAGCAGCAACAAAACGTCGTTTCTCTCTCTCGCTCGCTCTCCAAGGATATGGTTGCGTTGTGGAACACAACAACAACTCGACACGACAAGGTTTAGTCATCTCGTCGCCGATCGAATAGGATGAGTTGCCGGCTCCGTCCATTTCCCTTGGCCCAAGCAAAATGCCTTTGACGTGAGCTGATGATTCGGTGACCTGGAGTCATGTCTTTTCAGGCCTTTTGTTTTTTCATTCATCCCGGCTTTCCTTCCTTCGCTTTGACCTTTGCATATATCCCACGTTTAGTACTTTCACAGCTTTCTCCGTCCCAAGTTGAGTGTGAAACTAACTTTTTCCTCGGTCAGTAGTTGCTTGCTTGTATTCCTCCCAACTACTACTCATCGAATGTTATCATATAGGCCATAGTGTTTTCAGTCCTGTTGAAGCCTTCTGATCCTTGCTGAATTAGCACCATCCACGTATTTATATACACAAACTAAACCTTTGTTTGCTCTTGCCTCTCCTAGCTAGATCAAGTCCCCATGGAGGAAAGCTCCGGAGAGAGAGCTCCTTCCACTCCACAGCTGCTAAACCTCATCCGAGACGAGAGAGAATGGAAGGTGATCAGAGAGGCGGCAGGTGGAGGGGGTTCATCAACAACCACAACTCCTGATGATGCCCAGGACGAGTCCAAGCTTGAGCTGAAGCTCGGCCTCCCTGGCGCCCAAGATGATGAGAGAACGGCGCGGCCAGGAGAGAAGATGCAGCAGCAACAGGAGCGCTGCACGGCACTCTCCCTTGCTTCTGGTTGCTTCCCATCACATTCCAAGCTCACCACCACCACCGGGGCAAAGAGAGGGTTCTTGGCTACAGTTGGTGCCAAAGCAGAAGGTAGTGCAGCGGAAATTAAAATAACCAGCCGTTCATTAGTAAGTTCACTGAGCTGCTGGAATAATCTCGTTTACTAATTTTCTGACATCTTTTTTTTTTTTTGTGTGATTTTGTAAGGTTGTAAGCAGAGGCAGGAGGACAGGGAGGTGAAAACATGGCAGGTGAGAGGAAGAAAGGGTGCTGTCCCCATCGTCGTCAGCTGCTGGGGCTGTGCACAGCAGCAGCAGCAGCAACCCCCACCTGACGAGGTGAGGACAGAGCACATGCTTGTTTTACTTGCTGTCCCGTCTTTTTGTGTTCTCAGCTAGGGGAACTATGCTTTGTTTGTTTTTGTCATCGCATATGCGTGATCTTGGGAAAGGATTACATAGTCTAATGTTTCAGTCCACTTCATTTTGACTTTTTGATCCTGTCTCTCAGAATCAAATCTGATAAGCAAGCGAGCCTAGACAAGAAAATAGATATGAAGCTTCAAGTTTAATTAAAGGAGTAAGATTGGTCACGCAAAATAAGAAACTGTAGGATATTTAACAGCCTCTCAAATTTAACGTCACATCACATGAGAAGCGTATACATATTTCGGATACTTTAGTTTGCTAACACAACTGTGATTTGGTTTCCTTTTCTCTTCCAATACAAACATATAAAAAGGACTGGGAACTTACTCAACTCAACTTGCTTAAATTCAATGTAGAGGCGCTGTTCCTCCGGTGGTTGGTTGGCCTCCAGTACGGTCCTTCAGGAGAAACCTCACAAATGCCAGCTCATCTAAGCAATCCCCTGAGCGACAAAACGATGAAGATTGTGACAAGGAGAAGCAAACTTGCAAGAGAAGCCCACTTATCAAAATAAACATGGACGGCATCCCCATTGGAAGGAAAATAAACCTCTCAGCATACGACAACTATCAGAAGCTTTCATCTGCCGTGGAAGATTTGTTTTGTGGCTTTCTTGAAGGTACAAGTCATAAATAGAAAAGAAGTACATGGTCATTTTTATATGGTCAAATACTTTGTGCATATGTATAGCGTTAATGGGACAATATTTTTTCTTCTAAACATTATGAATTTGGTTGTTCAGCTACCCAAAAGGATCTAGCCTGTTCTGAAATTGGAGAGCAAGGAGCGGAAGAGAAAAATATTTTCAGGGTTGTTGGATGGAACTGGTGAATACACTTTAATTTGTGAAGACAGCGAAGGAGGAAGGACACTAGTTGGGGACCTACCATGGAAGTAAGCCTTCCCTGCTCCTTTCTCTGTCTGTGTACATGAGAATTCACACATCTAGTAGATTTCATAAGTTTCTCAAGCTATATCCTTTAGTTACAATCATTTTTCTTGCTTATGGTGTGCTCTTAATAATTGTAATTATTTTCCTCATTTTATCAGAATTTAGAATATCAACTAAAAAACGGTTGTCCTATCTAAATTAAATTCTTTAATTCTGCAGTGTATTTTTTCTACTGCTAAGAGGCTGAGGGTTATGAAAAGCTCTGAACTTCCTCATGTCCTGGTAAGTACAGTGCAGATTCAATGGAAATTCAAAACTTTATTGCTGTTAAGTTTATATAAAATTATTTATTTTAAATGGACATAAATCTCTTTATTTTGTTTCAGTTCCTCAATTCTAAGTTTCCACTCATTTCTGTTTTTAACCTGTAATTTTACAGATTAAAACTGCCTCTGAGAGGAATGATAACTGATATGAGGCCAGTCGCCCAGCCTTTGAATCATGCAAGCTGTGCCAATCATTGGCTTCTTTGGTTGATCCTTTTGGCTTGTAGAGATAAATCTAATCTAATAATATAATGTTAGCATATTGCAGATGCCCTGAGTGCACTGCATATTTTGTAATTTTCCTTGCTCTACTTCAGATATAGTGCTGGTCAGTGCTATTCAACATGGTCTAGTAGGTTTACTAAAGCTAAATAATGTGTTTTTATTGTGATGTGATAATTTTCAGCTAACTATACTGAGACACAAAAGACTTCCGTAAATACATAATTACATAATGTTTTAGATTACATTGGTAAAGGGTTTTCCTTCTACCAACCCAAGGAACAAATGAACAAGCATGGGATGCAGATAGTTCATCAATAATGGAGAATTTGTCACAAGCACAATACAAATACTTTGACCGGATTCAACTTTATATACCACGAGAAGTCTGAGAGATAATACCTGTAATTTGCACCATGAGGAAAAAGGAAAAAGCCCTTGTATGCTTGCTGCACCTCAGGCACCCAATTTCACTAGTATTGCAACAAAGTATTCATGAACAGCCAAACGGCTAGTTTATAACCAATAGCTCCATCTGCAGGTGATGAAAACCTGTGAGTTAAACATAGGACAACAGACAAAAAAACTATCATTTTTTCTGCAAACAGATGGAAATATTCACTGCCATACTTCCAGCCTTGGAAATGGGGACAGAGGAAAGGTCCTTGTCATTGGACCACCCCTGAATACCGAACGGCAGAAAAGAGGAAGAGACGGGGTGGATTACGAAAGAATCTTTAGCTACTTTTGTTGTGTCCTTCCCAAACATCTGTATCCCCCGTGTTCTGTGCTCATATGTCGCTAGCGCGTATTTTAGGTGCTAGGCTGAAAGCTATATTGCCTTTGCACGAACATTGCATTGGAGCAGGTGAAAGCAACATGAGTACCTACAAAAATTAAGCAGGCCAAATTACCAATTGCCCAACCCATGACATGTTCATAAAATTAAGTATCAGTTTTCTCTTGCCTGTATTGCACTCGTGAAAACAGCTTGTCAGATAAATACATGTGCACTGTTGGAGATTCAGATGTTTGGTGCCAGAAATGTCTCAACCAAAAGAAAAGGGGTTTTAAGTGATGCGATAAATCGTAAAGAAGAGCATTTAATTGAGATCTAATGAACAATTCAACCATTTTTTAGATAAAGGAAAAAGTGTTACCGCCTCTACACCTACGAATAAGTGCATGCAGCCAAACATTCACAGACCACAGCAACACTTAGGTTAAACAGTAATTTGTTTTCTCTAAAAACAGCTGAGCAACCCTTAGTCTAATCATAGGAGCCATACCGGCATGCATAGTTATTCATCATCACTGTCCAATCACAGGATTCAGATCTATACCAGCATACATTTGTAAGTAGCTAGTACCTCAAAAAGACATAGCTGGTTCTGCTTTTTTGAATCCCTTTAAAGACTCTGGGTGAAGATATCATGCCTAACAATCAAAATTTTTATATAGGTTTTACACGAACATGAGGAAAAATTAAGAACCATCTGCATACCTGGCGTATGATAAAATACATGTTCACAACCAAGTTGCAGACTGCAAAAAACTTCATAATCTCAAGTAGCACAAATGATCGTACGATGTTTATTTTGTGATCTTTAGCTCACTAGTTAAATGATATTGAGAGTATGCTTTAATCCTTTTTAAAAAAATTCCATCCATGAATCTTTAACAGGCCAGCCAGACAGATAACTATGAATGGCAAAAATAGAGGGCATCTCTTTTCAGGAAGATACTAGATAGCATTTGAACTCACTGAAAGATAGCATTTGAACTCACTGAAAGTAACTGTTCAATGAAAGCCATCAAGTTGGCGCACAACCAAAGTGGACAGTTCAAGTAATTGCATCCAATGAAAAAACTTTAACACACGACATGCAACATGTGGCGCTAGAAAGCTTTGTTATCTGAGAGGCACAAATGCTAGCAACATGCTAACCTAGACAAACCTGATAAGTTAGACATTGCATCAAAGAACAGTTTGGTAGGTCCAGATTCTGCCCCCATTTCAAAGGTGGCCCAGTTAAAATAAGACACAGAGCACACTAAACGACAGTTAAGGAATTATCAACCTTATCGGGTTCCAACTCCGACACCAGGCATAAAGAGCTGAAGAGATTCACACAGTGACACATGCACCAAACAGAATGTAGAATATCCTCATTTGATACTTTTAATGGTTTTTTTATATGTACTGGTGCCTTATCCTCATTTTCTGGACTCTCTAGTCAAGTGTAATAAGCCTTTCAATACTATAACAGTGGTGACCATCCATCAGATCCAATTCAACTGAATACTTTGTTCTAACATCATAGTCTCAAATTACACACTAGTACAGTTTTCCACTCATGATTCATGAATGCATCGGGTAGCTGTAGAGAACCACCTGTAAAATCAAGGTGAGCATCTAAAGGAAGAGTAGCACAAAACCAGAAAAGACAAATGTTAATCTGACAAGGGATAGCGTTTTGGATCAGACATAAAGTGTTCAATGCCATCAAGGAGGAAATGGCACTAAGGAGAGGCTTGTGGACAACCTTGGATTGACTGATACTGATAGGTCACAGGTTGTATTGAGATAATTGAGTTTAATTGCTCCTGCTGTTTTTTACTCCATCGTATACTTTGTCAAATCTTCCAATATAACAAACAGGACTAGTGATTCTTGGTGCATCCTACTTGATGCACTAACACAATCTAAGATGTAATCCTATTTACTTTTGTAAAATCCTCAAGCCTATACCTGCTTTGTAACTCTCAATTGATGACCGGCTTCAAGCCATACTACAAATTCAGGTGGGGAACTTCTCCTCCCCTGTGAAAATTCACCCAAAAAAAAAATGCTGTGGCGTTCAATTCAACATGTGCAGGTGTCCACAACACCCAGAATGCTGGCCGCCATGGTGGTTCTGGTTCCCCAGTTCACACTGCCGACCGACCCACCAGACACCGCCAAACCCGCCACACAAACAACAGTAGCGCCCGCCCGCCTACCGGAGCAGGAAAACCAACCTGGAGTAAATAGCCGACGGGCGGCGGCGGTGGGTCGAGGATCGGAGTCGGGTCGTCTCGTCGTCGGAGAGGGAACTCTCTGCAGCGCTTGGCTTCCGGCCCTTCCGCAGCAGATGATGACCGGGGATTCGCGGAGACTTGCAGCTAACGGGAATCTAGCGGGCCCAGACCATGTCAAATTGAGCATAAATCAGCTGCCCGGTGGGCCGCGTCTGCGCACAACTCGGTTCGGCGGAGTTTATTCGCAGCTGTGGGCCGTGCCTAATTCTTTAGTGGAACAGGCCCAATGCATTTTTCTATTTACTAACAAAACTTATTTGTAATTTAAAACGGGAAAGTAGTAAGTACTGATTATAACGGGATGGTTTTAAGCAAAAGGTACTAGTCGAGTTCTACACGTATATAATCTTTATCAAGTTATGGTTTTGGTGACGTTCAATAAGTACATAGCCAACCGACGATCTATTTGTGGTTTTAACCAAATTTCATCTGAACGAATCGCCCATGGCTAATAATTTTGATTCTTTTGAAGCGGTAGAAAAATCCACCGCTAAAACTACGTCGTGGGCTGTCATGGCTGCGATGTGAGGGATGTGCGGGCGTTCCGTGGCCCAGAACCTAACGACACTCTTCGGACGGGAGGCTCGTTGGACGAGTCTGTCTGAGGCCTTGTGGCTTTGTGCTTCCCCACTGACTGCAGCTTCAGGTTGCAGGCATGCAGCGTGAAGTCGAACTGCTCGTCAGAAGTGGATTTCGCAGTCTGATCGTATGCAAATGGCCTTGAGCTAGAGCCTTGAGGCCAAGTCAGTCCCGATCGGTCATCTCTGTAGCTCTCGCATAAGATTTTTCCACTCTACAACAAAACTTGCCTGCCACTGCCTTTTGAATTTTGATACCCTGGTCGCAAATCGCAATCTGATGAGTGGCTCACCAGTCACCACTTCTCGTTGTCCATGTCCATCCATCACTCCCTTTCTCATCCTAGTCGACCAGGCCTAGCCCCGAAGACCTAAGAACAGAGAAACGGACGCCGCCGGTGGCGCTGAGCATTCCCATTGTAGTATGCCTGTGTCCGCCGTGCAGGTGCAGATAGCGATGTACAGTCCAGAAGAGAGTTGCTGAGAGTGTGCTAGTGATATCCGCTGCGAAAAGTCATCGACTGCTGCGGTGGTGTCGGCCTCTATAATTACTATGAAAACACAGGCCATGATAGTGATACAGAGATCAAAATGATTAGTGTATCATAAAAATATCACTATATTTGGAGCATAGGAGCTGCAGTTTTGAATTAAACACAAATATCTACAGCTACAACAAAAACTTTAAACTAAAACATGTCATATTATATCGATTGCATATGTCTATTAATTTGGAGTCTAATAAACCTGGATTTTTCCTTTTTTACATTTTTCTATAATTTTATACAATCTTTAAAGTTTCAGCCAGCTTATAAAATAAGAAAAGGAGCATGTGGTACCACATAAGCGGCTACGTAGGCAACAGAGTCCTATGTGGAACTACTGGGATGAGAAGTGGGGAAAAAGTTCATGAAACTAGATAAATAGAAAAAATACTTGGACCTAGATGAGAAGTGTGAAATAGTTTATGGACCAAGACGGATCGAAAAAAATTACATTGACCTAAGTGAGAAGTGAGAACAAGTTTAAGGACTCAATGCGCATTTCTCTCTATATAGTACCTTTTATAATGGCATAATGGGGGATATACGCTCTATAAAAAAGGTACTATAAAGAGTGAAATGCGCAGTGGGTCGCCGTGGGGGCGTGGATGGCGATGTCTCGCTTGTCCCATTGCGTGACTTGAATGCATGGAACTCTGGGCGAAAGCTCAGCCCGACGTGGTCGGGCGGACGACGGCAACGCCTTTTGGTGCCACACCCTTCTTGAAGGTGTCGTCTTCGAGTCTCATACTCCTGTCACCGACGCCGAATTTTGGCCGAAGGACCCGCCTTAGCTCTCTAAGGCTAGCAGCGATGGCGTCCTGGGCGTCACCCCCTTCATGAAGGCGTTACTGTAGAATCCATGTGGCTCGATGCTCTTCCATCACGGTCGTCTTGCTGCACCTATTTGCGTTTCCTGTTTCTCCTCACCAAGGTTTGTCTAGCTAGTGGTTGTTGTAGCTGTAGTCGTGGTCATTTCCGCCGGATGCTTTGCCGTCGAGGTGTTCTTCGTTGCTTGGGCGGATGCTTTGCCACTGGTGTATCTTCAGGTAAGTCCTCCTCGCCCGTGGTCCTGAGGGCCATGGCCTTAGTGACTCAGAGGAGCGCTCAGATTCCGAGGTCCTCCTCGCCCGTGGTCCTAAGGGCAATGGCCTTACTCACTCTGAGGAGCATTCGGATTCCGAGGTCCTCCTTGCCCGTGGTCCTAAGGGCAATGGTCTTAGTGACTCGGAGGAGCATTCGGCGGTTCCGATGGATGCTTTGTCGTTGTTATTGTCTATGGCTCCGATCTCTGTTGGCTACCTAGGTGTTGAGATATCTATTGTATTAGCTCGGTTGTTGGGGTTGTTAGGCGTCACCCTCGGTGTTCCGTACTACCGAACCGATCGGTTTGGTTCCTCGGTACCAGCTCTAATTCGGTTCCTAGCAAAGTCGATTACCGATCGGTTCCAAAAAAATTCTTGGTATCGAGGTGCCGGTTTCGGTTCATTCAGTTCGGTTTCGATAAATACAAAAAAAAAAAACAAGTGAAGGCTGAAGGAGTGGTTCGGGGATGCTTGCTAATGTTGGCTTTGACGTGGGGGACGGCCGATCCACGATGGTCGGCGCGCGGATGGCTGGGATGGGCGGCGACGGTCGTGCAGGAACGGCCGAACGGGTGTCGGGCGGCACGCTGCGTCGGGCGGCGAGACCGCGAGAGGGCGGCGCGTCGGGTGGGGAGGGTGGCCGGCGACGGCGCGCCGCGGGTGTGTTGGTTCGCGGGGGTGGCTTCGCGAGGGAGGTGTGCGACGGGCGACGGGCGAAAAGTGCGAGCGAAAGTGCCGAAAGTGGAGTTTGGAGACTAGGAGTGGGGAGGGACCTAGGGTTTCCTTCGGTGGTGGGCTGTTGTTGGGCTTTGAGAGTCCGGACCTAGTGTTTCCATCGTGAAATCGGTTTTGTTCGGTTCTTTTCGGTTTACCAAGGTACGGAACCGAAAGCACCTCGGTAAATTCGGTTCCCAAAAACACGGAACCGAACAGGAATCGAATTTTTCGGTTTCGATTTTTCCGGTTCTCGTTCTCGGTTTTTTCAGTTCGTTTTTTTTTTTTTTTTTTTTTTTTTTTTGCCTAGAGCGAGTTAGGTGGAGGCCTCCACCCCTCATGTTTCTTGTTTTTCGCTTTGGTTTGAAGATTTCATTGGTAATTCGTGGATTATCTACAAATCCTTTTGTATCAACTATGTGTAGGTCTATTGATCATTCTCTTACGTTTAATGAAAAACGGGCTATACCCCGATCTCGAAAAAAATGACATGTCCCGAGCAATTTAGATGTAAAACTTAGGAGTGGAACCTCTATTTATATTTATATAACCTATATAGACGAACCCACTGAAGTTTAAACTCTGGTTTCTGTACAACCAAATTAAGTCACGTCATCTGAAAAAATCAAATATTAATCCCTATATATCGTCCACATCACTCATTCATCTTTCTTGTCGTTCACATCACGGCATTTTCACATTTTGAGTGGTGACATAAAGTCGATGGCCAACGCGGTAACGCTGCCCCAGTCCACACCTGCTGTCAGTACACGCTGATTTTTCGAAAGCGCGTCCATTGACACGTATTGTAATAAGCGAAAATAGAGTTTTACACGCCCCACACTTTAGCCAAAAACAATTGGCCGCAGCACACGAAAAGCACGCACAAGAATCGCTGGCTTACACGGCGGAGTAGTACGTTTGTATTAGAGGTAAAACTAGTGCCTGACTAAATGGGGAAAAGATCCACGTCCACACGCACGCTCCGGCGCTCCACACCATATAGGAAACCGCAAACCACCACAATCCACCGAGCAAGCTAACCCGGCAACACTACAGTGTACAGGAGATCGATCGAAGTTCCAGGCCATCACCATGACCATGGTTTCGTCTCCAAACGGCAACGCATGCCTCCACATCTTGCTCTACATCTGCCTCACCATGACCTGCTTTTCGCCCCACGCCGACGCGTTGGACGACGAGCAGCAGTGGCTTCTCCAGATCAAGCGTGCGTGGGGATCCGGAGCAGCTCGCCTCGTGGGGCGCCGACGGGAACCCGCACTGCAACTGGACCTACGTGTCCTGCGACGCCACTGGCAGCGTCACATCCCTCGCGCTCCCCAACGTTACCCTCACCGGCGTCGTACCGCACGCCATCGGCGGCCTTGCTGGCCTAAAGGTGCTCAACCTGTATAACACCAGCATCAGCGGCGGCTTCCCTAGGTTCCTCTACAGCTGCACCGGCATCACGCATATCGACCTCTCCAACAACCAGCTCGTCGGGGACCTCCCGGCCGACATCGGCCGGCTTGGGAGCAACCTGACTTACCTCGCCTTGGACCGCAACAGCTTAACCGGAGGGATACCAGTGTCGGTGTCAAAGCTCAGGAACCTGGCGTACCTTGCTCTCTACGGAAATCAGCTCACCGGCACGATCCAGCCGGAGCTCGGTGAGCTGATTAGCCTTCAGGCGCTCAAGCTCGGGACTAATCCGTTCGGTGCCGGCGTGCTGCCGAAGTCATTCAAGAACTTAAAGAACTTAACGACTATCTGGCTGGCCAACTGCAACCTTACCGGCGAATTCCCGAGCTATGTCACAGATATGCTGGAGATGGAGTGGCTCGACCTGTCCATGAATGGATTCACCGGAAACATACCCCCGGGATCTGGAACCTCCAAAAGTTGCAGAAGCTGTATCTCTACACCAACAATCTCTCAGGCGACCTCGGCATCAATGGCCCGATCGGAGCAACAGGTTTGGTAGAGGTCGACTTGTCCGACAATCGTCTGAGTGGAACTATACCGGAAAGCCTTGGAGGCTTGATGAACCTAAGTCGTCTGAGTTTGTTCGACAATAAGCTCTCCGGCGAGATACCGGTGAGCATTGCCAGGCTACCGTCCTTGGTATTTTTTTTTTTTTTTTTCTCGATCGGGCCGCTCACCCGTATTTCATTAAGAGGAGGAAAACCAAATCCAAATACAACAAACCCTGATGCCGGAAGACATCATGGGAGAAAACACCAACCAAAACTAAAAACATAAACTA
The DNA here is from genome assembly GCA_015847255.1 of Hyparrhenia diplandra. NCBI lineage: Eukaryota > Viridiplantae > Streptophyta > Magnoliopsida > Poales > Poaceae > Hyparrhenia > Hyparrhenia diplandra. The sequence continues at coordinate 90,769 of JADLZK010004945.1, read as the reverse complement.
AAAGCAAGAAAAGCGAGGGGCAGGGAACCCTCCATCTAACAATCCCAAAGAAGCTCGCGCTATATACAAAAGATAACTCAACACCTAGGTAGCTAGTAGTGATCGGCCGTAGAAGATACACCTCGGCAAAGAAAGCATCTGCCGGAAAGACAACGACCTCGGTGGCAAAGCATCCACCCTAACCTCCTTGGCGGCCAACCATCCGCCCGAGAACACACCCCGGGTGGCAAAGCCTCCACCGGAACCACCACGGGCAAAAAGCATCCGCCGGAAGCACGACCTGAGGACCTCGGTGGCAAAGCATCCACCGAACCACCACGGGCGCAAAGCATCCGCCGTAAACACGACTGGGAAGACCTCGGTGGCAAAGCATCCACGAACCACAAGGCGGCAAAGCATCCGCCGGAAACGATAACAACTAGAGATACGAAGCTTCACTAGCTAGACACACCCAGGTGAGGAAAAACGTGACGCGCAGATAGGACAGCAGGACGACCAAACTGACCAAAGGGGGGAAGCAGGTCGTAGAAGCTGCAGGAGTGCTCAAAGCGTTGCCTTCAGGAAGGAGATCGACGTCCGCGAACGCCGACAACGCCAAAGAGCACCGGAGGTCTTTCGACCCCAACCTCGAGGCGAACCACACCCCTCGACGAACCGCACGACCCCAACCACCAGCGGCCGTGCGGTGAGGTGGTCCGTTAGGCCGAGGCGCCGCCATGACGCCACGCACGCCAGCCGCATTCACTACTTGGCCCCGCCACCACGACACAGCGCCCACCACCGTGAACACGCATAAGTGGAAGGAAGAGGCCACCGAACTCCGCCGAGCCGCAAGTGGATGAATGACGATGCCCCCAAGGAGGTGAATGGCGCGGAAGGCGTCACCATCGCCCGCCAGCCGAGGCCGGGCCGAGCCCCCGCTCCAACAAGAGCAACAAGACGACGCCGGGCGAGGTCGATGCCGACGGGCCGGAGCACCGACGCCGAGGAGATGCTGCCCGCCGCACCGATCGCTCAAAGCACGCAGCTGGCCCACGAGTAAAAGCGGTGCAGATGCACGCCTGCCGAAAGCACCTCCCCGACGTCCCGCACGAACGCCCGCGCGTAGAGAAGCCGGTGTTGGTGCAGCCGCCGGGCGCTCAGCGGCGTCGCCACCGGCGCCCTCGCCGCGGCCGCCCACAACGGCGAATGTCGTCGTAGTATGGCAAGGTGGGCGGCGCCGCGAGCCGCCCGAGGTCCAGATCCGGCCGGCCGCCGCGGACGACGGCCCAAGGAGGAGGCACCGCCGTGGCGTAGGCGCCACCGGGAACCGTGGGCAGCGGAGGCGCGCCAGGGGTGGATCCGCCCGCCATAGTCGGCCGAGGGCCGCGACAGTCCAGCCGCCGCCGGCCCGCACGCCGACGCCGGGACCGCCGAGCCCACCCACACCGGGTGCGGGAAAGGATGGGTGAGAACGGCACCCGTGGCGTATCCGCAGCCGGGGCGCCCGGATCCGCCGGGTCCGGCGTCCCCCTCGCCGGCATGGTCGCGCCGGGAGGGAGCGATGGAGGGGGAGCGGCAGGGGGCGGGGAGGAGGGGGGTGGGGACGCGCCACGCCTTGTTGAGGGCGGATCCGCCTGCCGCCATACCGCCCCGGGCGAAGCAAGGCAGCGGCGGCGCCGGAGGGGGCTGCTGGGCGGGTCCCCGACCGGGCGCTGGCGGCGGCGCCCCGAAGTCGCCCACGGGAGGGGCGCCGAGCCGTTGGCTTACCACGCTCACAGTCTAAGGAATATTGGGCCACTGAAAGCTCCTACCGTCCTTGGTATTCTTGTGGTTATGGAACAACAACCTCAGTGGAGAGGTCCCGGCGGAGCTCGGAAACCAGACGCCGGTGCTGAGTAACATCCAGATCGACGACAACAACTTTTCTGGGCCAATACCGGCGGGGATCTGTAACCATAGCCAGCTGTGGGTGCTCACCGCCTCCGGTAACCGCTTGAACGGCTCAATCCCGACCGGTCTTGCCAACTGCCCGAGTCTCATATGGCTGCAGCTTCAAGATAACGAGTTGTCCGGTGAGGTGCCGGCCGCTCTATGGACGGTGCCAAAGCTTATAAAATTGTCGTTGCAGAACAATAGACTGAGCGGAAGGCTACCGAAGAAGTTGCATTGGAACATGACGGGGCTTTATATTGACAACAACCAGTTCACTGGACAGATTCCTGTGGAAGCCGATCGGCTCAAGAAGTTCTACGCCTCGAACAACTTGTTCACCGGGAGTATACCAGCAGAGCTCGCCACTGGAATGCCGCTGCTGAAGGAGCTGATCTTGTCAGGGAACCAGTTGACCGGGGTAATCCCTTGAGTGTTCTGCTAATGTTGTTGCTGTTATTGTGCCAAACATATTAGCATCATGTAGACCATAAAGGGTTCTAGACTTCTAGTACAGCAGAACATTTACCTGGTCCCTGCTTTTCTGAAGCCATTCTACGACTCCCCATATTGTAAGCAATTTGGACACTCGGCTAGTGAGGAACTTACAGGAAAAATATGGTGAAAGAAAAATGATGGCCCCAAGTAAACTCCCAAGCAAGATGCTCAGTGCGCAAAGTAGCCACTACTTGTATCTATCCTAGTATCCTGCATTAATTAACGGGATGATATTTTTCCTGGGAAGGTTAATTCAACGGAAGAGATTATTGTGGGAGGATGAATAAAAATCATCATTGGAACGATTACAGCCAAGAACCGAAACAAATATGTTACGGACTTATGGGACTAGTGCTTCTGCAGTTAATGATTCTTTTTCTGATTTTTTATACTTGGATTATAAGGAATTTTATGTCAATTGCTTAGATGTAAAACTTTTTTTTTTTCGAAAGATCCGTTTCCCGACATGTATTAATAAGAAGAATAGAATTTCATACACGCGCGAGGAGGCGCAAATCTCATATAGCTGACCGCTATATGAGAGGAAAACAACATTAACTAATTACTCGCAGCTAAAGCGGCTATCCTTTCAGACATGTGCCTCTCGGCCAAGGCAAACTGCCACTTAGATGTAAAACTTCAGAATTAAAATGATCTGTACTCATTATCTTTTTTTTTTTTGAAGTAATGTACTCATTATCACTAATGATGATAATTTGGTTATTAACACTAAAAGGTCCATGCGCCCCCATCCCACTCAAACAACTAACCAACCCCCAAAAATGCATTATCACCATCATGGGTCCGTCAACAACAAAGGTTTTCATAAATTCATTGAGGAAGGTTATAATTGTGTTATGTGTCATGAAGGAGTTGAAGAAACTGTTGAGCATCTCTTTTTGATTGTCCCTCTGCGGTCAGCAGGGTGGTTTGCTCTTGGCATTACCTAGGATGAAAATGCCAATATCCATCATAAGCTTTACACAGTCAAGGAGAATTTTTGCACCCCTTCTTCATGGAAATTTTTATGGTTGGTGCCTGGTGCCTTTGGAATGAAAGAAATGCTCTCATCTTTAATCATCGACCTCCAAACATTGCTGCTTGGAAATCAGATTTCAAGAACGAAGTCAAGGATCATCTTATCAGAATCAAGCCTAGTTTGCATTGCTCCATCATTAGTTGGCTTCGGGCCTTGTAACTGTTTTTTTTGGGAACTACGGGGATCGGAAGATCCCCACCTGTTTTCATTTCACTCATGCCGGTGGATGAAATAAGGGGGAGGGCTTCTTCAATGCGGGCGACAAGTTGCGTACTGACACAAGAAAAATTGCAGGCCACATCAACAAGCAGCACGTAGGCTGCCAAGCTTAGCAACGCAGGCTACAAGCAGCCAAAACCATAAAGCACGTTACTTTATTCCTGCTCAGACCTTTCATACCAGAGAACGTGCTGCTTCATCGCCGCAACGCTCGCCTCAGCTGCTGCCCGTGCCTTTTGTCAGATGGAGCGGTTGCATCTTCTGCAAGAGGCTCTGGCAAACTGCGAGGCAGCAATCAGTGTAGACGTGGGCACGCAGTGCAGACGTGGACGGCGAGGCAGCACGCCACGCCAGTAGCGTTGGAGAAGGCCTTACAAATGAGTCAGCCTTACAGGATACAGAGTGTACTACATGGGCCCTGTAACTGTTGTCTTTTTTGTTCTTCAGCTCTTTGCTTTAGCTTTGATTGGTTTGTTAGTTTAGACGTTTCCCCTTCCCCTTTTTCTTTGCCTAACTCCTCGTTAGGCCTTGTTGTTTTTTATATACAGTTTCGTGTTGTCGTGGGGCAATGCTCAAAACGACAAAGGTTTTCATTTTGCATCTAAACTTCGTCACTTCGCCTCAAGGATGTGGCATGGCACAAAAGTGAAATATGCCTTTCAATAGTATAACAGTGATGATCATCTCTCAGATCCTACAGGTAATGAGATTATGAGAATTTATAACTCAACTTGAATTCTTTGTTCTAACTTTATAGTTTCAAATTATCCACTAGTGCACACATGAAAGCATTGCGTAGCTGTAGGGAAACAGCTGTAAAATTCTAGGTGAGCACCTGAAGGAAGAGTAATACTAACCAGAAAAGACAAATGTTAATCTGACTCTGACATGAGATAGAGGTTTGGATATGACATGCAAATGTTCGATCAGTGCCATCGAGGAATGGCGCTAAGAAGAGAAGCTTGTGGAGAGTCTTGACATGGGATGCAATCAGCAGGTGAAACGACTCTTGCTTCTACTGAAAACAGTAGCCATGGGTTTTGATGTACGGGCGGCACAGGTAAGTATTAAGATGGTTCAGTCTCACCTGCTCTGACATTAGATCTAGATGAGCTGAGATGATGCCTCAAGACTGAAGAGTGAGATTACTCTAGGCGCACTTCAATCAGTTTATTCAGTGAGAGCAAATAGAAGCATACCGGCAGAAATTATGACGCCACCGGAGGGAGTGGAGGAGTACGCCCCTCTGCCATTCACTATTTGCGTGGCGGGTTTGACGCCATTTTTAACTGAGATTAGGTTTCGAGGCCATTCACTATTTTGACGCCATTTTCTGACCGCGCAAGGGAAGGTAGCAACTGTTCCTATACCTCTCGTCTCGGAGTCTCGGTGCCAAACGGTAACCCAATTATGTCCTTCAATCGAGTCGACCACCGGCCTCATGTGCAGGTGTGCTGCAGCAGTCTCCACAACGCCGAGAATGCTGGACGCCATGGTGGTTCTAGTTCCTTTCAAAGTTCACCGCCGACCGATCGGTGGCCGGCTCGGCTGGTCTCCGACCCACCGCCAAACCTGCCACGCAAATAGAAGTAGCGCCCGCCCGCCCGCCCGCCTATCCGAGAAGGAAAAAACCAACCTGGAGTACATAGCCGACGACCGGCCGTAGTGGAACGAGGATCGGAGTGGTCTCGTCGTCGGAGGGGAACTCTCGGCGGCGCACGGTTCCGCTTTGGCTTCCGTCCTTCTGCTGGACATGGTGACCGGAGGGATTCGCGAGACTTGCCGCTAACGGGAATCTAGCGGGCCCAGCAAATCGGCTCGGCGGAATTTATTTGTAGTTGTGGGCCGTGCCTAATTCTTTAGTGGAACGGGCCCAATGCATTTTTTATTTTTTTAAAAAAAAGGCAAAACAACTTATTTGTAATTTAAAACGGGGAAAGTAGTAAGTACTGATTATACCGGAATTAAGATGATTTTAAGCAAAAAAAAAGTATCAGTCTACTTCTACACGTATATAATCTTTATCTCTGAAAAAGTTATGGCTTTTGTAACGTTCAAGACATAGCCAACCGGGGATCTATTTGTCTCGTCAAACAAGAAGACTGCGATTTTTAACTATACTAGAAGTGCGTTGTTGCGGGTATGCAAGACAAAAATACGAATGAATTTGATTAGGAGTTGGATAGAAATGAGTCTGCGGCATCTCTACGGTGGCGGCTCCTTCTAGTATAGTTAAAAATCGCATACCAGAGGGAGTGGAGGAGTACGCCCCTCTGCCACCCGCTGGTGGTGCCGGTCTGCGGCTGCCTTGTTGGGGTCGGGCGCCGGGGATGGGGACTCCGGGGGACAGGACAGGGGTCGAGGACGGGACTGGGGCGGGGGGCGGATCATGGTCGGGGTCTCGCCTCTCTCGCGAACTGCGGTGACGGGAGATGGGGTGAAGGCTGGGGTGCAGCAGGTGGACTGGAGTGTTAGGGTTTAGGTAGTTTGTTGGACTGGGCCAGTGGGCTGTATGTTCTGCAAATTATAGTATTGGGTCTTGCACATTATTTTGGTTAATTCGGGTACCAAGCCCTGGAACCGAACTAACCCGAATAATTTTTGGTTCCTGGAAATCTAGAATCGAATTGGAGCCGAACTCGATCGTTTCGGTTTTCGGTTTTTGTGCCCAAAGTGAGTTGATGGGTCCAACAAATGTGATGACATGGGGACAGAGCAGTTTCGGATGACATGGCATGCAAGGAGATCGAAGAGAATTCCCTAAGTGAGATTTGTTTATATAGGAGTATTAGATTAGATTAAGATTTGATATGGGTTGCCGACGACGCGCGGTGACCGAGCGCTGCTTGGACACTTCAGGGACACGTGCGGACTACAAACGATGTGCTGTCGCTGCGTTTCTTCCCGTCTGACGGTGCTAGACGAGGTTCTCGCAGCGTCGCCCCGGGCGTCGGTGACCACTCCGCCGCTCTTTTTAGTCGCCTCACATAGTTTCCTTTACTAGCCACACCACTTCTAAGCGCCACCGCAGCGGCCGGTGATTTGTGTTAGTGTGTCCCCGCCTCAGCGTGTTCCGTGCACTCGCTAGGCGCCGTGGAGGATGTAAACTTAAACTTCTTTTTCTCTTAATGCAGAACGGGCTAAAGTGCCCGGTTTGAAAAAATATGGGTTGCCCATGGCTACTAATTTTGATTATTTTGAAACTGTAGAAAAGTCCACTGCTAAAACTACATGGAGTCGTGGGCCGTGCTGGCTGCGATGTGAGGGATGCGCGGCCCATACATCAGTCTATCAACGAGGCCTGTTAGCTTTGTGCTTCCTGCCTGCAGCACGATGTCGAACTACTCGTCAGAAGTGGATTTCGCAGTCTGATCCTATGCAAATCGATGCCTAGAGCTAGAGGCCGAGTCAGTCCCGATCAGTCGTGTCTGTAGCTTTCCCACAAGATTTTCCACTCTGCAACAAAACGCACCTGCCCCTCTGCCTTTTGAATTTTGATACCCTGGTCGCAAACCTTTTTTTTTTTTATGTGATGAGTGGCTCACTTCAGTCACCACTTCTCGCTGTCCAAAATCACTTCTCATCCTAGTCGACCAGGCCTACTAGCCCCGAAGACCGAAGAACAGAGAAACGGACGCCGAAAGTGGCGCAGAGCATTCCCATCCAGGCATCCGCGCACGGCACGCACGCACGGTGGTTGTAATCTGCCTGTGTCCACCGTGCAGGTGCAGTGCAGATAGCGATGTGCAGTCCAGAAGAGAGAGTTTCTTCTCTCCGATTGTTCAGTCTTCGGGTAGACTACTCTCATTGCTCGTTTCTACTATGTATGCACTGTCCTTTTGCTGAGAAAAGTCATCGATTGCTGCGGTGGTGTCGGCCTCTAGAATTATGAAAACACAGGCCATGGCACGATACAGAGATCAAAATGTGGTGTCTCTCTTCAAGTGATGTTTCTTTTCTCCTTCTGCAGTTAGTATATGCTATCCTGCTATGCTTCTAGATAGTAGGCATGTTCGTTCGTTTCCCCAGACGTATTGGACTCAAATTCAGAGACACTGTATGCCAGTGCAGGCGGCTAGCTTACAGTTCAGTTCTCTGAATCTCGTGATGCTAACACCTAGCAGTACACCTAGATACGTAACTCTACAAGTGTTCCCGTTCTACTAGAAGGTGTAGGTTTCTTCAGTACGGTCCCTATCCGACCGAGTGGTTCATCTTGACAGCTTGTTCACCTCGACAGAGCGGAGTCCAAGATGCCATGGACTACAGGAGAACGGAGGTAGACAGCACGACTCACGGCGGGGCCGCATCTCTCTTCTGTCTGCATCCATAGCCTCGTGCGGTTTGCCGTCTGTTCTGTAGCGTGTAGTCAACACACTCGATAAGAGGGGGCAGGCTTAGTCGTTCTTCTCTCGAAGCCAATTATTCAGTCTATGGGTAATTGATTGGCTAGACATGTCGATCTAGCCAGCCAGTGATCGATTACCTTATCTCGTCTGACGTCCACACCATTTTCCAAAAATTAAATTAAAAGAATGAGGAGGAATGTTGAATTCGCACTGAAAATGCACCATTTTAAAGGGCTGCAAACAAAGACAGTGACATGTTTGAACGACTGAATCCTTTTTCACTCCAACATATGGTAGTTAAGAAAATTTTTAAGACTAAAAGGCACTTCAGGGAATTTTTAAGATCAGTTGTGATGGATTATTGGCACAGATCCATTAATCAGTGGGTGTGCTAACAGCAGTGGGCGCTAGTGCGACTTTCTGCACCCTTTGGACAGCAGCTAGAGTGCAGCTTTCAGAAGCCGGTCCACGCACGGCGAGTCCAGTCCACCATGGTCGTCATGGTCAGCAAAGGCGAGCCAGCGATAGAAATTGGGTACCTGACGTTGCACGGCTGCACGGCGATGCTTCGCGCTCACTTTCCTTCTCGATCCGCACCAGCTCGGTTCCCTTCCCTCTGCGATCTGTAGAGTCTGCATCACGGACAGCAGTGGTGGCGGTGGGCGGTGGGATAGGCACTTGGCAGTCTTTGTACTGGCCTGTAGAAGTCTGTCAGTGGGAGACCAGTCAATGGGCTTATGGGCTAATCCAATGATTTTTTTTTTTTAGAGTTCAAGGGTGGTTAATCCAATGATTTTTTGCTAACTTTCTAGAAGTAGCAGTTAATTGGCGTGGAAAAACTGTTTTGTCGCCGCGTTCTCGTTTCTCGCTTTGTAGGAGAAATTTTACAGGTTGCTGTTCTAATGAAGATGACATGACAACTTTGTAAGAGAAATTTTACAGGGCATAGACATGTGTTGCCTGAAAATTGACAGCTTAGAGAGATACTTGATCGAGATAAATCTTCTAGAACGGATATACATATATATAATATATATGCATGAATGCTAGGAATAAAACTGTCCTAAAGTAAACATGGCCGCAGTGTCAAGCAGAAGATGGTGAAAACTGCGTCCTAAAGAAGGGTGTGTGTAACCGATTTTGGTTTCTTCTAGAAGGCTAGGAATAAAACTGCAATTTCTTCTAGAACGGATAAACATATGCATGAATGCCGCCAGCATCAGCACAAGCTTTACAAATAACAATCACTGCAACTCCTAGAAGCCTAGGACAACGATTGAGGTTTTAACTGATTTGTATACTGGGAAATGGGAATCAGCAATCCTACACCTGTATTTAAAAACTAATCTCAATGCGTCCTTGATTCCTCGTTTTAAATTCTCGAACGGAATGTTTTGATCCTGTCATGATCCGAATTGGGCCAGCGGCGAGTGGCTAATTGGGCCAAACGCGGCGGCCGCCGCCCGAGGGGGGGGCGAGGGCGCGGCTGCCAGGGGAGCCGGCCCGCCCCCCGCCACGCTTTCCCTCTCCCGCATGACTCGAGTTCGCTTCGCCTTCAAGTTAGGATTATCTTACGTAATTTTTAGTGTGCAAGGGGCTATCTCATCTATAAGAGAGACCCTTATTAGGAAAATAAAAAATAGAAAATTGCTTGTAAAAGGTATTCCAAATGATAAGGAAACCTTATAGAGATTGCTCGGATTACAAGTCCCACTAGTCGGGCTATATAAGCAAGAGGCATGTAATCTCTATGGGACAAGCAAGAAAATAAAAATATAACTCCACTTTCGGTTCAAGCCGCCGCCGCCGCCGCTTCCACGCTTTTCGCCCCACGCCCGCCCCTCCTCGGCCGCCGCCGCCCTCGCCACCGCCGCCATAGCCACCCCCATCCTCCTCCTCTCCTCCCAATTCCCCAATTCACGTGTCAATTCCGCCCAATCTGGCCGAATCGGCACCGTATCCGGAGACCGGGGCGATTCCCACCACCCATGGCTTCCGAGATCAAGGAGTTCAACGCGGCGCTAAAAGGCGCTCCTCGACGTCAACCGCGCCGGATCGCCAGCGCCGATGACATCGAGACTTCGCCTCGCCGGATGGAGTACGTCTTCATCACGCCAAGGACCCCCGCGACGTCCCCGACGACTACGCCGGAGGACAGCCCAGCGCTGCCGCCCGCCGCTGCACGCAGGGCCGGCCGCCTCTACCCTAGCCGCCGCCCCCATTGCTCTGCCGCGGATTCCGTCGAGCGGCTCCGACCGCTATCCTCCGGACGGAGGAAGATGATGGCGTTGTTGGTGGCGCTCCGGCCGTCATCGGCGTCACCCTCAACGACACACCGCGGCCGCGCTGCCTTCCTCTCCAATCGACACCGCGAAGCGCGCGGGGCGCCCCGGCGTAGAAGGTGCCAACGGCGCACCCCTGCCCCTACCCCGCGCCACCCGCGTCACGTCAGCGCTACCGGCGCGCCAGAACCCGTGGTGCCACCCGCGGCATCACATTCCCGCCACGTCGCGCGTCGCAAGTCGAGGAGTACGGCGGCACCGGCGACCGGACCTCACAGCCGCGGGTACGAACTCTTCTTCGGCTTAACCTGAGATCGCCCGGCCGACTTCGTGAGTTTCGCCGCTTTCCACCTCGTTGGTATTGCTCTGATGCAGTTCATGGATCCGCTCCAAGACGAACTCTCCGATCAAGTGGGACGTTCACTCACCACCTCGCCATCACTTCCGACCGCCCACCTACCTCGACACACTTCGGGGCGCACGCCGCCTTAGGGAGGCAAAGGTGAACGTACTGGCACCGGCCGCCTTCGAGAACTATGCACTACGCATGGAACTTGAGGGGCAAAGCGCCACCGTAATCGAGACTCTTCGTGGAAGGCCTTCGAGGACGCCGCAACACGCCGAAGATGGTTCGAGCCGCTCGCTGGAGGAGGCCATTGACCTGCCCGCCGCTAGCACGACGACGCCAACAAGGATCGCGACCGGCGCCAAGAATGTAGGCCGCCGCGAACACCCGTGTGGCCTCGACGGCGACATAGCGGTTGCCCCTGTGTGACGCATGCCGATGCTAGCTGCCTCTGCCGCTTGCCATGGAAGACATCGAGGGCCGACAGCCAGCAACATGATCCGCGGGAGCGCAAGTGGGCACAACTACAAACAAGGGCTTCGGGATCATCTCCAGCGCCATCGGTTGGGATCAACTGCACGAGAATGGAGCCTCGCTACGGCATTGTGAGGTACTTTCACGCTACTACATCCCCGCTGCGTCGAGCTTCTCGGGACTTCTGCTGCGGGAGAAACGTTCCAGCACCGCGGGCGTAGCGGTGGGCTTCCACCCCAATCGCCCTCGGGAGGATCGAGGCGTTCCGGCAAGCGTCCTTCTTCTCCGCGCCCCCGGCGAGCGGTCGAGGGTGCCACCGTCCTCCTCTTCGGCGATAATGGCGGCGTCTTCTTCGCATCGACAACATCACGGTTGGCGCCCCCCGTGGACAAAGGAGAGGCGGTTTGGGACCCCGTCGGCACACCCGGCGATCTCCTCTCACGGTACCCTTCGACTTCACCTGCGTCGCGCCCTACGTCGATTCGACCGTCCTCTTTGCGGACAACTCCATGCAAAGGTGAATGTGCGGCAACTTACACCTCCAAGATCCACCTCCACCTCGCCCGGATGCCGGTATGTCGAGCTGCCTCGGCACCTCAGTCATGCATCGTGCATGCGCGGAACGTTCCTTCGTGCAACCCCGGCTGAGTTTCCAAGTTCGGCCTGCGCCGGCGGTTTCCGCCTCGACTTCTCCTTCTCCGATAAGGACTCGGCATCCGCAACGGCAATGACAAGTGTGGCCCTCTCGCCCTCTACTTTCGGGCTCGGAATTATCGCTTCCTGGACGGCGTGCCTTTTCGCCACCACTGTGGGTTGGAACGCGGACGCGCCGCCTGGCCGAACGGTGGGGGAAATGTCATGATCGAATTGGGCCAGCCCCGAGAAATGCTAATTGGGCCAAACGCGACGGCCGCCCGGCCGGGAGGCTGGGCGCCGCTGTCAGGAGGCCGCCCTCGCCGCTTTCCCTCTCCCGTACGACTCGAAGTTGGTTTCGCTTTCAAGTTAGAATTATCTTAGGTAATTTTTGGTGTGCAAGGGGCTATCTCATCTATAAGGGAGACCTTTATTAGGAAATAATAAAATAGAAAATTGCTTGTAAAAGGTATTTGATCGTATAAGGAAACCTTATAGAGATTGCTCAAATTACAAGTCCCACTAGTCGGGCTATATAAGCAAAATGCATGTAATCTCTAGGGGACAAGCAAGAAAATAAAAAATATATCTCCACTTTCGGTTCGAAAGCCGCCGCCGCCTCCCACGCCGCGCCCCCTCCTCGGCCCGCCGCCCGCCGCCGCCATAGCCCCCCCCCCCCCCAATCCTCCTCCTCTCCTCCCAATTCCCCACCACGCGTGTCAATTCCGCCCACCCAAATTCGCGAATCTAACAGATCCACCGGGACCCACCACGAAAAAACAGCGAGCTGGCCTAGAGCACACTCTCGTCTCGTGTCTAGCAAAGTGTCTAGCAAAGGTACCTGGCTCTGGCCGGAGTAGGTGATCAATAGCGACGCACGTGTGGTATACACGGTCAAAGTGTCAAACAAGCAAACAGGGCCCACTATAACCTATCTTTGACTTCCCGTTTGACTCGCTTTTGGCCGGACCGGCCGGGTGAGTCAGATAGACAATGGCTGGCTGGCCTGCATACCAGTCGGTAGTTCAGTGTCGTGGCTGCTGCCTCGTTTTGTCCGTGACCTCCAGCTGACGCAGTGCACAAAGCAGCGCACAAGGCTGCAGCTCTAGTGGGTCCAGCGGTCAGTGGACGCAGTGAACACACCTTTTTTTTTTCACGAATAGGCGTGAGTGTCTTTGTATTAGATGGAAGAAAGGTTTTTTTTTTTTTTTTACAAGAGTGTCGCAAGCGGCGTTCCAAAACTATTTATGGACTACGTATTGGCATATTGGAGACTACGTATTGGCATATTGGAGACTTTGGCATTCTCGGCCAGGTCGCACACGATAAATGTGGGCTAATGGTTTTAGGCCCTTTGTTCTAGCCACGATCCAGTGCTCACCCTCCATCTTGACAATCTGCATTGTCTCGGCAGTGGTGATCATAGCATTTTGGAACCATCAATCCTCCGCTGGGATAGAAGTCGAAGATGATTTGGTTTGACAAGGGGCTCTAGCCCCTATGAGCTTTTATTAATTAAGGTTAATTATTTGTAGCAAAAAAACAAAAATTACCATTAAATCTTAGGGCCCGTTTGAATCCTTTGAATTTGGGGAATTGGAATCTACTTAATAAATTAAGCTATTTAGTTTGGAATTTGAGATTCCCTAACTTTCCAAAGTTCACAAATAAGTCTATCTCAAATTCATAGGGTGTGAGATAAGAATTGAATTCCATTGGATGACCGCGAAAACACCCTTTGAGATAGACTTATTTGTGAACTTTGGAAAGTTTTTTTTTTTTTTTTTGACACAAACTTTGGAAAGTTAGGGAATCTCAAATTCCAAACTAAATAGCTTAATTTATTAAATAGATTTCAATTCCTCAAATTCAAAGGATCCAAACGGGCCCTTAATGTAAATCAACATCTCCATTGTTTCAGCTCCTCCTTAAAATTTTCATCGCTCCATCACTTTGCAGGGATACACGGCGGCACGCATCATGTTGCTACCTCGGCTCACCATCAATAGTCGCATGGAGAACTTCGACGTGGCTTCGGCGCCGCCTCTATCAACAATGCGTTCTGCTGGATCTTTCTAGACGCTTGCTCTTGCGCCAGATGCAAGGTTTAGGGTCCCTTGTGAGTTTTGGTTAGATCTTGGTCTACTCAACAATGGTTTCCAAAGTGAATGAAGTTCAAGCAAGGATGATGACAACATTCCGGTGTCTTTAGGTGTTGTGAGTTGTAATTTTCAACTTTGCCACGGTGTTTTCTATAAGATTGGAGATGTATTGTCCTATGGTTTCTTAATTTTTGAAAAAGGGGTATCCTACGCTCTTCCTCCACCAAAAAACTCATATTTCCTTAAATAGTTATACTCTTAATCATGCTTAATATGTAATCTATCGACTTTATAAGTCACCATTGTCTTTGCCGCCGCCCCTTCCTTCACTTCTTCAGTGCCTGTCACCACCAGCAGACCTCCTTCTATTCCCACAAGATTATTCCAACAATTGCTAATGCTAACCCTAACCCTAGCGCCAAATCCTAATTTCTCACAACAGAGGGGAAAGGAAACAAGGAAACACTGAAAGGGGTTCCATTAGCATATACATGTTTTTGTAGATGGAGTGAAATTATAAGTAGTTTTAGTTTTTTTAGATGAGCTTTGCTATTGTACGTCTAAATAAGTGTGGACCGTTCATTTAATCAGATCAAACAGTTATAATCATCTATTACTTCGTGAGAGGTGTATGTATTTATTTAGTTTTTTATATTGTAAAAATAAGATAAATAAGGACAGTCAGCCTAATTTAGTAGAGGAAGTAGGATTTTGGTGAAATTCACGTGCTTGCACCGTTCAATGACAATAGCAAAACGATGAATACAAGATCTCCTTGGATTGACAGCTACCTGATCGTCTCATTATCTTACCATCCCTTTTTGTCTCAAGCAGTCAATCTCACCTCGCTGGTCGCTCGCTGCTGCAGGGAGTATATAGTCTGGCCATTTTTCGTCCAGCCTAGAGAAGAGCCGCCGCCGCACCATTCCAGTCCAAAGAACCAGAGCAGATTAGGTGTTCATACCCAAGAAACACACGGTTGTAAAACATTTTTTTTATGGAACAGGAACATTTCACGTTCTTGCCCGTTAAATGATACTCCCTCCCGTCCCAAAAATAAACGACGTTTTGGGTTTTAGTGCCACAAGTTTGACTCGATTTATAGAAAATACATAGAAGATTTAAATCTCCAAATAAATTTGTTAAAAAACTAGATCAAAAGATCTTTCCAATGATACTAATTATGTAATATAAATATTAATTCTATTTTAATATATAATTACCGGTAGATGTTTTCTTAGTTTAAAACGCCATTTATTTTGGGACCGGAGGGGAGTATAGCAAAATGGTGAATGTCACTGGACTGACAGTGAAAGCTACCTGATCATTTGATTTTCGGACCATTCTCTCTCTCTCTTGTCGCAAGCGGTCATTTTTGCTGCAGGGGAATAGTTTGGCCATTTTTAAAGAAGTGAAATGCACCGCGGTATCTCAACTTAGAAGGCCACGCCAATGGCAAAGGCCATTGGTTGGGGGCTCCCACCCGGGGTTCAAATCCGGGTGTGACACTTTATCCCTGATTTATTTCGGGATTTTCCCAAGATTGCATTAAGTGGTAGGCGACGCCCCCGCGATAGCGAGGCCCCGTGGTGACTTCGAACTTCAAGATTTGCCGGCCAGTCCTTCGAAGGTGCTCATAGGGGTAGGATTTGGCGTGCGTGTGTTCATAGGGGTGAGTGTGCGTGCGTGTTGAGCGTCTGCGTTGTATCGTGTAATCTCAAAAAAAAAAAAAAAAGGTCCATGAACTTAGAAACCGGACATCTAGCCCTCTGAACTTGCGAACCCGTTCACTCCGTGGTCCAAACCAGTTTTGCATGGCGGTTTTGCATGGACATTTAGCGATGATGATGTCGGCGATGACATCAGCACTCTTTTAATTTGCAAAATTGATATCTTTTTATTCGTGAGCTCCAAATATAGCAAATAATATATCAATTTTGATCGTCTCGCCGAGATCTTTTGCAATGGCGTACTCCGTTTTGTTATTTAAGATAGTTTTATTTCGTGTAAAATTAAATATTTGTCTGATTGAGATAAAAAGGGCGACTTCTCTGGTTAGGGCGAGCTGACGATCATCTGCACACCGCAATAGCGCGACACAACGAAAGTCGCCCGGCCCGCCACGTATGGCTAACCACACGCACTCTACTCATCTGCAGTTCTGCACCGCGACATCAATCTGGTACATCCATATTTTTTCTATCTCTTTCCTATGATCCCTAATCATGTACTATAATGTACAACCAATGCACGAGACGCTACACAATTTTATGAAATTGTAGTGAATACTTGTTTCTCTAAATATTAGCAGGACTATGTCATTGATATTGACCATGTCAGCCGCAAAGCTCTCGGATAACCATTTGATATATGTGTGCATATATACCAAGAATACGTAGATTATCATGTTTATATAAAAAGGCCCAAAATTTTACCATTGTTTTAGGTCTAGAAATATTCAGGACCGACCGTGCTGCTCGTGGAATTTATAAAATCAAATATTTATATAAAACAAGTGAGAATAATATATCACTTCTATGGAAATATTTAATTTTACACGAAATAAAAATATCTTAAATAACAAAACGGAGTACGCCATTGCAAAGATCTCGGCGAGACGATCAAAATTGATATATTATTTGCTATATTTGGAGCTCAATAATAAAAAGATATCAATTTCAAGAAATTAAAAAGGAGTGCCGATGTCATCACTGACATCATCATCGCTACAAGATATCTATGCAAAACCGCCATGCAAGCCATGCAAAACCGGTTTGGACCTGAGGTGAACGGGTTCACAAGTTCGGGGCTAGATATGCAGTTTTATAAGTTCATGGACCTATTTGGCAAGACAAATGCAAGTTCAGTGCCCGCGGTGCATTCCACTCTTTTTAAAGCCTAGGAAAGAGCCGCCGCAGCACTCTTCTAGTTCTAGTCCAAAGAACCAGAATAACTCTGTGCTATTGCTTCGAGATGGCCACAAAATTCTATCTAGCAATACACAAGTATTCAATCTGGCCTTGCCAATAAGCCACGTACCTACATGTTTGGCCCGTAGCTTAGCAGCCACATCAAACCACTTCAACTAGAACATATCCTCTCTCTCTCTCTTATCAAGCAAACAAACATCATATTCCGTTGAAATTAAGCTAAAATTTTGACCCGTCTAAACCCAAGAAAACAACGTGCAACCGGCACAATCAATGACACCAGCGACTCTGAAGCTTCCAAGCAACCATCGCCCAACAGACCACCTAAAAAAAGGCCAATCATGAACGGGACAATGCAAAAGGCCAGGCGTCACCATCCCAGTGACCAGTACATAAGTGTGCCCGCGCACGCTCCGGCGTTCACAGTTCACACACACCGCGTCGCACCACACCGTCCGCGATGGCAGGCCACCATCACTGCACCGCCCGCCGAGCAAACTGAACCCGCCGGCGGTCGTCGGCGGCAAGGAAAAAATACTCACGCGGAGCCACCCCCAACCAAAAGCCAGCCACGCCAAAACCATGGCACGCGCCGCCCTGCCCCTGCTGTGCGCCTGCGTCTACCTCGCGTCGGCGGCGCTGTGCCTCCCGCGCCACGCCGCGGCGCAGCAGGGACGACGCCGAGGCGCGGCTGCTGCTCCAGATCAAGAGCGCGTGGGGCGACCCGCCCCGCTCGCGTCGTGGAGCAACGCGTCCACGACGGCCGCGGCGGCGGCGCACTGCACGTGGGCCTACGTGCGCTGCGACGGTGCCGGGCGGGTCACGTCGCTCAACCTCACCAACGTCACGCTGCCCGGCGCTACCATCCCCGACGCCATCGGCGGGCTCGCCGCCCTCACGGTGCTCGACCTCTCCAACACCACCGTCGGCGGCGGGTTCCCCGCGTCCCTCTACAGCTGCGCCGGCCTCGCACGTCTCGACCTCTCCCACAACCAGCTCGTCGGCGAGCTCCCGGCCGACATCAACCGGCTTGGCGTTGGCGGCAACCTGACGTATCTCGCCTTGGACCACAACAACTTCACCGGCGCCATACCGGCGGCGGCGGTATCCAAGCTCACGAATCTGACGTACCTTGCTCTCGGCGGGAACCAGTTCACCGGCACCATCCCCCGGAGCTCGGTGAGCTGGTTAACCTTCAGACGCTCAAGATCGAGTATACTCCCTTCAGTGCCGGTGTGCTGCCGGCGTCGTTCAAGAGCTTGACGAAGCTAACGACCGTCTGGCTGGCCAACTCCAACCTCACCGGCGAGATCCCGAGCTATGTCACGGAGATGCCGGACATGGAGTGGCTCGACCTGTCGATGAATGGATTCACCGGGAACATACCGCCCGGGATATGGAACCTCCGGAATTTGACGAATTTGTCTCTGTACGCCAACAATCTCTCTGGCGACCTCGGCATCAATGGCCCAATCGGAGCAACAGGACTGGCAGTGCTCGACCTGTCCCAGAACCAGCTGACTGGAACCATCCCGGAAAGCTTTGGAACCTTGATGAAGCTAAGTTTCTTGAATTTGCAACAGAACAATCTCACCGGCGAGATACCGGCGAGCATTGCCCAGCTACCATCCTTGGTATTCTTGTGGCTGTGGGACAACAGCCTCAGTGGGAGCTTCCGGTGGGGCTCGGAAAACAGACGCCGGCGCTGAGGGATATTCAGATCGACGGCAACAACTTTTCCGGCCCAATACCGGCGGGAATCTGCGACCACGACCAGCTGTGGGTGCTCACCGCCTCCGGTAACCGCTTGAACGGCTCAATCCCGTTCAGCCTTGCCAACTGCAAGAGTCTCATATGGCTGCAGCTTCAAGATAACGAGTTGTCCGGCGAGGTGCCGGCCGCTCTATGGGAGGTACCGAAGCTTTTGACCGTGTCAATGGAGAACAATGGACGGCTGGGCGGAAGCCTGCCGGAGAAGCTGTATTGGAACCTGTCGAGGCTTTCCATCGACAACAATCAGTTCACCGGACCGATTCCAGCATCGGCCCCTAAGCTCCAGAAGTTCCACGCCAAGAATAACTTGTTCTTCGGCGACATACCAGCGGGGTTCGCCGCTGGGATGCCGCTCCTGCAAGAGCTAGACCTGTCGGCGAACCAGCTGTCTGGGGCAATTCCTGAGAGTATTGCGTCGCTCAGCGGCGTGTCGCAGATGAACCTCAGCCACAACCAGCTCACCGGCGGGATACCGGCGGAGATAGGCACCATGCCGGTGCTCACCCTGCTGGACCTTTCGTCCAACCAGCTTTCCGGCGCCATACCGCCGGCGCTGGGATCGCTGAGGTTGAACCAGCTTAACCTGTCCTCCAACCAGCTCACCGGCGAGGTCCCGGACGTGCTGGCCCGCACCTACGACCAAAGCTTCATGGGCAACCCAGGCCTGTGCACCGCCGCGCCGTTGTCGGGCATGCGCTCGTGCGCGGCCCAGCCAGGCGACCATGTCTCGCCGCGTCTCCGCGCGGGCCTCCTCGGCGCGGGCGCCGCGCTCGTCGTCCTCATCGCGGCGCTCGCCGTCTTCGTCATCCGTGACATCAAGAGGCGGAAGCGACGGCTCGCTCGGGCCGAGGAGCCCTGGAAGCTCACCGCTTTCCAGCCCCTGGACTTCGGCGAGGCCTCCGTGGTGCGCGGGCTCGCCGACGAGAACCTCATCGGCAAGGGCGGCTCGGGGCGCGTGTACCGCGTCACGTACACCAGCCGGAGCAGCGGCGAGGCCGGTGGCACCGTGGCCGTGAAGCGCATCTGGACCGGCGGGAGTCTAGACAAGAAGCTCGAGCGCGAGTTCGCGTCGGAGGTGGACATCCTCGGCCATATCCGGCACAGCAACATCGTGAAGCTCCTGTGCTGCCTCTCCCGCGCGGAGACCAAGCTGCTCGTCTACGAGTTCATGGGCAACGGCAGCCTGGACCAGTGGCTACACGGCCACAAAAGGCCGGCCGGAACCGCCGGGAGCGCCATGGCGAGGGCCCCGTCGGTCCGGCGAGAGCCGCTGGACTGGCCAACGAGGGTCAAGGTGGCCGTCGGCGCCGCGCGCGGGCTGTACTACATGCACCACGAGTGCTCGCCGCCCATCGTGCACCGCGACGTCAAGTCCAGCAACATCTTGCTCGACTCGGAGCTCAACGCCAAGGTCGCCGACTTTGGGCTCGCCCGGATGTTGGTCCAGGCCGGCACGCCAGACACGGTGTCCGCCGTCGCCGGATCATTCGGCTACATGGCTCCCGGTACGTGTCTCGTCTTGCTGATCAGTGATCCTGATGAACGCCACGCTGAGTTCTAGTGACACGTCGACTTATTATCTGTGACGTTCCTTTGTGCAGAGTGCGCGTACACGAGGAAGGTGAACGAGAAGGTCGACGTGTATAGCTTCGGGGTCGTTCTCTTGGAGCTGACCACCGGCAGGGAGGCCAACGACGGCGGCGAGCACGGCTCCCTCGCCGACTGGGCGTGGCGGCACCTGCAGTCTGGTAAAAGCATCGCCGATGCCGCAGACAAGTGCATCGCGGACGCCGGCTACGGTGACGAAGTCGAGGCCGTCTTCAAGCTCGGCATTATATGCACCGGTCGCCAGCCGTCGTCGCGGCCGACGATGAAGGGTGTGCTTCAGATACTGCAGCGGTGTGAGCAGGCGCACCAGATGACCTTCGACGAGAAGGTCGCCGACTACGATGCCGCTCCGCTCCTGCAGGCCCATGGAGGGAGCCGCCGGAAACAACTCTCCGACGCCAAAGCCATTGACGACGATGTGAAGGGCGGTTTCGACGACTGCAACGTCTGAAGAAAATGAGAATGAGCAATGACTATAGGAATCCAGATCACTTGAAGCCTGAACCTAGGAATCTAGGATATAGGACCGTATATAGGACCTTTACACCAGCAACCTGTGCTTGTGCACGGTAGTAGCCTGAAGCAGAGAAAAGGATAGTCATCACAGCTCATTACAACAACACCGTTGGACAGTGACAGTCCATACTATAGGTGTGTATGTACTCCATACTATAGGTGTGTATGTACTGTAACAGCAAAACTATATAATTTTGAAACCATAAACCTAAATCAAGTCATATATTTTGACCAAGCAATGAAGAGACCACATGGTCAAATTCGATCGTGTCCTCCTCTTTATTGCCAAAACAAAAAAGGAAAGGTTAAAATTTTCGATTGGTTTACAACACCAAACAAGGGGAAAGAATGGGCAGAACATGAATGGCATTGTTCAGCTTCCATTTCCATGCTCCTGCCGTCCAAACCTTATGCCATTAGATAACCTCCAAACTCATTGGTTCTATACTATATCCCGCTGCAGACACTTATGTGCATCCACAGAATAGCCAAGAAAGGAAGCCAAAAAATTCCCCGAGGAGAGCTGGAATATTAGGAATGTTTGAAGGGGAAAAAAAGAAAAATAAGAGCTACACTCAAAGTTCGATCCACGCCCGTTTTCAAGACTAGTGACTCTCCCCATACTGGGAGTGTGAGGCTGCAAGGAGAGCAGCTCCAATGCCAGAACCATCGTTGGCCAGCTTGGCAACCACGGAGGACGAGGCCTCTTCGCCGAGCAAGTCTGATAGAGTCGCTTCTACACAACTGCTGAACTTCTTGTAATGTTCATATAGCCCACCATCCAAGGCAACTACAGTCCTTGGCATTTTACCGCCACTGCTTGGTACTTTGTCCCGCCTATCTTCTTCAGGATGCTATATATACCTGCAGCGGCCAAAGCGTGCTCCACGCTCTGCAACAAGGTCGCAGATGTGACGAGTAATGTATCTTACTTCCAGGGAAGTATCTGCGACCTGAATATGAGAACAAATATTTCATAAGTGACCAATAGGCACTGGCTATTCATAATAACCAATTTGGCACAAACAAGTCATACCCCAACTATATCCTTCAGTTTAGCTCCAAGAGTTTTGAGGTCATGTGAGGAGTCATGATGCATGGCTGACATATCTGGCGTCCTGTGATACCACAATGAATATATTCATTAAACATGTCTGATAGATACATATGAAGTTTCAGCTTACTAAACATAAAAGAGCACAGAAGAGCTTGTGTCAAAGAAAATGTTAATGGCATGGGGGTTCAACATGCCTCAAATATGCTATAGAACCCAACAAATGTACCTGGTAAATACTTTATTAGCCCTGAAATATAATATAAAGCTCCCTGAAGCAAGCTGTTTCTAGGGACACAATTTCGCATTTTCTCATGCCATCAAGATAATTATTCAAAATTTGCAGCATATAAGAGACCATGTTTATTGCAACCAATTGAAACAAAAACAGAGTTGACAAAAAAATATCTAATCATGTCGCCTTTGGATTACTTACTAATGTGACATGTAACTTGACAAGACACACAACCCCTTCTGTTCAAGGACGACTTCATTGCAACAGACTAAATATTATCAAGGGAAAATCCAAACTCTAGATGTCATATGCGTTACAATTCAATGCCCATAGCTCAAGCTGTTTAGCTAAGTAAAGAAAGAGAAACAACTTTTCCACACCAACAACGTAGCAAACAGGCATGAACGGCTCAATGTCCATAGGACAAGAAAACATACCTCAATATAAATGGCTGCTCCAGCTTAGGTGGAACAACATCCCCAAATAGAGGCGGCGTCATGTGCCAACTTCAGTAAAATTCTTCGCACACAATCTCTCCCAGATACATGCCAGAAATCATTTTCTCATATATCTGTCGAAAGCCATACATAAGTTATCCATATATTCATGCAGTAACCTAATAAAAGACAAAAATGGGAAAGTCAACAGCCAGGGCAACAATACCTGCTCTCCAGGGTTCAAACTTTCAAAGTCCATGGCTTTGTCATATTCTGAAAGAGGAAGCTTGTCGGATTTGAAGCTCCCCCATTCTGTATTAATTACCTAGAAAACCAAGATTTTAATTTAAAGGTTACATGCTTCTGATGTGGGTGAACTCCATAACAGCGAATATACAGTGCATTTCTAATGGTGTAAGAACATATGATGGTTTCATAGAACTATTTTATTCCTAGAATAAGAAATTCAAACACTAACCATGTTTCCAGATTTAGGCAGTAACCCATTCCATTTAGGAATTGCATTTGCATGCTCCACATATGCTGCATTTGTACCAGTGCCCAATATTACAGCTGCAACTACATCATTATCCACATATCTCCCACCAGCCAATGTGCCGACTGTATCATTGACCTACAAAATATCAATACTCAGCCTACATATTGGAGGTTCAAAAAAGCCTCTGAAAAAAATGTTTTTGCATCATTTAACACTTTTGGTATTCTATCAACAGAGAAAAACGTTGGAAAAACATAGCATTACAAAGATATTGTGCAAAATTTCAATAGTTTAACTGATAGCTACTTACCAACGCTGTAACTTTCATATCTAGCCCCTGCCTCTCCATGGCCCTGCTCAACTCAGCAACAACATCTTCACCAACCTGATTCAAGGGCAATCAAATAATTATTCTTATTATGACACTTGACAACTAACACAGAGTCACTGTTCTATACTAGAAAAAAATGTAGGAGAAACTACATATCATTTCTTTGCATAAGGCAAATGTGGTCAGGATATCAAGTGTAACCTGGTGCTATACATAATGCTACACAGGTACCCTTAGTCAAGTTTATAAAAAAGAAATATGGAAGACAAATTCATGTACTATTAAGAAATTCTACTTTTTTAGGCAACAACAAATTCCACTTTGATCCCACCTTACTGAACTGTACAGGAAGCAGTCAATAGATGGGGTTCAGTAAAAATGTTTTGAATTTTTACCGTGCGTTGATGGAAAAGCCCTTTGTCCACTTGATGAGTGTTCGGATGATATTGATGTTTGGTTCACTGGGAAGGAAAAGGTGAAACCAAGTTCTCTCTGCCTACCCTCTGGGAGGTGGAAATCTTCACCTTCAGTATCAACAAATTTAGCCAATGCAGCAGCAATGAAATCAAATAGTTCCTGTATCAATAATTCAAGATACATAAGACAAACAGTGTTGAAAACATACAACTATGAAAAACTAAACAGAATAGCGAGTACTCACCATGGAAGTCCCAACCATCAAGTGTGGTGGAATGGAAACCTCCTCATACTGTTGTTTGACAA
Organism: Hyparrhenia diplandra; assembly: GCA_015847255.1. Taxonomy (NCBI): domain Eukaryota; kingdom Viridiplantae; phylum Streptophyta; class Magnoliopsida; order Poales; family Poaceae; genus Hyparrhenia; species Hyparrhenia diplandra. Next base: position 66,810 of record JADLZK010004945.1, on the reverse strand, counting down.
CACGTTTATCCCTTCCTCCTAGTTGGACTCGCAGCACACGGAAGTTGGTACCTCCAAGATCCAGTGCATAAAACAGCCCCTGTTCATCTCTGCAGAAGCAAAACCAATATGATTGATGAATTAAGTAAGCACAAGTGCTAGAGTTAACATTCCGCACTCAGATGTGGATTGCCTTAACAAACTGGTGGTGATAGAATCATTAGAGCAACTCCAAGAGCCTCTTTATATCCTTACATATTGATAGGAATAGAGATTTTGGTAGGTTGGGGGGGGCGACTCCAACAGCTCTTCAATTAGATCTCTAAATATTGTCATCATCTATTCCTGGTTTCTCACTAGCCAAAGATGGAGAGCGGGGATGGCTCTCCAAAGTGCATACAAAAATATAGAGAAACTGTTGGGAGATGGATGGATATAGAGAATCTATTCGGCTGATTTTGGTTGATTGAATAGTATTCTGTGAGAGAGAATAAGCTAAAATAAGATAAGCCAAGACAAGCGAACACAGTGTTTATTCAAATGGCTCCCCAAATGAGGATTTAGAGAATGGAATTAAGAAAGGCTCTTGGAGATGCTCTTATATTAAATAACACTTATGTTTGTGGAGTTGACTGACAATTTTTAACTACAATGCGTCTTGTGATCATAATGATTTTACCAATTTATTGCGCCAGATAAGCTCAATTAATAGATATAATAAATGCACAAACTGCTAAAATAAACCACAAGTCCTGGAACAACACATTCACATTTCTACAGAAGCAATAGATAGAGTGGGACTAAATCTAATATCTATAGAGCCTGCTTGGATTGGAGGGTACCCAGACTCCCGAGCTGCCTATGGCAGGCTCCAAGCAAACACACCCATAAGCATATCTGTGCCATAAACTGGCAGTCTCGCATCAACGCCCCAGAATTGCAATGCAAACACAGTACCCAGCTTCTCAGAATGCTTAATGTACCAAAACGGGTACCACCCTCATTGTTTCCTATAGTCCTACAAATATCGGAACGTAACAATCCACAGTTTTGGCCCGATCGTCATGGGAGAAGCGGGGAACATCATATTTGAGGTGGTATTCCCGAATCGCTCAATCATGACCCATGACAAGCGCAGCCTTCCCGTACAAATCACAAGGAATCAGCAGATCTCTGTACAATTCGCCAAAAGCCATTCCATTAACGACTAAAAAGTTTCGCCAGGCTTACGCGATCAAGGACGCGCTTTTGAGTCCAGATCACGTCCGTATGTGCCCCTTTTCCCACCCGAAGCCGGCATGTCTCGGATCACAAAGCTCACGGCCCAGATCACAACCCGAAGGAGGAAAAAAAGTAAGGCAAGGAAAAAGGAGATGCGAGATCAGACAGGGGAGGTAGCGGGGAGAGCGCTGCTTTACCCGGTGGGGAGGTTGTCGACGTAGCTAATGAGCATCTTGAGCTGCGCGTGGATGTCCCCGCACAGGCCGCGTTCCATCTCGGTGACCATGGCGTCGGCGATGGAGCGCAGCAGCGCCGTGGGCGTGGAGAGGCTGCTCTCGACGTCCTCGATCACGGCGGCCGCGCGCCTCTTCCTCTCCGCCTCCGCGGATCCCAGAAGCTCGGCATCCCGCTTCCTACGGCGGCGCGCCATCACCACGGCCACCCCGACCGCCGCGCACACACCACCACCGCCGTGCCTACCACCACGGCCTTCCCCATCGCCGCCGGTCCTCCTGATCCCTACTACCTACCTCTCGCCCCCGCGGCCTCCGAGCGGGTCGATCGATCCGAACGCCGCACGAGTTCCGCGCTCTGGATCCGAGGCCAACTCCTGCCAGCGAGCGAACCAGGCACCTCCTTCCTCCTCCCTCCGTCCGCGTAGGAGAAGAAGGAAGACGGGAGCCACTGGCACGGGCGTTTTAACCGGTAGACAACCACCCCTCGTCTTTCCTGAATTCACGGGTCCACCCTCGGATCTGGACGGCCCCGATCCGCTTCACGTCAAACTGGACGGTCTGGATCGGAGCGTGAGGTGGGCGGATCTGGGGGGGCTTTGCGTCAAACTGGACGAGAGGATAATTTGGATATATGTGTTAATTATTACCGGATTGGTATTGAGATTAGTTGGAGGATGGAAATAGATAATCGATTGCGCTCGGCAAGAAATGTCTCACCAAACAAAATCGGTGGCGCGTCGTGGCAGCCAGTAGATAGACACTGACATGTGGTCCCTACCGTACCGGGGCCACACGTCAGTGAGGTGAAGGAGATCGTGGTTGTGGCTATGATCCCAAACCGGAAGGCAATTAGATGAGGGATACCGCATTGAAAGCGGGGGGTCTGATCCCACGTGGACGGCCGGGCCCAGCGGAGATTCCGGATGTGAGGATGGGATGTCTCGCGGGCCTCTTGGAGATTCGTGTACGGTAAGCCAACGTCAACGGCCAGCGACTGTCCCCGGTGGACGAACAGCTCTTCTTCAACCATCGCTCACGGCAAACGCCACCGACAAACCCTAGATACTACTTATTGGTGATCTCTTCAATAGTAATTAATAAAAATAATGTTTGCAATTGCATGACATGTTGTGCCTGTTCCTGTGTTGAAAAGGGGATAAATTGATGTAAATATTGATACATGTATACTAGTTTGTTGCTCATGGCAAAAATGGCAAGCTTCTTAATCGAATAAAGAAAGGCTCCTTTTTTGTTGGAATGATCTTTAACGGTTGTTGCACAAATAAAGAGGGGTTAGCTTTCTGAACTTTTGATTGAGATGGCAAAACGCGTGCCTCTTTTGGGATGATTTCTAGGGAGGTCGAGTGTGGAGGCAAATGTTTCCATGCTTGCTCTCATTTGCCAATATTAGATCAATCTCTTTTCACATCGGGAACGAAAGGATGCACTCAGATCTGATTTTCTTTATGCCGCTGTTGGTTGAAACTTTTCGACAAATGAAATCCTTGGAGCAGCTATGTTAGGCATTTGATTTAACTGGCAAGTATATGATTATACTGGTCTTATATTTGGTGCAATAATCTCTTCGCTTCAACCAAATCATACATACATTTTCTGCATCTGATCTGACTTGTATAATTGGCTTTGGAACTCTTGTTATCCAAAAGCAAAAGGGTTTTTTTTGTCCGGTCTCGTTAAGGATCGGTTGAGCATTTTGTGGAGGACATGACATACGGGCCGGTATCACCGCGGAGAATGAACCCAGCTGCCTACCAGCTACAAGGTGTTCAGTCCAAGTTATTAAAGTTCAGAGTCTACAAGGAGGTTGTATAATCTTCTAGGATCAGAAATTTGGTTGTTCATTAGAAAACAATTTACAACACAGATCGGGGGAATGGAAACCTCAAGTGTGGACTCAGTGGTCACTGGTTAGTGATGCAAGATATGAAGTACAGAGGAAAGGCCTAAAAGTTGATCAGTGGAACTTTGATGGGACAAGTTGCCGGAAGATCTTCACAAGACCACGCAGTTGGCTAGTGATACATACATATAGATTGCTGGTGCTGGCGTGCTGCATCTGTATCCGAAGTGCAAGAGAAATAAAGCCACAAAAATTATTGGAAAACTGTCAATTTGATGTCTGTCAGCACTACATTACGAGATAAAGAGAAAAGGCATGTCCAGCCCTGAATGGTGCAGCTGGTGGATCAGTCGTTGCTAAACAAGTTACCGAAACCATTCACAAGACTGTACAGAGTTCGTCGGTGTCCAACTGTGAAAGCAGGCTCTGAAAACTGACAGCAGTTGAGTGGGACGGACCTACCAGATCAGTCGCTAGTGCTCAGGTTGCAGTTGCTTCCATGGCCTGATCAACCGATCCTGAACTTCTTCTGAAGGAGCGTCGTGACGCCAACGGAGGACGGGAAGTTGAAGAAAACGAGGCCGATCTGCTGTTTATTTCTTTGGGCTGCGGACTGCCTAAACGTGTGAGCTATAGGCCCAACTGCTTGTATGTGGGCTGGTCTGTTGGATCGCTGGATGTGGCCCAAGTCGTGACTCGCCCAGATGGTCAGTCAACACCGAGGCCTACTCCTGTACTCAGCGCTGCCTGTACTGTACTCGACTGAAAAAAAAAAAACTGCTCAACTTATTTCTTGAAAAAATGAATAAAATAAAATCTATTACTCCCTCCGTTCCAAATTTTAGTTCACTTTGGCTTTTCTAGATTCATTTCTTTTACTATAAATCTAGATATAGTGTATAACTAGGTGTATAGTTAAATCAATGTATATAGAAAAGTTCCAAAAGCCAATCAGAATTTGGAATCGGAGGGAGGGAGTAAAGACATCCATCCGTGCTCGGTGAATATTATCATCGCAGTTGTTTTCAATAAATGGCAAACTCAATTCAGATTCAAAAGTAAGTCTGATATATGCAGAGCTCTGAAGATAACTAGTCCCATAGTAAGGGGGATGTGAATCCATATGCGTGCTGCACACCTATTAGGAAGCTCTAGACGACCAAACCTCCCTCTTCATTTGAGGTCGTGTACTCCAATGTAGGAGTATATCTAAATTAAGCTATTATGTGAACCAATCGAGGTTATGTGCTAACATGACCATATTAAAACACATGCATGCAATGGATACAAGTGCAAATCAAGCATTGTTTCTTCCAAATAGAAACGGTGGCCATACCACTATTTGCTTTTTTTTTTTAATTGGGCAAATGAAGATATGTGTGATGCTGATTTTTTTTAATATTTGACCTGATTTCTCTTGATAAAACGACTGATTCCTTTGTCTAAAATAACCCCGACGCGAGTATAGGCCGACAGTCCCACACTGGAGTAGTACGTAGCGATATGTAAAACCTCCTCTTGAATGCAGCTCCATGTACCACACGCCCCACCCTACACCCACACCACTGGTTCGTTCGTTCATGCGACACGCATGGCCAGCCATTACTCCACTCCCCGTCTCCGCCGCTGCAACACTGCACGTCTGCAAACACTGCGGTTTCCTAACGGAAATGGATATCCTGCCCGGTGCAGGGGTGGCGCTGCACTCGGCAGGTCCCCCTCTCGGGTTTTGACTGAACTGGAATCGAACGCGGCGCATTCCGCTTCCGGCAAATGGCCCGCGCCCAACCGTCGCCGAGCCGAAAATGCCTCGCTGTCGCACGGGGCAGGCATGCCCCTGCATGCAACGCAACGCAGCAACGGGACCGGGGCAGGAGATGCTCAGCGCTGCAGCGGTTAGCGCAAGTGCAGAACCGATGGAATCGAAATCGTAGCGGCCAGGACCGCTTGCAGGAGCAGGCCTGCCTCGGCCTTTATGGCCGCCGGTCCGAACGGGACGGAAGGGGCAGAGATCTCGCTCGTAGCTTTGCTGCAGATGAATCCCCCGTCGACGTCGTGGCCTCTTCAATTCCTAAATTACTCTTCCGTGATGCTGCTGCTCTTGGCTCTCGGCTCTCGATCGGCTAGCCATAGTATAGGAACAGCATCAATTCGCGGTTCGTATAGATCGTATGCCTTGGATCGTGCACTGCTTCCCGGCCGGACACCATGCATGCCGCGAGCCGCGACCACTTTACTCGAGGGTGTGCGAGACTGTCATTGCACTGTACGCACTTTCTGTTCTTCGTGTTCATGGCGTAATTGCTTGCTTGCTTCTGAAGTTGTCATCTCTGATGCAATGAATTCCCAACCCAAATGAGAGATGATGCCGCAGTCCCCGCGGGCATCGGAGTTATTAAAACCCACTCCGGCCTCCTTGCACCACAGAATTTGGGCATGCGTGGCTTCTTCCTGTGCGGACACGTAGCTTCAGCCTGTTTTATTTTACAACAATTTTGCAAAGAACACCCCCAGCCCGCAACCCAACCCTATCGCAACGGCGCCCTGTCCTCCTCTCTTCTCATCCTCTCTTCTCAGTTTCTCTTCCCCCTTTCTTCATCCCGCCGCCGCCTTCACACCTTGACCCTCCCCTGCGCTACTTTGACACAGCCGTCGCTCAAGCGGGCACACAGGATCCGGAGGCGCGAAATTGGGCAGACCTCGGCCTCTCCCTGCCCTCCTCCACGTGCCCCTTCTCGGCATGACTGCTGTAGTGCCGTCGTTGCTTCCCATCAGCACATCCTCCTCCAGATCTAGCGCGATGGCGATGACGGCTGCTTCCCCCACGAGCCATTTTTTGGGGGAAAGCCAGGAGCTAATTTATGTCATGTCAATCTTCGACTCGTCGGCTTGGTAAGTGTCATGCCTCCTGCACGCAATGTATCGTTGATCCAATCCATCCCTGTTCAATCCATACATCCTCTTTTCACCTCGACTATGTCCCTTGACGACTCCATCTCGCCCCATGGGCTAGGACAGTCCAGACACATGAAGACCGACAGCTTCATCGCAGGATCTGGTACCTCCCCAGCCATCATGTTGGAGTGTTGCTGCTTCCACCGGATCTGCAACTTCCTCATCATCCAGGAGCAGAGATAGGAGAGGAGGCAGTGTCCAGTTAGGGTGGCTTGCGAATCTCAGCCATCTAGCAGCTGCCTTGGGCACTCTGTAGTCATGAGTGAGCTGCAGCAGGTTCATCCAACTCATCAGGTACTGTGAATTACTTTGGTTTTGGGATTCATCAATTCACAAACAGAGTCCCATATTTTATATGAATTTCTTAGTTGATTCAGGTAACAGTGGGAACAAGCAACTGAATGTAGTGGGGAAAAGGGGTCTAGAAAATGGGAAGGTTTCATGATAATTCCGAAATTAAAATTAGCAGACGAAGAGCGGTACAAAGTTGAAATTTTACTCCCTGAGAGTAGATGGATTGTCATATTAATAGCTTTGCCCATGTTTACTTATGAATCCGTAATACAGTCATATGCAATTCTGCAGCCATTTATCATGTATCCTGTACCCCATTATTTTGTTATGCTAAGTCTTCTGACACTAATGATACATTTGGTCCTAGAGGATTTGTATTTTTATCTGATTTACTTGCTAACAAGTGTATGTTATCAACTTGGATTTTTGTTTAAAATATATCGAGTCCTTTGCTGGTTCCTCCAATGTCATGTAACTTGTGAAATGGTTGGTTTTGCATTGTGGTGCATTGTGCTTCTGCAGCACAGCCTATTTACTCAAAAAACAAAAGCACACCAAGAAGGGATGCTTTTATTCCGGATATACTTCATTTATATATTTCAGGAATGCAGACACCCGTTTAAGTATGTAATATGTATCACTTGATGTGTGAACTTCTGCCAAATTTAGGTAAAGCACTTCTCAGTTATGCGACCTTATTTTTTTTGTTCTTTGACATATGTGCTCCTTGGCATTCACACGTTTTATCTGCCTCGCAATGCTGGTCCAAAAATTGTCATGATTTCATAACTACACTACTTCTCATGTGCATAGGTTTCACAACTACACAGATACTTCTCATAGGTATGTTTACTGAAGCAAATCAGAAATAAGTTAAAGTAACATGTCTACATATGTTCTTTTGTTTGGATTATGTTGTATGTAGTTATGAACTTCTGATCCCTAATAAATAGTCAGATGTAGTTTGTGTTCTTGGCACCTATAACACTACCTCCATATTGCAATATGACTATTTACCGGTGTGCTAATGTTAAGATGTAACTGAAATCTGCAAGGCAAAACTAAGTATATTAATCATTTTTTGGTTTTATTTTTATTATTTTATCTTGAGTTGTACTACTCACTGCACATTGAAATATTTATTTACTTTTCTTTCCTACCAAGACGTAAGCAGGTCGTGTAGGTGTAGGATCATGGATATTTATTTACTTAGTAAGTAATGATGATTTTGATAAAATATTTAATCGTCAAGATTCTTAAAGAGAGGAGCGTAACCAACTGACAATAATTTAACTTGTTATAATCTATGCACATCATAACTTATGCCATATTTTTCCATTTACAGACCTGTCCATGATACCTGATGAAGAGGAAGACCACAACTCTTTTACCTCTATTGGTTGCACCAAGCTTTTTTATGTGTATTTGCTATCGGATGTGATGTCTAGCATCAAGGGAACTTGCCACTATAATGATCGACTGTCTTCTGCAAACCTCATAGTTGTGAACTGTGTCTTTCTAAGCTACCAGTTTGAGTCGTCGATTATTGTGAATTTTCATGTGTAAATTGTACTAAATAGCTATGTGATGTATGATTCAAATAGCACCATTAGTGTAATGAAGGGTGTGAACAAAACCATGATAGCACAACGGATATATGCTTCATAATTTGTCATGTTTCTAATGGTATGTATGATATACGCTTGATCTTAGTTACTGACACCAAGGTGATGTTGGCAGTTACTATATAACATTTTGTGTGGCTGACATCTTAGCTATCATATCCATTTATGGAGCCTTATCTATTGAGCATAGACTAACTTTTGTTCTTCAAATCATGGTAGGGCGCCCAAAGGGCGCCTAATGTTCTAGTGGTGGTGAAAATGGGATCCGGGGACCGGGTAAGACGGTGTGCTGCGCGGCGCGCTTCCCTTGCGTACCAGCTACGAGAGGGAGGTGCCTGTAGCCTGTAGATCGGCACGCCGTACAGTGCCCCCCAGATTCTGTTCTCCGAATTCCCTCGTGCCCTGCCCCCACGACGACATGCTGATGCTGCAGCCGCAGAGTGGGGACCTCATTCCTCGTCGGGACATCACCGGACGTCCGCCTCGGACGCCGTACTGTCACGATTGAAAAGTTGTCGTCGGGGGCAGTCGTCGTTGCGCTTGCGCCGCGGCCGCCGGTCGGTGAGGGAGAGGATTCATTGGGTGCGCTGCGTTTAAACGGGCACGGAGAGACCGTTTGGGTGTCGCTGGCTGGATACCATACGCACGCGACGCGAGCAACCGCTGGTTCGCCTTCTGCATGACTCAGTGGACACAAACCAACGGTTGGCATCGATAATATGATACTACTCGTATACTCCCTGTTTTGAATTTCTCTGTGCTGCTGCTGTACTACGTATCACTGGGCCATGGATACGTACACTACTGTACAAGTACTAGTAGCAGTACTCCGTACTCCTACTCCACATTTACTCCCTCCGTCCCAAAATAAATGACGTTTTCGCTTCCCGAGAAACATCTACCGGTAATTATATATTAAAACAGGATTAATATTTATATTACATAATTAGTATCATTGGAAAGATCTTTTGATCTAGTTTTTTAACAAATTTATTTGAAGATTTAAATCTTCTACGTATTTTCTATAAATCGAGTCAAACTTCATGCAGACGAAAACCCAAAACGTCGTTTATTTTTGGGACGGAGGGAGTACACGGGAAGTCAACACTGGCCATTAACCCTGCTGTTTTAGCGTCATCACACCGGCCATTAAGGAAAGCCATCGTTTTCACATCCGGTGATGGACAGGCAGCCAGCCAGCCATGACAGCCCATCGATCACGCGCAGAGTAGGCTTTTCCCAACAATGTTCATGTACTACGAGGCATTTATGGGCATGCCGCAGTATCGCGGGCGAGAGGAGAGGGGTTCTCGTACCGTACTGTACCACCATGCTGCAGTTGCGTAACCACCTCTAGGCTCTAGCTCCTCTCGCAGCGTGGTCCATCTCCTCCGGTGCCGCCTTCCGCATCCGTCGACGGCGATATACAAATTCGCATTTGGCACACGCACGCGCACGCGCACATTTTTTGACCGGATCAGCGAGTACCAGCCTCGCTGCACACCGTGCGCCGCTGAGGGTAGTGCCCTAGTAGTGTTGTCGTGGTCAATACCACCGCGTCACAAGAATGGTGGCTAGTCTTGGACTCCGAATGGCCTAGCGCTGCATGACAATGACACGGGATTTATCTTGGTTCGGGGCAAAGTCGGGCCCCCAAGGTGTGTTCACTATCCGAGCTCAAATGCTCGGGGTGCGTCTGAAGCGGAGGCGAGAGGGAGGGGGCTCCCAAGTCTCTATGATTGAGGCAAGTGCCAATATGAGAGTGAGGATGCGGGTTTGAGAAGAGCCGGTGCGTTGTTCTTCTTCTTTTCTTGCTTGCTTGCTTGCTTGCTTGCTTGCTTGCTTTCCCGTCGCCGCTTGCTTGCTTGCTTTTGCCCCGCCCCGCCCTTTGCTTGCTTGCTTGCCTTGCCCCAACCGAAGACCCTACCCCTCCTTTTATAGTAGCAAGGGGGATAGAACATGTGAGCTCTCCGAGTTGGGGCGGGGGTAGGTGGAACAATATGATATCTTGTACTTGTCAGTGAAAGAGCTCTTCGAGCGAGCTCGTGGGTTGGCCAACAGCTACCTCGAGCTCTCGGCGGCCTTGGATGCTGAGAACTGGTCGTCGCCGTACATGGCGGTCGGGGCATGGGCGGTGGTCATCCGTCGCTCCGCCCTCGGTCGTAGTTGGAACCTGTCACTTCGGTGTGGGAGGCGCCCATGCCGCTGACGATGGCGTTCCGGGTCTGTGAGTCAGCCAAGCAGGATGGTAAAGTCGTCGGGGCAGCAGGAGATGGCGGAAAGAGCTCGCGGGACGAGCTCGCGGGTTGGTCTGAGACCTCTTTTGAGCTCTCGGCGGCCTTGGATCCCGAAATTCGCCATGGCCGTACGCGCGAATCCGGGTCAAGGTGGCCGTCCTGCGTCGCACCGACCCCAATCGTAGTTGGAATCGGTCCCGTCGTCATGGGCACGGCCATACCGCGCGTAATCATCGCGCGTACCTGGGGGCACTGTGGCGACGCTGTTGGAGTCGACGGCGTATGGGATGGTGACTGACGGACCGTCCTTCCCTTACTGTTGCCTCTCGTGGCTACAGCGCTTCGTCAGGGAGTGGTTGGCCAACTCCCGTACTTGCCACCTTTCCGCCCCGACGCCGGGCGGGCGAGCTCGCGGGCGAGCGTTGTCTGGGGGAGCTCGCTCGAGCTCGAGCTCGAGCGAGGCGGAAAGAGGTCGCGCCCGGAGTGCTCGAGCATTCGCGCCTCTGAGGCCCCTCGAGCTCGAGCTCGAGCGAGGCGGAGAGAGAGATCTCGAGGCCCGGAGAGCTCGTGCAGACCGGCGATGCTCCCTTCGCGCGCTGGTCCCGGGGCTCGGTCGGTCGAGGAACTGGGTCCCCGGGGCGCCTTCGTGGCGCACCATTAGGGAGTCTTGATTCGGCGGGTTTAGATTGTCCAAAAATATAGATCCCCACAAAGAGCCCCCGAGCGTTTGGGAGAGAGGAGAGATCTCTTCCAAACGCTCGTTTGGTGCCGCTTGAGCGGTGGATTAAAAAGCCGTACCTTGGTCGTGGGTGCGCGCGAGCGCACCCGCGGGTGTAGCCCCCGAGGCTCCGGGAGGGCGGCGAGCTCTCCGCGGAGGCTTCTTGTTTCGGGCGCTTTGATCCTTGTCTTCGAAGACACTCGACCTCCGAGCTTGGCTTTCTTCGGCTGATCGGCCACCCAACTGATCCCGAGGTATGGGCGCTTGGTGCTTGGGCTGTCGAGCCCCCGAGCCCATCGTGAGAACGCGCTTTCCCCTGACGGGGTTTTTAATGAGTCGGTTCCGTGGTAGTTGCGGCCGCTTCGTGACGGGTCATTGGAAACCGAAACGCCGCCTGCCGCTTCAGCTCATGGGCGGTCAAAGCTGGGCACCCGCGTGCCCCTGCGATTGGCCGCCGTTATGAGAGGCGACGGTTCTTCGCGGATTGTGCGTAGCGGGTGGAGATCGTAGGGAAGCGCGCCGGCCGCATCCCTTCGGTGGGAAGGCGAAAAAACCCCCCCCATCCGGCTATAAATGCGTAGGCCGGCGGGGCGTGGACGGCGTCCATTCCTTCTTCTCCTTTTCCCTTCTTTCTTCTTTAGAGCTGCCCTTGCTTTCGAGATGGAAGGCCACGGATCATCAAGCGTAGGAGGTCCGGAGGGAGGGCGCCATCGCCGGCGAGAGGAGGCGTCGTCCTCTCGCCGCATCATGCGGCGGCGACCGATGCCTGCCCCCCCGGTGCCTTCCCTCCTCCCGGCCCGCCCGGCGCCGCCTTCCTCCGCGTTCGGGTGAAGCAACGACGCCCGAGCTTCGCCTCGCGCGCCGGATCGCGCAGGCCGGGGGACCCGGGACGGCGGTGCTCATCGACTCCCCTCGAGGCAGGAGCTCGCGATGCGGCGCGGCCCAAAGGAGAACGCTGGATCGCCTCGCCGCCGGTGAGTTCTTGTCCCCCCCGGCTCATGCTTTTCGGCCCGGCTTTCGTCAGCCCGACTCTTTCTTCTTCGCGCGAAGGCCCGGAGGAGGCGGAGCATGCGGCGGGCGGCTCCCCGTGGTCGCGGCCCGCGGCGGCCCGCCGTGGAGCGGTGACAGCCCCGGCGATGGCGTCGCTACCGACCGGCGCCGACCCGACGGGGTCCACGGCTTTACGGAGGGACACACGCTGGCGAGCCGAGCACCGACGCCGAGGAGTTCGAGGCCACGGCGAGGGCGGTGGCGGCCGTCGCCGACGCCGACGCGCCCCCGGTCGGTGGAGTAGCCCGTCGAGCCCGCGTGGTGGTGGTGACGTCCGGCCGCCGAGGTCTTCGCCACCAAGCTGAAGCTTGACAAGGGCCGCAAGACGCTCCTCGACCGCGAGCTTGGAGTGCTCGACGCGACCGCCGGACGTCACCGTAGGAGTAGTCGTAGATAGGAGCTTCCTTTTGTCGATGTAGTACTTGCATCATGTGTAAACAAGCAAGTGAAGGAGTAAAGACTTAACCATTAACCTTATCGTTGATTACCGATGTTTTGATCATAATCGATTCGCGAAGTCTTATGCCGGTTGGGCGAGGTACTTGGGGTCAGCCCCGCGACGTCAAGTAGTCTTGTAGACGGCGTGCCGGAGCTCGCGTCACTTAGGCGTGGTTAGGCCCCGTGCTCGACTCTGGCCGCTTTGGACTTAGCTCCCCGCTTTTCCCTCTCTTCGTTTTCTTTCGCCTTGGCGCCGCCCAACGGACTTAGTGGCGGGTTCCAGCTTGTCTCGCGCGCGTGACGCCATGGGACAAGTGGTCGACGCCGCGTGCCCGCTATCTCGTTACGGCGAGGCCGCACTGAACGAGCTCAAACTCGGGCTTGCCTCGTTGGTCAAAACCGAAGTGCTTGACGAGTTGTTAGCGAGTGGTCGGGAGTATCGAGCTCGGGCTCGTCCGAGGTGGTTATCGCGTGCTCGCTTTTTCGTTACGGAGCAAGGCCGTGGTGAGCTCGAACTCGGTTTTGCCTCGTTGGCCGAAACCGAGCGCTCGGTGAGTTGATAGCCGGTAGTCGGGGAGGGTCGAGCTCGAGCTCATTCGATGTGGTCTGCTGGTGGACCGACCTCATATTCCAAAGGCGCGACTTTTTCGGTTCCCGAGCTCGTTCGGGGAGCTCGGGGACTCGTGTCTTCCTCGTTCGGGGAGGATAACCTAAAGTCGCGTTTCTGATTCCTTTGGCAACCCGGACACGCTTTAGGCGAAAAAGCCCCGAGCACGTTCGAATACCCGGGGCAAGAGCCGATGTCGCTTACCATAGCGTCCTTCACTGTGGTGTTCCCCCGCGGCCGTCGAACCCTTTCGCCGGGCCGGCCTTAGAACCCCGGGGCGGTGAGCTCGTGCCTCGAGCTCTATCGCCGAGCTTGAGACTTTCGACCGCTATGTCGAGCTCGGGCGTCGCCTGCGGTAAAATAGCCGTTGGGATTTTTTTTCCCCGTTGGGCGGGCGTTATTCGTTGACGATGCGGTCGCCCGACTTCGCCAGTGGCGACCGTGGTTACGGTGGCGCTTAGCCGCCGCGCGGACGCGACGACGGCGTGGCCCTACCCCCGACGGTTCCTTCTCTACGCATCCGTCCGATCCGGGGCCCTATAAATAGGCGCAGATCGGGGGCGCACACCTTTCCTTCCCCTTCCCCGCGCAAAAAGCCAAAGAGCGGAGAGAGGAAAAGAGATAGAGAGAGAGAGAGAGAGAGAGAGAAACATACCCTTCGCTCGCCGCTTTGCCCCTCCCGTCCGCCGATCCGCCCCCGCGAGCGCTAGATGGGGACCGCACCGCCGACGGTGACCCCGCAGCCGGCCGGGCGCCGCAGCCTTTGTCCGGCGGGCTCCCGTACCCGGCGGCCGGAGGCCGAGGAGTGGAAGATTCCGCCACCGCCGCACGAGGTCCCCCGACCCGGAGGGGTACGTGGTGTCGCTCGTGGCCTTCCACGAGCCGCGGCCTCGGCGTCCCGGGCCGACGACTTCTTCCCCGGCTTGCCGTGGTACCGGGGTGTCGAACTCCGACACCGGACGCCGAACGGCATTTCCGCGGTCTCGGCGTTCACGATGTTGTGCGAGGGTCTGGTTGGGGATTCCCCCCAACCGGGAGCTCTTCCCGCGCCGTCTACGCCAAGATCCAGGCCTGAAGAAGGGTCGATGGGGCCGTGGAGGCCCGGCCCCGATCGCCCTCGTCCACGATCCAGCTTGCGCGGGCGGGAAGGTTCGCGAGTTCTTCCCAAGGGCGACTTCCGTCGGCGAATCCGGTGGAGGGACGAGTGGTTTTACCTCAAGAACGACCCCCCCGACCATCCCCCCGCCGGTACACCGGGAAGACGCTCGACACCGCGAGCGACTGCGGGCGTGAGGGTCCGCACGACCACGCCGTCGCTGCCAGTGGAGGCCGTGGCGTTGAAGACGGCGCGCCGACGCCGGGTTGACGGAACCACATCATCGAGGCCGGCTCGCGAAGGCGCCGTGCCGCTCCAGCGACGACGCCTTCGCTCGGGAGATGGGGCCGAGCTTGCGCCGCTCGAGGGGATTCGCGAACGCCGCTCGCCCGCACGGCCGACCAAGTGGGATCGTGGGTGGTCCGATTGACGGAGTCGGGCGCCGGCTCCTCGGGCCCCCCAGTCCTCCCCAACGCTGACACGCGAGCGCGGTAAGAGCTCGTACTCTTAGTCATTCAGGTTCGTGGGTTTTTCGGCCGTGCTCCGGTAGATTGAGCCCGAGTTTTTCCAGTCGGCGAGGTGAGGCCGCTTGGGGCGCCTCCCTCCCCTCTTTGGGGGCGAGGTCCGAGAGCTCGGCGGCACCCCCGGGAGGCAAGCTCGCCCGGCGGGCGGCGACGCGAGCCGGGAGGCGGTGACCAGCGCCGAGCAGCGAACCTCCCCAATCGCCCCCGGGCCCGCGGGGCCGAGAGATGGGGACCTCTCGAGGCTCGCGAGCCGACCGACGCCGACGCCGTCCGTCGCAGAGGAAGCGACGACCGAAAGCCTCAGCGGGCCGGTGCCGGAGCCGGGCTCGAGCGCGAAAGTGCCCCGCCGAGACCCACCCGCGGCCCGGGCGCCGGAGTCGCCAGACGGAAGAGGAAGACGGCGCCACGGTGAGCTTTCTCCCCTCTTGTTGTGGTCGTGGGCGGCGCGCCGCGTTTGGCGCCGCAAGCCCGATCCGCTGTTGTCGCTGGGCGGCGGCCCAGATCCGACAGTGCGCCTCCGACGACCGAAGTCGTCTTCGACCAGCACGGGCTCGGGCGATGATGGCGAGCTCCACGGTGCCCGCTGATGACGAAGCTCCTCGCGCTGGCTTGAGCTTGAGCGGTCCGACGAGCTCGGGCCGCTGCGACGGTGAGCCCGGAGGAGAGGACCTTGTCCGCGACGGCGGCGTGACGACGACGGGGGTGGCGGGCGCGCCTTCGGGTCCCGGATGATGGGATTGTTCCCGCTCAAGGGAACATCTGCCGACGCCCGCTCGCCGCGACCTCGAGCTCGTCCTCGGGCCTTGCGTCGGCAGCCGATCGCGCCCGCTGTCAGCGCGCCGGAGGCGGTCCCGAGACAACAAAGGAGACCCACCGACGGCCCCGTTACGAACCGAGGGGCCGCCTGGGCACCCGACGCCGCTGAAGGCCTTCGGCTGGCGCCGGAGGAGGAGGCGGCGAGGTCCGAGGACGCTATGGACGTGAGCGGGCCGCTTCTGGAGGATCAGCGAGCCGGTGGCACCGCCCGACGAGGAGGCCGCCACCAGCATTTCGCCATTGACATCTCCGACGGCGAGGAGACGGCGGAGGCGGCCCGGGTTACAGAGGTCGAAGGTGAAGGCCTGTCGAGGTCGGCCCTAAGGCGTCGCGGGCCCCGGAGGAACCCCTGCGACGCCGGCCGGCGAAGCGCCCCGACCGAGACAAGGACATTGTCCTCGCGGTCGGCCCGACGACGACGACGCTGGCGCCTCGCCCCACCGAGGACCCGGCCCCGCGTGTTCGGCTTGAGCAGGTTCGGATCGCCATGGCCTTGAGTGTTCTTTTTCCTTTTTCTCGCACTTCCCCTGTTGCCTCATGCGTTCGGTCTTTTCAGGGCGTGCAGGACTCCATCCGGGAACACAACCGGCTGACGGAGCTTTCCCTGGAGGCCGGGGGCCTCGTCGGGAGGCTGGTCGAGGTGTGTAAAGATATGAGCGAGGACCTCGGTGCGGCCACAGCGCCAAGATCGGCCTCGCCGCCGGGTGGAGGACGTCGTCGGGTTCGTCCGGGACACGGAGGGCCGGTCCCTTCGGGCGGCGCTAGAGGGAGCTGAAGCCGCTCAGCTGGAGGCGGCTCGACAGGAGGAGCGGCTCAGGCTCGCTCACGAACAGCAGCGCAAGAAGATGCAGGAGGAGCTCGATTCCCTCCTCCGCCGGTTCGAGGATATGAAGCTCGCGCTCTCGGCGGCCGAGCAGAGGGCGGAGGCCCTCTACAAGGAGAAGACGGAGACCGCCGACGCTTTTCATCGCGAGCTCGAGCTCTCAGGTGAGCATCATCGCTGTCGCTTTGCTCTTTTTCACCCTCCCGGTGTTCGAGGCTGACCGTCCCCTTTGATGGGACCTCAGCACGTGATCGTGAGGTCGCGGAGGCGTGGTGCTGCTGTCATGCGACGATCGCGGAGAGAGATCGTCTTAACGACGAAAACCAGCGCTTCTGGGTGAACGAGCAGAAGCTTTACACCGAGTTGTGGAGTAAGCGGGCGACCGGCTTCCGCCCCGCGGTCCGAGTCGCGCGCGCCGCCGTTATTGACCCCTTTTCCTCGCCTCGCAGCGAAGCGCAAGCCCTTGAAGGCGGCGTGGCCGCCGAGACCGCGGAAAAGATCTCGCCTCCGTCACGGCCACCTTGGAGCACACCCAGCCAAGGCCAGGGGAAGGAGGCGGACCCGGCGGCCGCACCAAATGGCCTTGTTGACGTGAAGAAAGAAAGAGCTCGAGCGCCTGTGCTTTGTGCCGCTAAGGCCGTGGAGGAGGCTACGAGCCTCGGCAGCGCCGAGAATCTCTCCACCGCCGCCGAGGACGTGTGTGACGCCCTTGGTGTCGAACAGGTGGCCGACCTGGCGGACCGAGTCTCGGAGATCCCTCGCAAGGTCACCGAGGGACGCCGGGCCGCTGTAGTCCACAGGCCGCGGAGCGCCATCTTCGCCCACTACCCGAAGATAGACGCCGAGGCGGGGGGGCGGATGGGCGCCGGTGTCGACGACGCCGTATCGGCCGCGCCGGCCGCCGCCGAGGTCGCCTCCGAGCTGTCCGGGAGCTCTTCCGCTTGCCACGCGGGAGGTCGGGGCTCTGGAGCCCATCGCGGAAGGACCCGATCAATCCGAGACGGAGGCTTCGGCGGCGCCTCGCCATGGACGTGACGCCCAAGACCCCATCTCGCATAGGAGGTAGGAGCTCGGGACGAGCCGTCGTCGTAGTTAGTAAATAATCTTGTAGTTAACATTTAAGTCCTCGTGAGTGAGGCTTTTATGATAAAGATCTTTTAAAGGAATTCGTGTTCGAGTTCCCAGTTCACGTCCTCGTCGCAACTTTGTGTGAGTTCGTGTGAAAATCGGATGGCGGGCCGTTTCTCGTTAGCCGCGGAGGCGTGTGAGATCGTTAGGCAGTCGCGCCATGCTTTTCATTGACGAACTCGTGACTCAGTCCGTTCTTAGGACACCTTTAAGGAAAAAAGAGCACGAACTGCGGGTATGAGAGCTCGCGGTGGGCACGAGCTCGTTGTTACAAACTTTGTGAAAGCTTTTGTGAAAAACATCGCGGATAAATTGATGGGGTGTGCGCCCCATTCCTTGTGGCCCCCGAGCAAGGGCGGGCCTTTGTCGGAATGAAGGCCTGTCGTTGCTCAGTAGCTTAAGGCGTCAATTCGAGATGCTTGCACAGATTTTCGCATCGAATCGGTGTCTTATTGAATGCATCGTAAAGGTAGAAAAGACGTATCTGTTTGGTGTCGTATACGTGCCGAGGTGGACGCTCCGATCGCTGCACTGCTTTGGCGAGGACTTCCCCTACAAGGTTGGCGCCACCGCCCATGATGAGTTCGCTGGTCTCTTCGGCTTGACGTCGCGCGATGAGTTGTGTCCCGTCCGTGCAGAGAGTAAGAGCTCGAGGCGTTTCGCGAGGGCTCGTGTGGTTCCCGGGGTCGGACGGCGGGCCCTTGCTTGCCGGGCCGCTGGGCGCTGAAGGTCGCTGGATTGATCGCTGGCCGTGCTCCCTGGCGATGAGCTCACAAGATGGCCGCTTCGTGGAACTGCTCGTGCAGAGGAAAAAAGGCGTGAGTTCGCGAGCTCGAGCTCGTCGCCCAGCCCTGTATTTGCGACTTTGTGCGGGAAACCGCGGGGCGGGGACCCCTATCCCCGTGGCCTCCCCGAAAGCAAGGATCGGCCTCGCCGCCGAGGGTTAATGGTTGCCCGGTAAACTGTTAGCAAGAAAAAGATGAGCTCGAGTGCTTGCACGGACAGATGCAATCGAAGGACACTTTTTCTTAACACAGCTTAGGGGGGACACATCACTTAGGTGAATTGGAGGGGGACAGGCCCACGGGCATAAAGCGCTAAGAACAAAGCGACTGTCTTAGAGATCCTAAGAGGAATCGATGTAGCCGTTCCTGTCGCGTTGATCTCGTCGCTCGCTTGTCTGCCCTTCGGGTTGAGGCCCCGCGAGCGAAGCGGAAACCGAGGTCGAGGCGATCGAGCTCGCGGGCGGCCGTGTGTCCCTTCCACCTTCCGGCCGCCGCCACCGATGCCGAGGTCGCGAGCGCGAGAGGCGCCCGCGCTTCCTCCTCCTCCGTCGGGCAGGAGGGCCGGCGAGGCTGAGGGACGGCCGCAGCGCCCTTGGTGATCTCGGGACCCTCCGACGGGGGAGTACGGACCCATCCGACGGCCATCTCCAAGCTCGGGTGACCGGAAGGCCGCCCGGATGTGAGCCGGCCGGCTTGCTCCCGGACGGGGAGGCACCTGAACCGGCGCGTTGGGCCCCGGTATGTATACCGGGACGGTGGGCAAAGCGCGCGTGCGTTGGCGGACCTCGACGTGCGCTGGCTGCACGATCGACGGGAGGCGCTCCAGTGAGAGCCTCGAATGGCCTCCGGGTCGAGGAGGTTGTACACGCCCCGGTGCGGTCCCCGGGCGCCCGGTGGTGAGCTCGAGCTCGGGCCGGAGGTCGCGAGGTCCTCGTGGTCGCCGCCGCCCGCCCTGAGTCGGAAGGTGGCGTTGGCGTGACGCCCCGGATCGCGAAGGGTGGCGGCGCAGATCGCCGCGGCGAGGCGAGGATGAGCGGGCCGCGCCACACCCCGCTGGGCCCCGAGCGGCGCCGCCGTGAGGACCCGGATGCTCCGCATGTCCGCGAGGCGTCCGAGGGGGCGGCGCAGACCCGCAGTGACGGCGGGGAGGCCTTCCGCGGCGCTCCCCAAACCGCGGACTTCGGCGCCGTGGAGCCGACGCCGAACGGGCCAGCTAGCCGCCTCGGCGTCGAAGTAGCCGGTCGCGAGGGCCGACGGGGATGCCGACCGGACCCCGAGGAGCGGTGTTCTGGTGAAGACGCCGCGGAGCGAAAAAGTGCCATCCCGTCGGGGGGGAGCGCGGGACGGCCCCGGGTCCTCGACGGGCGGGAGCGTAGCGGTGAAGGCGACACCGCCGGGTTGAACGAGGGGAGGAGGGCCATGCCGCAGGCCCTCGCCGGGGCCGCGAACCTCATGGAGCCGAACCGAGGATCACGGCCTCCGGAAGCGATCGCGGGGGAAGGGCCATCGGAGTGGAGGATCGCCGCACTGCCGCTTCCCCTACCGGCGCCAACCGCCGTGGGTCTAATACCACCGCCACAGTAATGGTGGCTAGTGCGGACTCGAATGGCCTAGCTCGAGACAATGACACAGGATTTATACCGTTCGGGCAAAGTCGGGCTCCCTAGTCCAGTGTGTTCACTATCCGAGCTCAAATGCTCGCACCGGGGTGCGCATAAGCGGAGCGAGAGAGGGAGGGGGCTCCCAGGTCTCTATGATTGAGGCAAGTGCCAATATGAGAGTGAGGATGCGGATTTGAGAAGAACCGGGTGCGTTGTTCTTCTTCTTTTCTTGCTTGCTTGCTTGCTTGCTTGCTTGCTTGCTTGCTTGCTTGCCTGCCTGCTTGCTTGCTTGCTTGCTTGCTTGCTTGCTTGTTGCTTGCTTGCCCCAATCGAAGACCCTACCCTCCTTTTATAGTAGCAAGGGGGATAGAACATGTGAGCTCTCCGAGTTGGGGCGGGGGTAGGTGGAACAATATGATACTGTGTACTGTCAGGTGAAAGAGCTCTTCGAGCGAGCTCGTGGGTTGGCCAACAGCTACCTCGAGCTCTCGGCGGCCTTGGATGCTGAGAACTGGTCGTCGCCGTACATGGCGGTCGGGGCATGGGCGGTGGTCATCCGTCGCTCCGCCCGCCGTAGTTGGAACCTCGCCACTTCGGTGTGGGAGGCGCCCATGCCGCCGACGATGGCGTTCGGTCCGCGGAGTCGCCAAGCAGATGGTAAAGTCGCCGGGCAGCGGGAGATGGCGGAAAGAGCTCGCGGGACGAGCTCGCGGGTTGGTCCGAGACCTCTTTTGAGCTCTCGGCCTTTGATCCCGAAATTCCCATGGCCGTCACGCCAATCCGGGGTCAAGGTGGCCGCCTCGCCGCCGCACCGACCCCAATCGTAGTTGGAATCGGTCCCGCTGCCATGGGCACGCCATACCATGCGAATCATCGCGCTGCACTGGGGCACCGTGGGCGACGCCGTTGAGTCGACGGCGTATGGGATGGTGACCGACGGACCGCCCTTCCCATCAAGTTGCCTCTCGTGGCTCTGGCCGCCGTCGTGGAGTGGTTGGCCAACTCCCGTGATTTCTGCCACCTTTCCGCCCGACGCCGGGCGGCGAGCTCAGCGGGCGGCGTTGTGCGGGGAGGCTCGCCGAGCTCGAGCTCGAGCGAGGCGGAAGGAGGTCGCGCCCGGAGTGCTCGAGCATTCGCGCCGGAGGCCCTCGAGCTCGAGCTCGAGCCGAGGCGAGAGAGATCTCGAGGCCCGGGAGAGCTCGTGACCGCCGATGCTCCCCTTCGCGGGTCCCGGGGCTCGGCCGGTACGAGAACGGGTCCCCGGCCCAGCGCCCTTTCGTGGCGCACCATTAGGGAGTCTTGATTCGGGCGGGTTTAGATTGTCCAAAATATAGATCCCCACGGTAGCCCCGAGCGTTTGGGGAGAGAGAGGAGATCTCTTCCAAACGCCTCGTTTGGTGCCGCTTGGAGCGGTGGATTAAAGCCGCATTTTGGTCGTGGGTGCGCGAGCGCACCGCTGGTGTAGCCCCCGAGGCTCCGGGAGGGCGGCGAAGCTCTCCGCGGAGGCTTCTTGTTTCGGCGCTTTGATCCTTGTCTTCGAAGACACTCGACCTCCGAGCTTGGCTTTCTTCGACGGCCACCCAACCGATCCCGGTATATGGGCGCTTGGTGCTTGGGCCGCCGAGCCCCGAGCCCATCGTGAGAACGCGCTTTCCCGACGGGGTTTTTAATGAGTCGGTTCCGTGGTAGTTGCGCCGCTTCGTGACGGGTCATTGAAATCGAAACGCCGCCGCCGCCCAGCTCATGGGCGGTCAAAGCCGGGCACCCGTGCCCTGCGATTGGCAGCCGTTATGAGAGGCGACGTTCTTCGCGGATTGTGCGTAGCGGTGGAGATCGTAGGGAAGCTGCCGCCGGCCGCATCCCTTCCGTGGGAAGGCGAAAACCCCCCATCCGCTATAAATGCGTAGGCCGGCGGGCGTGGACGGCGTCCCATTCCTTCTTCTCTCCTTTCCCTTCTTTCTTCTTTAGAGCTGCCCTTGCTTTCGAGATGGAAGGCCACGGATCATCAAGCGTAGGAGGTCCGAGGGAGGGCGCCATCGTCGGGCGAGGAGGCGTCGTCCCTCACAAGATCATGCGGCGCGACCGATGCCCGCCCCGCCCGGTGCCTTCCCTCCTCCCGCTGCGCCGGCGCCGCCTTCCTCCTCCCCGCTCTCGGGTGAAGCAACGATCGCGAGCTTCGCCGCGCGCCGGCTGCGCGAGGCCAGGGACCGGGACGGCGGTGCTCATCGACTCCACGAGCGGAGCTCGCGATGCGGCGCGTCGAAGGCGAAACGCTGATCGCCTCGCCAGCCGGTGAGTTCTTGTCCCCCTCATGCTTGCGGCCCGGCTTTCGTCGTCGACTCTTTCTTCTTCGCGCGCAGGCTACCCGAGGAGGCGGAGCATCGGCGGGCGGCTCCCAGAAGTCGCTGCCCGCGGGCGCCCGCCGTGGGAGCGGTGATGACCGGGCGATGGCGTCGTCGGCCGACCGGCGCGCCGACGGGGTCCACGGCGACGGAGGGACACACGGCGAAGCCGCACCCGACGCCGAGGAGTTCGAGGCCACGGCGGAGGCGGTGGCGGTCGTCGACGACGCCGACGCTCCTCGTCGAGGAGTGGCCCGTCGAGCCCGTGCGTGGTGGTGGTGACGTCCGTCGCCGAGGTCTCGCCACCAAGCCGGCTTGACAAGGGCCGCAAGACGCTCCCTCGACCGCGAGCTTGAGTGCTCGACGCGACCGCCGGACGCCACCGTAGGAGTAGTCGTGAGATAGGAGCTTCCTTTTGTCGATGTAGTACTTGCATCATGTGTAAACAAGCAAGTGAAGGAGTAAAGACTTAACCATTAACCTTATCGTTGATTACCGATGTTTTGATCATAATCGATTCGAAGTCTTATGCCTAAGGTTGGGCGAGGTACTTGGGGTCAGCCCCGCGACGTCAAGTAGTCTTGTAGACGGCGTCTTGGAAGCTCGCGTCACTTAGGGCGTGGTTAGGCCCCTGCTCGACTGCCGCTTTGGACTTAGCTCCCCGCTTCCTCTCTTCGTTTCTTTCGCTTTGGCGCCGGCCAACGGACTTAGTGGCGGGTTCCGCTTGTCTGTCGCGGGCCGTGACGCGCTGGGACAAGTGGTCGACGCTGCGTGCCGCTTATCTCGTTACGGCCGAGGCCGCAATTGAACGAGCTCAAACTCGGGCTTGCCTCGTTGGCCGAAACCGAGTGTGCTTGACGAGTTGTTAGCGAGTGGTCGGAGTATCGAGCTCGGGCTCGTCCGAGGTGGTTATCGCGTGCTCGCTTTTTTTACGAGCAAGGCGTGAGCTCGAACTCTCGGTTTTGCCTCGTTGGCGAAAAACCGAAATGAGTTGATAGCCCGGTGGTCGGGAGGGTCGAGCTCGAGCTCATTCGATGTGGTCCTGGCGGTGGACCGACCTCATATTCCAAAGGCGCGACTTTTTCGTTCCCGAGCTCGCTCGGGGAGCTCGGGACTCGTGTCTTCCTCGTCGGGAGGATAACCTAAAGTCGCGTTTGATTCCTTTGGCAACCCGGACACGCTTTAGGCTTAAAAGCCCCCAGCACGCTCAATACCCGGCAAGAGCCGATGATTGCTTTACCATAGCGTCCTTCACTGTGGTGTTCCCTGGCCGTCCGAACCCTTTCGGGGCCGGCCTTAGAACCCGGGACGGTGAGCTCAGTGCCCTCGAGCTCTATCGCCGAAGCTTGAGACTTTCGACCGCGTCGAGCTCCGGGCGTCGCGCTCGCCGGTAAAAATAGCCGTTGGGATTTTTTTCTTGGCGGGCGGCGTTGACGATGCGGCGCCACTTCGCCAGGTGGCGACCGTGGGTTACGGTGGCGCTAGCCGTCGCGCGCTGACGCGACGCGGCGTGGGGCCCTACCCCGACGGTTCCTTCTACAAGATCCGTCGCATCCGGGCCCTATAAATAGGCGCAGTCGAGGCGGTTCACCTTTCCTTCCCCTTCCCCTGAGCGAAAGCCAAAGAGCGGAGAGAGGAAAAGAGATAGAGAGAGAGAGAGAGAGAGAAACATACTCCTTCGCCGCTTCGCTTCTTTGCCCCTCCCGTTCCGCCGTCGATCCGCCTCGCGAGCTAGATGGGGACCCCGCACCGCCGACGGTGACCCCCGCACCGCCGGAGCGCGCTGCCTTGTCGGGGCCGGGCTCCGGGCCGTCGGAGGCCGGAGTGGAAAGATTCCCGCCACCGTCGCGCGAGGTCCCCGACCAGCCGGAGGGGTACGTGGTGTCGTTCGTGGCCTTCCACGAGCGCGCCTCGGCGTCCCTACCACGACGAC
The DNA here is from genome assembly GCA_015847255.1 of Hyparrhenia diplandra. Taxonomy (NCBI): domain Eukaryota; kingdom Viridiplantae; phylum Streptophyta; class Magnoliopsida; order Poales; family Poaceae; genus Hyparrhenia; species Hyparrhenia diplandra. Next base: position 42,541 of record JADLZK010004945.1, on the reverse strand, counting down.
TTCTTCCCGGGCTTGCCGTGGTACGGGGGTGTCGAACTCAACTGACCCGAACGGCATTCTCGCTGGGTCTCGGCGTTCACGATGTTGTGCGAGGGCTGGTTGGGGATTCCCCAACCGGGAGCTCTTCCCAAGACTTCGTCTACGCCAAGATCCAGGGCTCCCAAGAAGGTCGATGGGGGCCGTGGAGGCCCGCCCCGACGCCGCGTCCACGATCCGCTTGCGCCGGCGGGAAGGTTCGCGAGTTCTTCCCAAGGGCGACTTCCCCGTCGAAACCGGGTGGAGGGACGAGTGGTTTTACCTCAAGAACGACCCCCGACCATCCCCGCCGGCACACCGGAAGACGCTCGACACCGCGAGCGACCTGTGGCGTGAGGGTCCGCGCGACCACGACGTCGCCGCTGTGGAGGCCGTGGCGTTGAAGGCGGCGGCCGCGACGCCGGGTTGACGGTGAACCACACCATCGAGGCCCGGCTCGCGAAGGCGCTCGTGCCGCTCCAGCGACGACGTCTTGGCGTCCGGGAGATGGGGCCAGAGCTTGCGCCGCTCGGGGGACGGCGAACGCGCCTCGCCGCACGGTCGACCAAGTGGATCGGTGGTGGTCCGATTGACTGGTCGGGCGCCGGCTCCCGGGCCCCCAGTCCTCCCAACGCGGACACGCGAGCGCCGGTAAGAGCTCGTACTCTTAGTCATTCAGGTTCGTGGGTTTTCGGCTTCGTGCTCCAGAGATTGAGCCGGAGTTTTTCCAGGTCGGCGAGGTGAGGCCGTTTGGGGCGCGTCCCTCCTTTGGGGCGAGGTGGTCCGAGAGCTCGGCGGCACCCGAGGAGGCAAGCTCGTCCGGCGGGCGGCGACGCTGAGCCGGGAGGCGGTGACCAGCGCCGAAAGCAGAGAACCTCCCCACCGCCCCGGGGGCCGCGGCCGGAGAGATGGGGACCTCTCGCGAGGCTCGCGAGCTCGACTCGACGGAGCCGACGCCGTCCGTCGCAGGGAAGCGACGACCGGGAGCCTCGGGCGGGGCCGGTGCCGGGGCCGGGCTCGAGCGCCGAAAAGCCCTCGTGAGACCCACCCGCGGCCCGGCGCCGAGCGGCATCGGAAGAGGAAGACGGCGTCACGTGAGCTTTCTCCCTCTTGCCGCGGTCGGCGGCGGCGTGCGGCGTTTGGGCGCAAGCCCGATCCGTTGTTGTCGTTGCGGCGGCGGCTCAGATCCGACAAGCGTCTCCGGACGACCGAGTCGTCTTCGACCAAAGACGGGCTCGGGCCCGATGATGGCGAGCTCCACGGTGCCATGATGACGAGCTCTGCAAGGCGAAGCTTGAGCGGTCCGACGAGCTCGGGCTGCGACGGTGAGCCCGGAGGAGAGGACCTTTGTCCGCGACGGCGGGCGTGACAACGACGGCGGTGGCGGGCGCGTCTTCAGGTCCCGGATGATGGGATTGTTCCCGCTCAAGGGAACATCGCCGACGTCCGTTCGGCCGCCGACCTCGAGCTCGTCCTCTTCGGGCCTTGCGTCGGCGGCCGATCGCGCCCGTCGAAGTCGAGGTCGGGCGGTCCCGAGACAGTCGGAGACCCAATGCCGACGGCCCCCGCATTTAACCGTGGGGCCGCCCGGGCCCCCGACGCCGCCGAGGCCCGGCGGTGCGGGAGGAGGAGGCGGCGAGGTCCGAGGACGCTGCGGACGTGGGCGGGGGCCGTCGGGGAGGATCGGCGGGCCGGTGGCACCGCCCGGATCGAGGAGGCTGCCACCGAGCATTTCGTCATTGACATCTCAGACGGCGAGGAGACGGCGAGGCGGCCCGGGTTACGAGGTCGGCGGTGAAGGCCTGTCGAGGTCGGGCCCTGCAGGCGTCGCGGGCCCTGAGGAACCCCTGCGACGCCGCCGCGGGCGAAGCCGCCCCACCGGAGACAAGGACATTGTCCTCGTGCCGCGACCCTCGACGACGACGCGGCGCCGCCTCGCACCGAGGGACCGCCTGTTCGTTCCGCTTGAGCAGGTTCGGGATCGCCATGGCCTTGAGTGTTCTTTCCTTTTTCTCGCACTTCCCCCAAAGTTGCTCATGCGCGCTCGGTTTTTCGTGGCGTGCGGGACTCCATCCGGGAACACAACCGCCGACGGAGCTTTCCCCGAGGCGGGGGCCTCGCCGGGGGAGGCTGGTCGAGGTGTGTAAAGATATGAGCGAGGACCTCGGTGCGCCACGACGCAAGATCGGTTTCTCGAAGGCCGGAGGAGGGGCGCCGCCGGGTTCGTCCGGACACGGAGGGCCGGTCCCTTCGGGCGGCGCTAGGGAGGCCGCCACCGAGGCTGGCTCGACAGAGGAGCGCTCGGGCTCGCCACGAACAGCAGCCAAGCAAGAAGATGCAGGAGGAGCTCGATTCCCTCCTCCGCTGGCTTCAGATATGAAGCTCGCTCGGCGGGCCGAACAGGGCGGAGGCCCTCACAAGAAGAAGACGGAGACCGCCGATCGCCTTCATCGTGAGCTCGAGCTCTCGTGGTGAGCATCATCGCTTGCCGGCTTTGCTCTTTTTCCCCTCCCGTGTTCGAGGTCAACCGTCCCCTTTGATGGGACCTCGGCCGTGATCGCGGAGGCGCGGAGGCGTGGTGCCGCTGGGCATGCGACGATCGCGCGGAGAGAGATCGTCTTAACGACGAAAACCAGCGCTTCTGGGTGAACGACCAGAAGCTTTACACCGAGTTGTGGAGTAAGCGGGCGTGGCTTCCCGCCCCGCGGTCGGAGTCGTGGCGGCTGTCGTTATTGACCCCTTTCCTCGCCTCGCGAGGCGAAAAGGGAACCACGAAGGCGGCGGGGCCGCGGGGACAGCGAAAGATCTCGCCTCCGTCACGGCCACCTTGGAGCACACCCGGGCTCGCGCTGCGGGAAGAAGGCGGACTGGCGCACCGGCTGACCTTGTTGACGCCAAGAAAGAGCTCGAAAGCGTCTCCGGGCTTGTGCCGCTAAGGTCGTGGGGGAGGCTACGAGCGGCAAAGCGCCGAATCTCTCCACCGCCGCCGGGACGTGTGTGACGCCCTTGGTGTCGAGGCCACGGTGGCCGACGACTGGCGGACCAGGAGTCTCGAGATCCTCGCAAAGGTGCATCGGGACGCCGGCCGCGTAGTCCACAGGCCGTGAGCGCCATCTTCAGCCACTACCCGAAGATAGACGCCGAGGCGGCGGGGGCGGGATGGGCGCCGGTGTCGACGACGCCGCATCGGCGTAGGGCCGCCGCCGCCGCCGAGGTCGCCTCCAGCGGAGCTGCCCGGGGAACTCTTCCGGCCTGCCTGCGCGGAGGCTCGACTCGGGAGCCCATCGCGAAGGACCCGATCAATCAGAGAACGGAGGCCGCCGGGCGCCTCTGGCGCCGACGGCGGACGTCAAGACCCCTCATCTGCATAGGAGGTAGGAGCTCGGGGGCGAGCCGCCGCCGTAGTTAGTAAATAATCTTGTAGTTAACATTTAAGTCCTCGTGAGTGAGGCTTTTATGATAAAGATCTTTTAAAGGAATTCGTGTTCGAAGTTCCCGCCCACGCCCCTCGTCGCAACTTTGTGTGAGTTCGTGGTGAAAATCGGATGGCGGGCCGTTTCGCTTAGCCGCGAGGCGTGTGAGATCGTTAGGGCCGCGCCATGCTTTTCATTGACGAACTCGTGACTTCGCCGTTCTTAGGACACCTTTAAGGAAAAAGAGCACGAACTTCGGGGTATGAGCTCGCGGTGGGCACGAGCTCGTTGTTACAAACTTTGTGAAAGCTTTTGTGAAAAAAACATCGCGGATAAATTGATGGGGTGTGCGCCCATTCCTTGTTACGTGGGGGATCTATATTTTGGACAATCTAAACCCGCCGAATCAAGACTCCCTAATGGTGCGCCACGAAGGGCGCGGTCGGGGGACCCGCTCTCGTGCAAAGCCGAGCCCCCCCGGGACCGCGAAGGAGCATCGGCGGCTGCACGAGCTCTCCGGCCTCGAGATCTCTCTTCCTCGCTCGGCCGAGCTCGAGCTCGAGGGCCTCTCCGCGAATGCTCGAGCACTCCGGGCGCGACCTCTTTCCGCCTCGCTCGGGGCTCGAGCTCGGCCGACTCCCCCATAACGCCGCCGCCACGCGGGCGCCGCCCCGCCCGGCGGTCGGGCGGAAAGGTGAGCACGGGGTTGGCCAACCACTCCACGACGGCGGCGCCTGCCACGGAGAGGCAACGATGGGGGGGCCCGGTCAGTCCGCCGGGCCACCATCCATCCGTCGACTCAACAGGCGTCGCCCGCGATTGCCCCCAGTGCAGCTAGCGATGATGATTCGCGGTATGGCGTGCCATGACGGCGGGACGATTCCAGCTACGATTGGGGTCGGTCGACGCCTTCGGGGGCGGCCACCTTGACCGATTGCGTCGTTTCCATGGCGTAAATTCGGGATCAAGGCCGAGAGCTCAAAAAAGAGGTCTCGTGACCAACCCGCGGCTTCGTCCCGCGAGCTCTTTCGCCATCTCCTTTGCCCCGACGACTTTTTACCATCATCCCGCTTGGCGACTCACACCGGAGGAACGCCATCGCCGGCGGCATGGGGCGCCCCACACCGGCGACAGGTTCCAACTACGGCGAGGGCGGAGCGACGGATGACCACCGCCCATGCCCCGGCCGCCATGTCTGGCGGCGACCGGTTCTCCGAGATCCAAGGCCGCCGAGCTCGAGGTAGCTGTTGGCCAACCCACGAGCTCGCTCGAAGAGCTCTTTCACCGACGGACACGGTATCATATTGTTCCACCTACCCCCCCCCAACTCGAGAGCTCACATGTTCTATCCCCTTGCTACTATAAAGGAGGGATAGGGTCTTCAGTTGGGGCAAGCAAGCAAGCAAGCAAGCAAGCAAGCAAGCAGGCAGGCAGGCAGGCGGGCAAGCAAGCAAAGCAAGCAAGCAAGCAGGCAGGCAGGCAAGCAAGCAAGCAAGCAAGCAAGCAAGAAAAAAGAAGAAGAACAACGCACCCGGTTCTTCTCAAATCCGATCCCTCTCACTCTCATATTGGCACTTGCCTCAATCATAGAGACACTGGGAGCCCCTCCCTCTCGCCCGCTTGACAAGACCCCTACATTTAAGCATTTGAGCTCGGATAGTGAACACACCTGACTAGGGAGCCCGACTTTGCCCCTCAACCAAAGATAAATCCCGTGTCATTGTCTCCGCAGCTGCGCCATTCGAGTCCGCACTAGCCACCATTATTTGTGACGGTGGTATTAGACCACGACAAGTGTGGAAAGGGGCGAGGCTTAGAAACCATCCCACCCACCAGAAGGTCGATCGGCATCGGCCTGGCCTCGTGGGCTCCCAGAAAAGAAAACCATTTGCCGGATCGGATCTTGGCGCGGGTTCTTGGCCGGACGCCCACAAAAGCCGCGCCCGCGCCGGCCCTCGGTTTCTCGCTCGCGGCGATTGCTGTTACTGCATCCTCGTCGACTCGAGGTGTGCGAATGATTGCCATTTCGTCCTGCCACCGCCTCGTGTCGCTCGTGCCGCGCGTGTTTTGAGCCCTGTTCCGGGGCCGCGAGAGCCGGGAGCCGGCGTCTGGCCTGTCTCGCCTTGTTGCCTTGCGCTCGGGGCTCCTAGGCAGGCAACAACTAGGGAGAATCTTCCCCAGCCACTGCGTGCGGCCCTGTTTGCGTCGTGCGAGAGAAGTGAGAACACGCGTTTCGTCCTGCTGCCTTGGTTGGCTGCTACAGTGAGTTTCCTCTGCTCGTCTCGGTCGGTCGGGTCGGTGGTGGTTGGCTCAAAAGATCTCGTGAGAAAGGCTTCCCTCTTCGGGGCATCACGTTGTTGGCATCACGACCCTTTTCCTTCCCACCTCGTCACTTCCCTTCACTTCCCTCCTGGCCTCCCTCTCCTGCTGGCCTCCTTCTCCTGCTGCACTGGCAACTGGCTGTGCCCCTTCTACGCACTGTGCCACTCGTTCTTCTCCCCCTTGGCGCTACTACGCTTCTGCATTTAACTCTGCCGGCCGGCCCGGCCTCTGCGAGAGACGTCTCCTTCGCTTTTATTGGCATCTCCTCTGTTCACCCCCATGTTTCTTTGCAGCTGCAGGAGTCTGTAAAAGCTTCTGCCCTTTTGCTCCCGGTGAAGTGAAGCTTCTTTTTCTTTGCCTTCTTGCCTTGTTCAAGTTGGCCTGTTTTGTTCCTGCCCCTGCTGCTAGTACTTCAGATTGCAAAACCGTCTGTTTCAAATTTGTTTTCAAAAGATGCAAACGTTTGTTTCCACCAAGGGTTGAAAACTCCATACTTTTCGTGATTTCGTCCTCTCCAATCCGCACAGTGTAGCTTTCAAGAAAGAGCAACCCGCGAGTTCCCAAGCTGTAGAGCAGTTCTGTTTCTGTAGTCCCACACCAGTTCCTTCTCTGCATCCATCCATTCAACTTCTGCTTCTGTTTCTGACGCATCCGTGTTCCTGCAGCAGCGGCTACGAGGACCACGCCGGCACGCCGCCATGGGCCGTGCGATAAGATGGCTCAAGAAGGTGCTCACCGGCAGCAGCAGCAGCAAGAAGGAAGCGGACAGGGATCGCAAGGCACATAATGCCGCCGCGTGCGCCGGCGGCGGCGTTGGTCTCGAGCCGCCGCCGGCGGAGAAGAGGCGGTGGAGCTTCGCCAAGCCGAGGAACAGCGTGGCTGACGCCGGCCGGAGGCCATCCTCCGTGACCGCCGTAGCCGCTGGGGAGCTGCTGTCGTCGCAGGTGCGGCCGTGCAATTGCGGCCAAGAGCGCGAGGTCGACGCCGCCGTCGTCATCCAGAAGGCCTTCAGAGGCTACTTGGTAAGTTGTTACTAGTATCGTATCGCCACCCTAAACGAAATCCATTTTTGGTTTCTTTGTGTTCATGATCTAGGGCCTGTTTGGTTCCTATGAGATTAGAGACTAGAGACTAATTTTTAGTCCTATTTAGTCTCTAAATAACCAAACATAGGGACTAGGTGACTAATTTTTACTTCTCAATTAGTCCCATTTCACTTTGGATTTCTTAGAAGGGGCTAGAGACTCTATTAATCTCTAATCCCTAGTCCCTCCATCCAAACATGCCCTTATATAAGGAAATCAAAAATGGTTTCGCCATTCGTTTGCTTCCTGTCGTTGGTTGGTTCAGTTTTTCATTTCAAGAACTGAACGGATGAACAAGTGGGGGCAAGAATTTCGCAGATTCTTTCGCATCTGCATTGGACAAGAGATTTGACTTCACTAACCTCTCTGCAAATCCATGGCCGCTTGCTGCTGCTGCTGTTCCTTTCCGTTGAGTCGTTAGCGACTGCTCATTTGTTTAATCCCCTCTAGATCACTCTCCAAACTGTCCCGATATTTTTGTTTATTGCTAGAGTGCTTCGTGAACCGCGCGGCGTGACGCACCTAGTCGTCACCCCTGCTGTTTAATGCGCAATTTTCTTTCCTCGGTTTCCCATGCGACCTGCAGCGTTCCGATGTGACTGCTGTAAAAATTTGAATTCTTTTTGCAGGCTCGGAAGGCGCTCCGTGCTCTCAGGTCGCTCGTGAAGCTGCAAGCTCTGGTGCGTGGCTACCTCGTGAGGAAGCAGACCGCCATGACGCTGCGCAGGCTGCAGGCGCTCATGAGGCTCCAGTCCAAGAACGCGTCGTCCCGGAAATCCGTTGAACAAGTGAGGACTTTGTTAAGGAATTATACAAATCACATTTTAAGATATGACATCAAGTGAGATTTAAAATTTTTCTCCTTTCTGTTGTTTGTTCACGAAAGGAGCGGATCGTTGCGCGCGGTGTGAAGCCACTGGCCGTGCCAGCGGTGCACCGTCGGCGGTTGTCCGACGGCGGGGACACCGACTTTGATCGCGAAGTCCGAGGATCGTGGAGATGGACACGTGCCAGCTCCGATGCCGGTCGCCACGGATCACGAGCGATGCGCAGGCGTCGACCACCAGCAGGGGGCGGCTCGCCACTCCTCCACCTCCACAAGCCGGCGTGGCGCCGCCTCCAGAGAGCAAAAGCTAGAGCCTCCACACCCCAAGACAACGCACAACACGCCCCGCCTCGGCGCGTTCCCAGGGTACCTCGGCTCGCCGGGCGAAACCGGGCGCGAGGCCGCGACGCCGTGAGCAGCCCGCGGTACATGGCGGACACGGCCTCGTCCGTGGCACGCACCGGTGCCGAGCGCGCCCGGCGCGGCAGGGCGAGCGGGCACAGGGGCAAGATCAACCGCTGCCGGCGAGGCCCGGCCCAAAGCCGCGGCGGGTCCAGGAAGCGGCGCGCGCGCGGCTGCGGCGCTGGGACAGCTTCGGCTTCAAGAGCTCGGAGGCCAGCCGCGTGGAGGGATCGGAGCTCAGCGACGAGGTCACCAGAGACTACTACCTGGACCGGCTCTGGTGATTCTCGAGTTACCTGACTGGTCTAGGAGGAGAGAAAGATTAACAATTCGGTACATAGTGTTAGTAGTGTCATTAGGATCAAACAAGGTCTAGATCATGGTGAAGTGAAATAGTATCATGATTTGCTAGTTCGACTACTAATCTCTACTGCCATGGAGCTCGAGTATATTAGAGCATGTAATGGTATCATAGAGAAGCAATAAATTGTGTTCTACTACGTACTACACCTTCTACTACCACTAGTGACGATTTGGAAAAATGGAAAAGAAAACAACGACGAAAGTGGCTCACCTCTACTGCAGTGCTCATTGCTGACACCGTATAGGTGCAGCTTCAATGCAGCTGATTCGTAGAATCAGATATCGACGTCACTTGTGTGGCTAGTAGTACGGAGTACTATGTGGAATCTGATGGTACTAGTATAAATGGCATGGAGATTGGTACGAGTTCTTGGCAGCGGCAGATCCTTTGAAGTGAAGACAAACAAATGTTGTGGCTTTGTCTGGTACACTCGTCCTTCTCGCCACTTCATTGCGGTATGGATCCCAGATCGCTTCAATGTTGCCGTGCCGTGCCGTGCCATACCTTGCCGTGCCGCTGCTGACGATGTGAAGTGCGAGGCAAGGATCGTGAAAAGGATCGTACTAGAGCTTGGTACAACTCTGTGCTTGTGTACGTACCGGGCGTCTGTTGAGCGTTGACGTGAATAGCAGCTTGCGTTGTTTTGGCTGCAAGAGTTCGCAAGGAATTCAATGCCTCTGCTCTGCACGTTTGGATCGATTTGGCCAGTTCACTACCACTCTAGCTACCAGAGTATCACCACGGTATGTACCGACGCTACCAGTGTACCTGTATGTACCGACGCTGGAGATTGAGAGACGAAGGCTACTCCAGAATGCTGCAAAGAAAACCTTGGACGATTCCAGCGTCTGGACACCCGAAACGACAGCATCACATTACCAAAACATCTTCGTTTTCGAGCAAAAGCACTGCTGCATGCGGCGAATGCTTTCACTGTCTCTGCTGCCTGCCTCGCTATTCGCCATTGGTGGTACGAGGTATATGACGCGTGGATTCGACGCCGGGGACACGGGCACGGGGCACATGCATGGACACGGCCAAAGACTTGGCCGTCGCCGACGAAGACGACGACGGCGACACCACATGACCTGCAGCTGTCGATTTTGTTTGAGACGACGGCGTGACTCGGAGGCGTCGGGTTGAGATTTGTTTGCTTGCGTCTGCATGCTCGGCCTCGATCTGGATCGATCCTGTAGCGGCAGTGCCCTCGACAGCCCGGCGTGGCCCGATCTGCCTGCGCCTGTGCAGGCGTACGCGCCGTGCGAAAAGCTTTGCTGGGCTGTAATGCGTGTACGCAAGGCTCTTGACGACCGTCAGTGATCGGCTCAGCTCAGGCTTCGGGGTCAAATACCGTGGTGACTGGTCAGACCCACAGTATCCCGTCTGATGTTTTTTTTTTTTTTTTTGGAATTGTTCTTTATAAAGTCAAACAATTTCAATTTTCATTGAAGTTATTATAAAAAATACTTGCATTAATGATAACCAACGTTAGATTCAATAATGTAATATATATTTTTAAATTACACTTTATTCGAGCAAAACGTTAATACTATTTATTTATTACTACAAATTTGGTTAAAGTTAAACTAGTTAGCACAAATTCAATAATTCTGTGCTTGGTGACTTTTAGCTTTCTTGGAGTAGTACTTATACAAGTTACTAATTACTATTCTCATTGCTATTCTCACTAATGTATCTTTCTTTTTCTCTCAATATATTTTAGCTCTACTTTTCCTTCTCATCTCATCTAAATCGTATCTTTTTACTTTCTCTAAAACTAAAGTGTCATATATTAAGAGATGGAGGGAGTAGTAGACTATTTATTATGGGAACATATCTAGTGCAAAACCAACCCCTCATTTTGTATGGAGGGGGTTGGTTTGCACTGATACCATTTATTATAGGATAGCACTTTTGCCTAATTTTGTAAGAATCTGACTCTTTTTAAAAGGCTCCAGCTAAGGCTCCTCATGTGAAGCAACATATCTGATAGAGTTGAAACTGTTTCAAAAAAATGTTTGGAGAAAAGAAACTTTTTAGTGCTAATTTTCTGATAATTTGAATTGGATTTGTGAGTATAAGGCGGAAGAAGCTACATTTTCAACTCCAACTCTAACTCCATTGTACTGAAAATGACTTGTCTCCTTTGCTCTTTGCAAGGAGCCTATTTTAAGCTGTTGTTTGCGACGGATCCTACCTTTAAAGGATATGAAGTGGAACCGTGTCCAACGGGACGTTCCAATTTTAAGACATTTAACACGTGTTGAAATTAATCTTTTATAAGTTTTATCTAAAATTGTAGTCAATGTACATTTATTTTTAATAAAACTTCAAATTATTAGATTTTACAATTAAATGTACTATAAAATAAATACAAATTAAAGTCTAAAATAATATAATATAGGATAATTAATTAAAGTGTGATTAAAAAGACTCGTGTTATGTTGGACATGGTCTCTAAATCAAAGGAAAGTACTTCCTCTGTCCACCACAACATGTAACGATGAGTTGTGTATTAAAAAAAAAGTAAGTATTCCAATCTAATGGTATATTTGATATCATAAATATTGATATTTTTTTTCCATAATTAGTAAAAATTATAATATAATAAAACGTGACACGTGGACGGGGAGTAAATGCTAAGACTATTACTCTACTGCAGTAGTAATGCAGACGTATGGTCGCTCCTTTCAGAATCAGATGTTCAGCGAGATCTGTGGAGTCCTTTTGTGTTTGATGAAAAGACGGGACGAGTTGGAACTTGGAAGGGAGGACAACGAGGGTAGTTGAGTTTGACTTGTAAATATGAATGCTTGGATTTACCTCCGTTTATATAAAATGTATAGTGAGGAAAGGAAAATACTCTACACAGTTTTTTTTTTTTTTTGAGATTAAATACTCCACACAGTTAGGCGTGCCAGTAAACAGTACTGGGCTTGATTGTATGTTAATATGAATGCTCGGAACGAGTAAATGGGCTTGGCTGCACTAGCACGTCAGCTCGTGCACCAAACCTGACGCAAGTTCTGGGCCATGCCAGGCCAGATTCATGAAAGCCTGCCTCTTTAAATGAGAGTCTATGTCAGGCATGGGCCTTTTTAGGCCGCAATAGCCGCAAGAGACTGCAGTGCTTTTTGCTCAAAGAAATATAAAAAAAGGTACTGCACTGCCCTACTGCAGTCGGCAGTCCTCCTCATCAACCGCAACTTTGAATTTTGTATTTGCATCCTGTATTTATTTCAAGTAATTTGCACCCACCACACAACAGCTTGAAAGGTGGGTATAGATTGGTCCAATAATTTATAAAGTACTCAATTTATTGCAACCACTTGGCAACTGTGTTATTTCCATTATCTAAAAAAAAAACTATATGCATATTAGACAACTTATAAAATGCCCTATTTAGTGCAATAGCTTGTCAAATCAGTGCATCTATATTGTCCAAGCATTACAGCGATGATATCTTTGGTCACATTTTATAACAAAGAGATGGTGTATTGGGCTCCAAACACATAATCGATAAGTTAACAATTTCAATTAATTCATATAAGAGTATGTTTACATCATGTGTTAATAAGTTAACGATGCCAATTAATTCTAACAGGTTTTATTAGTATTTTTTTAAAAAATAATTCACAGTGCTAAGATATTTGTTAACAAAATAAGCGTGAAAAAAAATACAATAAAATATTGCAAAAATCAATTTGAAAAAGATGGCATAACCCAAAATTTATTTTGGTCTTGGTCTTATCTTTAGATAAAAACATCTAAAATGACACAATACAAGCTAAATATAGTATTTCTAACATTTGGACACCGTAGCTGCACTAATTTGCTAAGTCGTTGCATTAAATCAAATTTTTACAAGTTATTGGACCAATTCCGACCCACATGCCTAGCTAGCTGTTGCACTAAATTGGACATTTGTTTAGTTTTTTTTTTTCTAACTTGCACCCAATGGCCAAGTTGTCGATCGTATGATGCATACAATTTACTCTTTTGTTTTCTCTTCATTCATTCACAGCGATTAATAACTAATAAGGTCATGGTGTGTCAACAATGGGCCTGTGTCCCGGTCCCCCGGTGCGCGCTAGTGCTACAACTTGATCCACTCGAAGCCGTCGATGAAGTCGAGCGAGATGAACGGCTTGGCCTCCTCGTCGGTGAGCTCCCTCGACCACTGCACCCTGCCGGCGTAGTTCGCCCCTGGCCCCGTGCACTTGTACTGCCCGTAGAACACCGTCCTGCACGCACACACGAATCAACCGTCGTCAGCACGGCGGACGGACGGGATCGAATGAAAAGGAGCAATGACGACGACGACGACGACGACGTACATCTCCCTTGTCGGGTCGCCCCAGTTGTACCATCCACGCGGGATGATGATGTTGTCCATGTAGGTGTAGGCGAAGACGACGCGGGAGAAGGTGCCCCATGCCCGGCCCAGGTAGAGCGCGCCGGACCCCGTCACCCGGCAGTTTACGAACGAGAACCCCGTGTCCTCCAGCAGGCTCTGCCGGTTCTGCGCCGTCAGCGCGCCGTAGTTCCGCGCGATCGCGTGCACATGGCAACCCTGCAATGTTTTTTTGGATCGAGTTTCCATCATCATTCATTCATTTTTCCTATCGATCATTTCCATACATTTCATAGGTGCGATGTTTCAGGTTAAGCTACGGGAACACGAGAAAGTGTACTGTGTAAAAGGCAAAAGCAGCCAGGCAGGCACGAGTAGACGACGACGAGCTAGGTGTCCGATCGTGCGATGGCAGGCGTCACGGGCGGCCGCCCGACTGGGGCCAGGGAACATGCAGGTCTCAGGAAACCGCATTCCGCAACCGTGTCGCAGCCAACGACAACGGGGCGGCATCAGATGTTCACCTCACTTTACTGGAATAGTACGTACTCTACTGTACCCCATTAAAAACTGAAAGGGGTCGATTAGTTAATGTGCATCAACATTCCATTTGCACCTGCTCTTCAGTGACTCCTTGGCAGTAACCGTACGTGGTAGCAGCACAGTAGGTACACACGTACGTACTATAGGCAAAATGTGCTCGTACTATACAGTACGTATATTCCATGGCAAGGACCTGGCGGACGTGTTGTAGGTAGAGTGTAGGGCCAGTCACTCACGAGATGAGTCCAAACGAGAACAGAGCACGAGAGGCTGTGATTCAGTGAACAATAGCGCGCTAGCAGAGCGATCGGTGGCGCTGGGTGCGTGGACATGCCGCCGCGGAGCTTGTGCAATGGCATGTTGCACTACCAGAATGGCTGAATGGGTGCTGGGAGGACAGCGTCACAGATTCACAGTCCCCTGCCTAGGAAGGAGCGAGCAACTCCCGGGTTTAACAGTGTCTATGTCTGTGTCCTACAAGTGCCCCTATAGCAGATGAGGGCTGTTGTGACTGCTGGGACATCGATGCCACATACGGAGAACTGTAGGCCAACAAGATGCTCTCAATGGCTTCTGAAGCTAGTTGTGGCTGTTGTGGCTACAGGCTACACTGGCGTGCCTTTTGGTTCATTCAGCTGGAGCTGCATTATTGTGTACAGTAACTGTAACGGAAGCTAGGAACGTGGTGCGGTGTGCATAAGCTGATGCATACTGACCTCGTAGAGGAGAGCGCGTTGCCGAAGATGAAGTCGACGGAGCCCTCGATGTAGCAGTCCCGGTAGTAATGGCGGCCGAGGTGGTCGTACAGCGTGTCCTGCGCGCCCAGGAAGTTGCACCCCACGAACGCCGCGTTGTCCGCCGATATCCGCAGCGCCACCCCTGCTTGCCCAGCGCGCCGGGCCTCGGCACCGGGGCCGTGTTCTGGGCAGGAAATATATGCCAATGTCAGGCTCGTCGTGTTCGTAGCAACAGATCGATCGATCGAGAAGGTTGAAGGAAGGAAGGGAACCTTGAAGGTGATGTTCTTGGCGACGAAGAACATGGAGTTGACGGCGAACGTGGCGGAGCCAAACGTGCCCATAGGTCTGCCCCATGACCCCGGCGTCTCCGCCGTGTCGCCCCACTGCACCACCGTCTTGTCGGCGCCGGCGCCCTCCACGGTCACGAACGCGCGCATCGGCGAGATGTTCACCTTCTCCCTGCACACACCACACGGTTACAGAGGTCCGCAAGCAAGCAAGCACGAAGGGCGCGCAATGCAATGCAATGCGATGCGATGTACGTACGTGTACGTGCCGGCATTGACCCTGATGACGACGCGAGCGAGGTTGATGAGCGGGAGCGAGTCGACGGCGGCCTGGATGGACGTGAAGTTCCCGGCGACAGGGTTCTTGTCGACGACGAGGGTGCGGGTGGGCAGGAACGCGCGGTTGAGTGCGCGGTTGTAGGTGCTGTGGCCGCCGAGGCCGCCCATGAAGCGCACCCACCGCGTGAACTGCCGCTCGATCGCCTCCACACGCGTCGCGTTCACCGGGTACGGCAACGGCGGCTTCGGCCGCCGCAGCAGCATGGCCGCTCTTCCCGGGCCGTAGCCGACGCGTGTGCGTGCCGTGCCGCTGCTTCCCGACTACCTCCCCCGGCGCGACGAGCAGCGCTGCGGCGATGAAGACGCAGCAGAGGAGGCGGAGACGCGCTCGTGACGATGGCACGCCCATGGTCTGGTCGTCGCGCGGTGGCAGTGGTCTGTGGATGGCTGGCTGTGGTCACCGCTGCCTCTGCGTGCCAATAACTAGCAAGCGGCCGGCCCGGGGTTATAATTCCGGTGGGCAGGGCGTCGGGAGGGAGGGAATTTAAGGAGAATCACGGGGGCGTGCGCGTGCGCGCGGACGGCGGACGGGAATGACGCGGCTCACGAGTGACGACGAGGCGCGCCGGGCGCGGGAGAAGCTGTTATGTTGGTTGGTTTTGTTGCGCCGCATGCGCGCGCATCTAGCCGGTGGGTGCCGGCGTGGGTGTGGGCGTGCGGCGGGCGCGTGGCACATGCAGGTGGTCGCGGCCGGCGGTGGGGCGGAGCGCAGCTCGCCGTGTTGTCGCATTAGCGAAGATGGCATCCGGACAGATAAAACGCACGCTACAGTTGCGCCGCCGTGCCTTTTCTCGTGCTGGATGGATGGAATGGAATTGTCTTGGAGACCGTGCCGGCTGGTGTAGTACGGCGGATGTCTAGGGAGTAAAAATTCTGGGCTGGGGTTTGGGTTTGGTGTGTGAGGGGGATTGTCTGACACGCTGGATTGTTCTCACCCCGTGATCGAATTTGTTCCCAGCACTGTTCCTCTTGGCCTCTGGTATTTTTGCTGCGTTCAATCTTTCCTCAATTGCTCACTGATCAAATCACAGAAAACCCGCGGTAAACAAACAGCGTACAATTTGGTTTCACGGGTGGGACTCATGGGCGCCAGTCCTTGCTACTAGGACATAGCTAAAGCAAACTACAGTATATAGTTTGTACCTGATACTGATAGGCTTTCATGACCCACTTCGGTGTCCGAGTATCTGTTATCCACCATGTGTCCGAGAGATGATCCAATGCAGCAAATATGCATGAAGTGCGTGGCCACAGAGAGCTGGAGAAAGGAAAACACACAAGGAAATACGTGTTATTATGCCACAAAATCTCCATCTCGCCAAGTTATATCAGGAAAATTCAGACATTGCAAGCCACTATTATTCTACTACTAGGACCAAAACACTCGAGTGTACATTTCTCCTCAAAGGTCAAAGCACAAGCTGTCAAGCTCATCAATCTGATAAAGAGTACCACTCATTACTTGTTATTACACAGTACTAGATATGGTCTTGGCCTATTGAGCAACTTGACTACATTATCAAGTCAGCCTGCAGATCCAAGTTTAGTACAGAGAAGGGAAGGGCGTGCTTATGATCCGCCTGCGTTGGAGTTTCTGGCAGCATCCTTCTTCTTCATCTCCTCAAACTTGTCAATCGCAACCTGCAGCTCGTCCGTGCCTCCCACCGCTCTCATGGTGTAGTAGTAGACCCCGAGCACGAACGCAGACAGTCCCCCAGCCACCACCAGGTTCCTGGTCTTGGGTGCAAGGCTACTGAATCCCGCCATGGTCAAGCTGTAGAGGTTCACGGTCTATACTGCAGGACATGAAGGCACACAACATTGTTAGTACATGGACAAAATCAGCCAGATGTACTAGTTGTCTAGTACATAAATTTTGATGAATAGGACATGAAAGGTAACTAGATAGATAAAATATGACAGTATTCCCTCCTGTTATCATCACTTGACATTTCTTACAGCAAAATAGAACTGATAGCATGACAGTATTCCCTCCAGTCATTACCTTCTTACAGCAAAATACAACTAATCGCAGGCCAATTTGGGCGTCTGAAATGTCAAATAACATTGAATGAAGGTGGTATAAGATTTACAGAATCCATGGTGTTAGCATGGTGTGCTTTTGGAACATACTCTGATCCACTAGCAGCTAAAGAGTTTTTACATTAACAAACAATAACATCAAAGCAAAGGACAGTGTATGTATAATACAGAAGGGGAGAACACTATCCGAAAAATACAAAAAATTGAGCATGGTGACCATCATCTAGCTGTTTGCTTTATGTGTATAATAGAGTATGTTACCGAGGACAATTTCAGAGTTGAAAAGATGAATTCAGGATTCAACTAGCTATTCAATCAAATGGTGTAATCAGCACTAGATCAAGCATATATTTGCGGTTTCCTAAAAAAAAAAAGCATATATTTGGGGTCGCACATATTCAGATTCAGTTTAGTAACTAAAATGCAAACATGACAATGCTCTTGAAAAAAAGGCAGTTTCATACAAACAGGCAGTAGTAATAATATAGAATGAGAGGCTATGGATCATTTTATTCTTTGAATAAAGAGAGGGAGACCCTTTTCTCTAAAAAAAATATATAGAAGCAGATACAGCATGGACTATTAGTCATATAGACGTTTCCTAAAGGCATGAAGGCAGGCAGTTGTAGTGAGGTAAGCCAACTAATCCCGTATTCCCGTCACACTATTTTGCAGTGAACCACTGACCCACTGTAAAATACCCATTTTTCTATTCCAGCGAAGTAACTGAGACTTTGAGACCACAAAGGCCCAAATATATAATTTTGGCAGCATCACAGGGGCGGACACAGTAAAGGAAATGGGTACACACTTGTACACCTGATAATCTTTTGCAAAAGAATTGCAATTAGCAGTCATAATAATATATGTACACGCCTGCAATTAGGTCAGATCCTATAGCCAAAATAGCTTAGGGCAACTACAACCGATACCTCAAAATTTGCCCCCCTACTCCCCTAAATGAGGATCCCTCATCCAGATTCCAGCCCTCATTTTTCTCTGTACTCCAACCGAACTCTCATTTCAGCCTCCCTATTTTCTCCCACCTATATTTTATAGATAACTTATAACTACCAAGGCCAGCATTTTATATGTAAAGTGTGTTAGTATTAATGGAATGGATATTTGGTAACAACAATTTGGTACGGCTGAGAGCAAAGAACAGATCAACCCAACTCTAAATAATTTTCAAGATCACACAAAAATCACCTTAAACAACTAAATGATAAGACCTTAATCTGTCTACAACAATCAGATAATACTCAATGGGTCTATAAAATCTCATGAAATTGAGATAAGTTCTACTGGAAATTCTGGCCATCTCATAATAACACCTTCTTCAGCTATTTAATAAATCCAAAAAACTAGCCTAATTGACACCTACAGCGCATAAAGGGGCAAGCTGCAGCAAGCCGTTCTTCACTTATTAAACATATCCAAAATCCAGAAGCGAGCTGCAGCCGGCCGCGCACCAAGGGGCGAGCAGTACGTGTGAACTCCAGGAGACCGCGAAACAGGCGTCGAGCAGAAGGTGGCTCCAGCAAGCCGCGACGCATGGGCGGGCGGGAGGCAGATTTGGCAGGCGCAGCAGCCGAGGCGAGCTCCGCAGGCCGAACAGGGGATGCGGTCGTGGGCGATCTGCGCAGGCATGTGACCAGCGCCGGCCATGGGCGACGGTAAAACGAGACAAGGAGGATGGAGACATACCGGCTCGGAGAACTCCGGGGCGGCGCGGGAAGACGAAGAGGCGTAGGGCGGCGGCGGCGGTAGCCGAGTCGTTGCCGAGAGAGACAGAGCACGCGGGGCGGGGGGAGGGGAGAACGGCGGCCGAGGTGGAGCAAAGCGCACCCGCACGACGGGCCTTCTTCTGTCCTGGGACATGGGCCGTTTCTTTTTTTTTTTTTTTTTTTACTGCTTATAATTTGGGTTTAAACTAGCGAAACCATTAATGGTAATAGTCTATACTCCTACTTTTATAGAAACAACATTGCAAATGAGAAAATGATTTTTTATTAAGGTGGTGGAACCTTTTACCTCGTGATGTTACAAAAAAAACACTTCTGTTTGAACATAAAACAATTTTCTATTTGAAGATCTAGAACTATTTTTTTTTTTTAACATGGAACATTTTTCTTCGACCTAGAACTATTTATTTTTTTTTAACATGGTACATTTTCTTGTGAATCTACTATCTAGAATGGTTTTCCCTCTAAACATTGATCAATTGTTCCTATAAACTAGAACATTTGTATAAATATGAATCAAATGTTCTTGTGAACCTAAAACATTTTCTTTTGAATATGGAACAATTTTCTTGTAATGGACGTTTTGTTCCAAAATACGGTTCAGTCTTTCTCATGAACATGAGGCAAATTTTAGGAAGCTGGAATAGTTTTTTCATGAAGCTGGAATGTCTCCCCCCACAATTAGATATTTGGATATTATCCGTAAAATGGAATAAATTGAAGAAATTATGTTAGCATGGAGCACTAGCATCAGCAGAGCTATTCGTGCAGTGATTAGTGAACCAGAGAAAACGCCCCAAGTCAAGTCGTCAGATGTCACATGTCAGTAATACGGAGGACTCGTTCGTCCGGTGGCTCATCATCATGTCTCTGCAGCATCTTTGAGCTGAACATGTCCAAAATCGTGAAGTGCATTCTGCTTTAATTTCTCCCATGAAAACCGGTCAGTGCTCGCTGGCTTCTTGGTGCTTTGTGCCGCCACCCGTGAGCGTCAGCTGCCTCTGCGCAGCCGCTAGTGACTCCATAGATTCTGGCTCAAAAGAAGAAAAGGACAGTACCTAGAATCGCTTGATGCCATGCCATACGCATTGGCTGCTGTCAACATTTGCGACCTCGCTAGGCTGTCAGGCTGAAACTGTTGCATTGCCATTGGCCCCAGCTCAGGATTACGGAGTACTACCATCGTTAGTGATAAGTGTAAAGCGTACAAGCACATCTGGTGTTCACTGCAAAAATAAAAAAAACAGCACCTGCTGCTGCAGCTTTGGCTTCCCCCCTCTCTCTTCAATCACTACAGCAAACACTCCACAGTTTTCTGCAAAGTGAAATATGTACACCTGAATACTGAGAAGGGAACTGAAGGAGACAAAGCCTACCATGGTAGACACCATGTTGGATCAAACCAGGCCGGTACAATCATTCTATTGAGCTCATCCCCGGTACCAAAAGATAAATAAGCCGGTCGATCCCCAAACCTAGGTAACTGTTGGTTGAAGGGAACATCACGAAATTGAGACTTGAGAGCATGAATGAGTCACAAGTCAGCTTTCTAAAACAGTTACTTTTTGGCTAGCTCAGAATTGGTGATGGTGCACAGCTCAAGAACAAGTTTGTCATAAAAACTGGGGCACCCTCCTCAGCCAGCTCCATGGAGTCAATTATTTCTTCCTTGGATCCTCTTCACATCGATCACCTCAAACGGTTCAATGGTGCCATCATTATCCTTTCTGCCAACAATGGCGACAGTGCAGATCGAACTGAAGTCACCTTTTTTACTTTTGGTAGACATCTTGAACTGAAGGCCAAAGCCTACCATGGTAGACACCTTGTTGGATCAAACCAGACCGACAATCATTCTATTGAGCTGATCCCCTTCTTAAAAGATAAATAAGCCGGTCCATCCCCAAACCTAGGTAACTGTTGGTTGAAGTGAACATCGAGACTTGAGAGCATGGACGAGTCACAACTCAACTTTCTAAAACAGTTACTTTTTGGCTAACTCAGAATTGGTGTGCACAGCTCAAGAACAAGTTCATATGCCCTGGGGGCACCTCCTCAGCCACCTCCATGGAGGAATTATTTCTTCCTTGGATCCTTGTCGATCACCTTTTAAAAAATTCGGTGCCATCATTATCCATTCTGCCAACAATGGCGACAATGCAGATCGAGCTAGTCACCTTTTTGGACTTTTTAGGGAAGCTTCTCTCACCTTGAGGCCTATGGAAATTGGGTCGGGCCTTAATTTCTAAAGTTTTTTTAGGGGAATTTTGTATTTTTTTTTTATATATTCATTGTGTAGATATAATTCGTAAAACCAAATGCAAAATTGGAAACCCCGATGGCGATTTTTTATCGGAGCGAAACACGGAAAAAAAGGGGGGAACACCTATCTACTGAGAAAGCTACAAAAAGACTACATACTTTTTGCGACCACACCCCTCAAGCACCTGCCTGAGCGTCGACCGGGCTGCATCTTCTTAGAAGTGATAAACCCATCTGGCTCCAAACAGAAAAGATACTTTGGCCTTCACCCATCCCACACCATGGAACATCTGTAACTGAAAATCATGCATATACTACGGCAACAGATATCTTATTTAGACCAAAAAAAAAAAAAAAAAAAAGGATTCCATAAAACCCTTCAGTGCAGGGCACTAAAATAGTACAACACCCTGAGAAAGTGTTTATTTTACAAGGAACTTCACTGTCACTACTCACTACTACGACAAGAGATAAAAGGCAGCCAGTCACTGTGGAGTGTGTGAACTAGAGACCACAGGAAGAGTCACTACGATTGGAAACACCAGGTCATATATTGCTTAGTAGTTCACTGCTACAATGGCCTTATATGCATGGACGTTTGGAGCATCAGTCGCTCTGATCTACTTGTGTGTCATCTGCAATTTGTGAGCTGCGGATCCCCCAAAATGACCTAGGCCTCAGATTCTTCTTGGTGGCTCTGAATAGCCAGCCGATGTGGGATTCACAGCCCATGCATGCTGCCACCGTCCACGAATATCTGCACAGCAAAAGAAGTGTTTACTAAAGTTGCAAGTGGCATTGTCAAATTTGATTTCATAACTGGTGCTACAGAAAAATCCAGACACGAAAATAAACATTCAAACAACAAACAACGAAGACAAGATCATACCCAGGAAACCAGCTGTAAACCTTAGAAGGATTTCCAATGAGGCTACCCCAGTTGCATTGCTGACTGTAATCGCCTCATGGACAAAACCATGAGGATTGACATAGGCACCAAGAACCCCATCAGTAGACATTACCACCATGTCACTACGTTTTGCTATAAGAGACTGTAGAAGAAACAAACAAAAATAGCAAAAAGTAATCTAATGAAGTGGTAAAACTAATCTAAAAATTCACAGGTTCAATTATGTATGTTTTACTTTGTAGTATGGCGATGGCCAACATTTGCCATAAGAAGTATCAAACAGCTTGATCTATATGTCATTTTCACTAAATCATCATGGAGCATGCAACAGCAAACCAATGAGACCTATTGCCTCTGCCTCCAACTTTAAACTAGACTATACCTTATGATGAATAGACAAGGGGCAGCCAAAAGGTCTAAAAAGTTAATCAACAAGATCATATCTGTAATACCATTTGACTACACAAAACCTTTTGTTCACGGAAACTACAGAGCAAATACCAATTAAAATGTTAGGATACTTCGTTAAAATAGCACTTCCAGATACAGTAGACTATTACCTGGCAATTTCTGCATTTAATATGATTAAAGGCCTTGAGAAGCTGAATTTCTTTCTGTAGGCGTCTGAAGTTCCATCAATCTCCAGAACTTTTTGTCTCACAGATTCTGAGACTGGAAGTTTGCTTCCGATGTGAAATGACAAAATATCTGGCTTTCTTACATGATCATCCATGCTTGGATTTGCAATTATTTGTCTCCATAACTCTGCAACAAAGGCAACAGTATTCAAACAATTGACCAAACATTCCAAGGACACCTAAGACAGCTTGCACTTATCTTAGAGTGACAGGAACAAAGTTTTACAAGATTGCAGACATACAAAATAGGTTGATGATATTGGATTTCTATACCTGCAGCGTTGCGAGCAAGTGTATATGAATCATACATTTCATATACCCACCGTGGCCAAAATGATAATGGTGCCTGAAAAGCCTTGTTTGAGTAAGCATGGCACTGTCGCCGCCGCTTAGCATCTCTTGCTTTTGCTATTGGCAATGATTGGAGAGGAGTAAAGCAAAGATCGTTCTCATTGCTCATGTTGGTTTTCTTGTCTAAATGACACGATGCACCACTTTCCCTCACAGAATGTTGCTTCCGCCTCCCAAATCGCATGTCCATCGAATCTCCATCTTCATCTGAGGATGATTTCATTGAGTCACTTGATTGTGAACCTAGATGCCACAACCTTGTATCCATTGATGAAGGGTTGCTTATATTACTGTTTGAAGATGGAGTATCACATTCTAGTTCTGAATCTATATGGTCTTCTTTGATAGGAGACATATCCAAACTGATGACTGATGACGAAGTGTGCAGATTGAAGTTATTACATGCAGCTAGCTGAGCAAATGCATCTCTAGGAGTTCTCAAGGGAGTATCTTCTTCAATAATTTGTACCTCACCCCACACCTATTGAGAAGAGAAAATGAAGTTAGCTATATTCTTAAAATGTTCCTATTTCAAAAGAATGAGAACATGATTGAACTTACCACCCGATCGGCATCAATCCAATGCCTCCTAAGGCGAAATCGTTGCTGCCCACGGGCAACAACATTTAGTGAACCATCATCCAACCTTCCAAGTTGACGTATCTATAACATGACCAAAAACAATATGAGTTGAGCTGAACAGGGTGTTTTAAGAAGAAATTATTGCAACTTATGATGTTGATTAAATAACTAAAAGGGGATGAAGCCTGTGAGATGTCTATTAACATGTTAATGTTCATAATCATACTATGCATGAGATAATCTTGAAGCTTTATGCATGCAAGATCGACAATATTCAGCCAGGGGACAAATGATTGACACATGGCAGTGCACACATATGATTCAGTTGTTATCTAAAAGTCATCCAACCACATGAAAATTTGGTGAACAATTGCCAACTGGTCTGCAAAACGAAACAAAAATCACAATAGAAACAGGTGTGCAAGACCTCTGCGGTTGTTCCAACAGAAGCAGTAGCAAAATGTCGATGATTTGGGAGTTGACGCATGAGGACCTGGGCAATTGGATCACAATCAATACAAATAAAATCCACAAGAAAAAATAGCAAGCTAGCAGCTGAATTTAACATGATTGGCACGCACCACACCAATTGTGCATGGAGCATCGCCCAGCCTCAAAGCTTTGTCGATAGTTACTGCTAATCTATCCTCAATTACTCTGAGAGGCAGGGTAGCTCCAGGAAATAGGACAACACCTGCAAAACCAAAATGCACCATTATTTTGTGATACACTGTTTATGAGAGATGACAGTTTTAAATTACGGCTGCAATCTGTTAATGCATAGTTCTGCATAGTGAAGTGAAAGATCGGTGGATGTGTGTCTCATCTCTAATGCACAGGCTTTGCAGCAAAGGCGAAGTTTTTTTCACATAACCCATATCCATATCCATTCAAGGATCACACAAAACTAGTATAAATCGCAAAACATTCTTGATTATCAAGAAAACCCTAATCCTTCTGGACGTTCCTATTGGGCACCATGCATGAGCATGTTGAATTTTGCACATCCTATATTTGCTTTATGAATACGTTTCTGACATGATAATACTACTACAAAACAAGACGAATTTCCACATACCCACAAATAATACCAGCAACTACAACAACAACTTAGCCTCTTGTCCCAAGTTGGGGTAGGCTAAATAATACCAGCAACTATATGGAAAAATTGTGTCCAGCCAGTTAAAAGAGCATACTGCAACTTAGAAGAGCAGATAAAAAATATGATAAATGAAAGTATGGTGGAATTGGAGCAAGTGTACTTATCACCCTTAATATAAAGATTGACCATCATCACCAAAAAAAATATAAAGACTGACAAGATGATCAAAAGAAAGAATGTAGGAAAGAGAATACTACAATCAGCCATTACCTTGAAGGTAAAACATTGGTAAGTTCAGGACTGTGCCACCATCTAAGAGAGTAACTCTACCCCCCACGTATCATCAACCTCTGAGTGATATAAAAAGAGAACTTCACAGTGTGCAATTGGCATGATAAATATGTTAAGACTAGGTAGCACATTTACCACCAAGGTAGGTGTGCAATGAGGCTAGAGCTGTATTGAATGTGAACGGTCCAGAGGTGCTAGCCACTCCATCCCCATTGTTATCTCTGATAAATAGAAACATTCAAATGGTTAAATGAATTCGGATAAACATATCGAAAATACTATGAAAAGTTTGCAGATGGTCTCCAAAGGCACCATTTTCTGTATATAAGAACGAAGTGAATAAGCACAAAAATTGTAAGGCCAGACTTAGCATTGCTCTAAGCTACACTCAATTGTAAGGTCATCACACTTGATCATGATCCAGTTGAAACAAAACACAAAACACTTCAAGAATGAATAAATATAATCACAAAGCGATCAAAGTTAACACCGTCCCGGCCCCTGGCTTTCCAGAATCCAGAGTTGTTCCTTTAAGCTGAAATCCCCAACTCCTCATCCTAGAAAATACACTAGTTCTTCAAGGCTGAATTTGGGGTCCTTAAGATCTTCATAAGATTAAGGAACTCCATACACAGCCTCCAGATTACCACCTTGAAATGTTGCGGAAAATTTTAACTGCACTGGGTAGACCTTTGGTAATCGGTAAACCAACTGGTACAGGAAATGGATAAGTAGCATCCATGCATGACAGAGGGAAAATACACAGAGCAGCACAGCGGGGACCCTATGTTGGAATTCGCGGAAGGAAGGGTTGTGCGGTGGCCTCGTGGCCTTCGGGGTCACCTGAGGAAGACATCGACGACGTCGTCCTCCTCGTTGTCGTCACCCTCCTCTTCCTCCTCTTCCTCATCGTTGTCGTCGACGACCTCGACGTTGAGCTCCTCCATGTCGAGCTGCAGGATCTCCTCCATCTGCCGCCGCTCCCGCGCCGGGATCCCCTCCCAGTCCGCCATCACGCCGCCGGTGCCGGGGACGGAGACAAGCGACACCACACCACGCTAGAAACGCCGGCGAGATTTGGCCGATCGATTCTTCGGTTCGTCTCCTCACCTTTCTGTTGGGCTGGATGGAGGTCGCGGCCCACGTTTCCGTAGACACTTCTGGAGCCTCGACGCGGTCAAGCTCTTTTCCCCTCTAGCTTCAGGCCCACGTATAATACGGCCCATCCATCACTCGTCCTATCCCGGCAGCCCGATTCTGGATGCTTCGCGGCGCACGCGCGCCCCCCTGCTTGGCGGCGCCACCACGCCCTTCTTCCTCCTCGAGTCCGCCCCCGCCCCCGCCCCCCGCCGCCGGCGCCTGTCGACTTTATCGCCGGAGCTCCGGCGGCAGCCCCTACCCCTGTGGCCCCCGCCGATGCCCACCGGATGGGGCCTGCCCTGGCCCGGCTCGGCGGCGCCGCCGCCGTTTCGCTCACCGCCGGCCGAGCCGCCACCACCTTCACGACCGCCGCGAAGGGCCGACCGGAATCTATCTACCACTCCGATGGAGGCGGCTCTCTGGCGACCGGCGTGCACTCGCCGCCGCCGGCGGCCGGCGCCGGAACGGCCTAACGCCTAAAGCCACGGCGAGCGGCGGCGCCGCCTCCACCGCGCGCTTCGCCCTCCCATATCCTCCTCTCCAGCTCTCCTGGAAGGGGGACGTGCACTCTCAATGGTGCTCCTGTGATCTCCTGTCCGGGTTTGTTTGTGCCTTCAACCGTGTTGTGAACTTGTGATCGATTTTTTCTTTCCCAAGCATTTGTGTGATTAGTTTTCGAGATTCCAGTGCTAGATTTCGTCCAGGCTCCACGCTGATCCGTAATGAACTGAGCAGGTGACGTCCGGATTGCTCGGCGAATCGGGGACCAGTCGTTTATGGTGGCCTGTGTAGCCATCGCTGCTGCTTTGCCCCCCAATATGGATGTCACTGGAGAGAATGTGTTGCTGTGTGCCTTCACATCAGCTAAGGAATCAAGATATCTACAAGGAGGTAGTGTATTCTCTCTCGACACACATTGCCAATACCAACGTGACAAGGTTGCCCAACTTGGGTATTCGTTTTTTGTTTTTTCAGTTAAATAGACCATCGAGCTAGACTTGCAATGCCACTAGAAGCACGCTGTGTGCATCTCTGATAAATTCTCAACCTGTGTTCTATGTAGCTCCTTTTGGTGATGCTTGGACATTGATGTTTCTGAGTTCTGACTTAGCGATATAATTGCATGATACAATACTACCTGTCTATGGAGCACACCATTTATTAGTATGCCTGCAGATTCAATTAGGCTTTAGGATTGAAATCTTAGTTTCAAAAGGCAATTGAACATATATATGAAAAAACAAGGATCTCCTAAAGGGAAAACAGACTAGAGAATAGAGTTTTTGCCATTTTGGAGGCTGGTGCTAATCCTCGACTGTAAAAAGCTTATGTCACACACTCGCACTACGTGATGCTGTTTATTTTACAGGAAGTTGCATTTGTGTTTGCTAACCTGCTATTGTACTATGAAGGGCATGCTGAATACCTATACTCTTCAGCTGGTAGAAGCCATTGCTAATTTGTTATAGATAGAGTGATAGACTCGTTACTCGTTACACGTATGCAAGAGGATATGTATGCCATGTGTGCCGTGTATATGGTGCCTCAGGCCACGATCAGAGAATCTCATATTCTCATCATAGGACAGTGGTCCACCATCTATGATATCCTGTTCATTGGATGCATCAAGTAAAATCTTATATGAAGTGAGTAACATTTAACACTACAAGAATTGCCCAAACGTGTATTGGCGTAAGCATGTATTGTAAGTAATGGTTTTGTTGCTGCTGTTTTTAGAAACACCTCAGGTAAACGTTAAACTTTTCAAATCGTTAGTGTGATGTACAAAGATATAACTCCCTCCATTCCAATTAGTAATCTGTTCTGGTCTTTTTTAGCATAGCTTTTATGAAGTAGCTAGACAATGTATATCTAGGTGCATAGCAAAAGCTATGTAACTAGAAAAAACAAACAACTTGCAATTTGGTACGCGGCGAATACTAAACTACTATTGTTTGCTCATGCAATTTCTAACGACTAACGAGATATTTCATTACCTGTTGTATGTTGAGATTGGTACGTTGTTGTAAGAATGTTGTCATGAGAATGTTCTGTTGATAAAAGGGAAGTAATATCACTGTCGGGTTGTATAGTGAAAACATTTTATCAGATCTTTTGTGAACAGATTTATCATTCAGGGATGGTTGCAACTGCTTAACTTGCATTCAGACAATTTTGTCCATTCATTTCAACCTTCATTGTCATGAATTTGATCTATTAGAATTTTCTTTTTTGATCTGTTCCATCAGTAGGCTTTGTGGTTGTTTCACTCCACATCAGATTCTCTTATCAAGATGTGAAGATTGGAGGTGTGAAGGGCACTTTCGGCGGACCAATCATTGAGTGAATCTGTTTTACCCTTTCTGCTATGTGGTCCAGTCTCCAGTGATCTGAGAGATTTATGGTTCGTAACTGCTGAAAGAAACTATTGAAGTCATTTTCTTTGTCCAACTTTTTCGTCAGTGCAAAAAGTAGGTATCTCTTGGTACTATTCTAATTCTCCACCGTTATTCTTGAACTTTGAGGAGGCAAAAAACTCAAGCCTCCTTGTGTCATTCAAACAGCATATTCATTGCAGCAATGTGTCATTCTACATATGCTAGAATATTTCATAAACTTAAATACACAAATTATTTGAATATAAAGGACATCATCATATATGCATATGAACTATGATAATGTATGGAGACTTTTTTTTTGTGATAATTGCTCTGCTTTTACACGTCTGTAGCAAACACTTGACCTAGCAAACACTTTATGTAAAACTTGGTCCACTGGACATCATCATATGATAATTGCTTTGCTTTTACACATCTGTAGCAATGTGTCGCCCTACAGATGCTAGAATATTTTTCATAATTTCTTTACCATCTTGTAAGCTCCAACACTATCCAGAGTTATCAATGCCACTTCTTGGCCATGTTCTGTTTCCTGCTGGTGAAAGTGCAATGCCAACCCTTTTGGTACCTCTCTGCTTCAAGTTCCAGCATCTCCTTTCTCCAGTTCTCCAGTGATTGAAGAAAAACTGCCTAGTACAAAAACTAGAGTTGATAAGGAATAGACGGATAGAGCAAGTAAAAAAATAAGGAAAAAGTCTAAAATAATATGTGAGGGTCTAAAAAAAAACTCTGCTTTGCTAAAGGCAGAAAACTAGAAATCACAGTTGATAAGGAATAGACCTGGGATGTTCAAATTTGTTCATGTATTATTGACCATGTGAAATGTTAGCATTTTTTTTCATCACAAATAATAATAAACATTGGCCAGGAAGATTGTTTATGGATAACCAATGAAATGGCAGTCTTCTTGGATTGTGTACTAATCAGTCTGCTTTGTTGAAAGAAGATATTGTTTCTTCAGGCCAAGTGTGCACAACATGCACCTCAAAGGAGCATCAGATACACAGCAGTTTAAGTCATTGTCCAAAATGTGGATAGACGTGCACACCTTGGCAGTAAAATCCCTTCTGTACGTGGCATGCTAATATTTGTTGTTCATACTTTGAAATATCTTCACTTCTATTCATGTTGGACGATAGCAATTGCCTCCTTGGGCTATATAAATGGATCTCGTAGCCAACTATTTTACAAGCAAGGTGACCAACCAGTTGCATATGTGTTTTGTTCCTACTCTACCTTGAAGGCATTCATTTATAAATGGAATATTCTAATTTGCAGCGCCAGGCAGCATCCTTGAAAAGGAGCCTCTTTGATCAGGTTATGCTCACCTTTTGGTCCAGTCAATAGTGTGTTTTAATGTTGTTCAAGTGTTGCATATACCAATATACTATGAACCACAGGAAGAACTCACTTGGGAGGTCGTGCTACTCTACTTCTCAATCCTTTCTATCTATAATGACTTTGTGATATATTCTGTTTACAAAGAGTGTTTTTGGGGAAATCGTTTGCATCATTTCATATTAGTTGACAGAAAGTGAAACAAAAATGTTGAATTGTGTCAAAGTTATTTATGTAGAACTTAGAATTCCCACTAAATGTTAGTATGGGCCAAACTGATGCCAAGATCTTCATGGCCACATTGGGTTTTTTCTTTTATCAAATTCTGCTATCTACCTTACTTTAATGTGTTCTGTTAAAATGTTAGCTGATTTTCCATATTGTAATGACAGGGATACTTGGATGAGCAATTTTGTCAAATTGAAGACTTGCAGGATGAATCCAGCCCTAATTTTACAGAAGAAGTTGTTTCCTTGTTTCTCAAGAACTCAACCAGGCTAATGACAAATATTGAGCAAGCTATGTAAGTGTTGGCCATGTCTTTTTTTTCTTGAATGCGGGAGAGCTGCAATGTCATAAACTAGGACAACACTTTGTTCTGTTTACATGTTCAGTGACATCAAGTTTTGTTGGTAATCTAACAACACTGTGCAGGGAGAACAACCCCAGAGATTTCAGTAGATGGGATGCAAACATGCAGCAATTAAAAGGAAGCTGTTCTAGGTTGGTCTATCCATAGTTGCTTCTGTCTTTGTTTTGACTGCATATATCATGCATGGCTATGTGACAGAACTATTGATGAAAGGTTGTTTGAACTTGTTTTTCGTTATAAATGTTGGACACCTCTTTGGTGTGGGAGAGAAATCCCACTTTCTCTGACAATTGATCCAACTTAGATTTGAAAAACACTGCCAGGTGGAGGAGAGCCACATATACCCAGGTCGTTTTCCTGAGTTGGAAATCATAATGTTTGGGTTTTGACTGTTGTTCTTGTTCATGTGTTACCTATACTGTTAACTCTCAAATATTAACAAGTGTTCAACTAATTTATCATCAGACCTAATTTATTTTGCCAAGAAACCAACATGGAGACAAAACTAAAATGTATTATAAAACAACTTTTCTTTTCTACCCTTTATATAGCCTCGACAGGCGAAGAACCTGAACAAGTCTTCATCCCCATCTGTTACTTCTTACATTTGCCTGGATGCTTAAATATTTTTGGTTGATTTGAAATGCATAGCCTGGCAAAATGGTTGGTTACAATGCTCGGAAAAATGTGTAGCATATTTTGTTTTGATGAGATCTGCTAATGCAAAGGCAAATATCAGTTTGATCAGTCCCATCCTAAATATGTGTGTTACAAACTAAAAGGTGTGTTCATGCATATATCAATGTAACAACGTTGTATAGAAGATATTGTGGTATTACTGTCACAGCTTATATCATGTGAATATGATACAATTGTACAATGATACATAGATATTTTGACAATGTGTTTACAAACGACTTTATGTCTTGTATGATCTATTCATGCCTAACATAACACTACCGGTGACAGCATTGGTGCTTCTAGGATGAAGAATGAGTGTACCTCATTCAGGAATAGCTGTGGAGATGAGAATGCTGAAGGGTATCTCCCTCCCACTCTGTCTGTAATTTGCACAGTGATTTTCTTTTTGAGCTTTGAATTGTTAACTATGGGTCGTGAATCTTA
The DNA here is from genome assembly GCA_015847255.1 of Hyparrhenia diplandra. NCBI lineage: Eukaryota > Viridiplantae > Streptophyta > Magnoliopsida > Poales > Poaceae > Hyparrhenia > Hyparrhenia diplandra. The sequence continues at coordinate 11,333 of JADLZK010004945.1, read as the reverse complement.
AGACGATGGCTGCTCAAGCCAAATTTTTTCACTCCCTTGAAAAAAAAAAAGGCATGTAAAGGTTCTCTGGTTCCCATTGATATTTGAGCACCAAGGTGGGCACTTTGCAGAAAGCAGCAACACAGCCAATGCCACCTTGATGCACTTATGGCTTTGGCCATGTCATGTGGAACCGTACTAGCTACACATGCTCTACTGCTCCTCTTTCTTCAACAGTTAGGACTAATTGGATTGGACTAGCTACACATGCTCTTGCTCCTCTTTCTTCAACAGTTAGGACTAATTGGGCAGTCCAGCCCTTCTTGGCTATTGACAGTTTCACGGGCTAGTTATCCTTTTGTCTGTTATGGGATGGGCAGTAACTTTTCTCTCTGAACGAGACTTGTTGATCAGCCATTACTGATACACCTGCCTTTTTGTTTCTGCAGTTGTATGAGGTCCTTCCAGAACTTGAAGAGGGAGCATGGAGTCCTCAGACAGAAGCTGGAATCCTACTTCCAGGTGATCTTTCTTGACCAACCAGTATGCCCAGCTTCTTTCTTTCTCAAGAACCATACCATTCATCACTTTGCTTCCTTTATTCTCGCCTGCGTGCAGCTGCTGCGACAAGCCGGTCCTGCCATGACTGCAACCAGGCCTAGAGGCATGTAAAACGCGGCTGTTGGCTGTTGTTGGGGCTAGCGGTAACGACGGGCGACGAATAAGGAATTTTCCATGGGGGGAGTTCTCTACAGGCTTCAAAATCTGGGCCCTTAAACTGGTGCTGCCGACTACGTACTAGGCCGGCATATAAGAGCAGCATAGACCATAGAGTGATGTTGTCTGGTAGACGTGTTGTCCATGCCTGCCTCTATAGCTGATATTTTGGTCAAATAAACTCGATGGAGTTTGTATTTTTTGCATCATGAGATCTCTGCTTTTCGCCCTGGTTTTGTCCATTCTGTCATACAGATTGCGATGTCTAGATGTTGCGTGATGCGCTGCTGCTCTGAACTGTCGGTAACCATTGAGGCCGACTCGATGTTGGTGTTGCGATGGGTGCAATCAAAGATCTGATGGACATTACTGAACTAACATGGATTGGACATGACGCTACCATCCGTGTCGGTAACTCGATGGATGCAATCGAGATCTTTGTGGCGACCGACGAGCATGTGACTAGCTTGGGCCTTGTTTAGTTCCCCTCTAAATTCTTCCACTCTCTATCACATCGCATTAAATACGTCCAAAACATATATTCCGAGTATAAAATATGGGTAAATAAAATAACTAATTACACAGTTTAGATGTAGATTACGAGACAAATCTTTTGAGCTTTGTTCACATAATGATAAGGATAATATTTATCATAAACGGAACAAAACTAGCTTCTGAGTCTTCTGAGAATTCCAAAATGCTTTTTCTAGTTTTTGCCAATTAAACAAGGCCTATAACATAAACCATATTCTCTTGAAATGAAATATAATAAGCCTTTCTTTGCCCAAAAAAAGTATATATAAGAGACTTTGTAACAGAACAGAGGAACCTGAAGAATATTGGAATGAGGTGAAAGAAAAGGTGAAACCTGCAATATTCCAAAACACATGGATAGAAAGTTGTACTAATTCGAATGTTGTTTAGAAAAGGATAAAAACATCCCTGAAAGAGAGAAAGCCAAAAGAATTGTGAGAAGCCTGCAGCGCAGACGACTTCACAAGAGCGTGAGTGAGAGCGATTTGGCTCAGCACGGCCGGCTTGGGTTTTCGAAAGAAAGAAGTTGACAAGCAGCCACGAGTAGGCGAGGCAGGGCACGATTGGGTTGTTTGACACTGTCGACGCTGCCGAACGTGCCGGCCACCCACCGGGCCCCACGTCTCTGTCATCGAGGAAAACTCTCTGTTTACCCTTGGATAAAACATAGTATTAGCCCGGTGACTGGATTGATTAACCGGTGCCATTCCGGGCTACTGCTGGAGTGCTGCTGGAGGGTGCCAAGGTGACTCGTATAAGTTCGTAACTGAAGGGCTCCGAAAAGGGCATTCCCGTGATTCTTCGAGGAGCCGAGGGGCTCTCTCAACTTTAGGCTCCCGAGGCTTCAAAAGCGTCACGCGCGCGTTGTTGTTTGGATGTTGGTGCCGTCGCCGGACGGCCGGAACAATCTGACGTCGTCAGCTCCGACAGTCCAATGAGATGTGTAGAATCAGTGAAATGAAGTGTGTAAATTTGCATGAATAGGTGCTTGTTACTAAAGGTTCATGCAACTTAATTTTTTCATACGAGTACTAGTGGATTACTACTAGATCTGTTTTAAATATGTATATATTTTATATTTATATATATATGAAGATAAATGCATCTAAATCTTTGAAAAATAGATAAAATATATTACTCCTATTAAGGGGTCATGAGGTTGTACTTAGAGTATTCTAGATTATATAAACTTGTTATTTCTTTCAAAAATGATTCAAATAAAAAATAGAGGCGAGGTGCATTTTAAAGCTACAGTGGAGTACATAATTCATATATTTATCTACTCCACCTTGTAGTCACCAAAAAAAAAAAAAAAATCGGTGCTCATCACATATGAACGTACAACGTTCATTCCCAATGGAAGGAGTATGATACCGCATCATTGCAACAATCATCTCAAGACTCAAGGCATTCACGTCATGATGATGGTAACAGTTCTACTGATGACATATACTGATCAAAAATTTCAAACCTACTTCGTTGAAGCATAAATATTCACGAATTTATTTTTGGTATAGGTGCGGTGGTCAGACACTACACCACCTTTTGTTTTCTTGCAAAACCAAACTTTAATCCGAACTGTTCCCCAAAATATATTCCAGATTTTCGAAAAAAAAAAAAAAACAGAATGGAGAAAAAAAAAAAAAAAAACGGCACCACTCTTGTGGCCCCCCTACTAGCTAACGGTAACAGTGACGGCGCTCGCGAATTCAGGAAGAGCGAGTCAGCGATTCCCGCTGCCGTTATTCAACACGCGAAAAGCTAAAAAAATAGAATTCGAAATTCGAAGCCCCCGACCTACGCGACAACAAACCCTTCCGAAATTCCGAAAAAACAAAGCGCTCAGCTGCTCACGACGAAGAGCGAGAGGCGAGAGCGCAGCCAGCCTGGCGACCCGTGGCGGAGGCAAAACCCGCGCCGCATTGCGCCAGAAACCCTCGGATTCGGGCCGGGCCGAGCTCTCGAATCCGCGCAATCTCGCCGCCGGCGGGACTCGATCTGAGCCGGGCCGCCGCGTGCCGGCGAGGAATGGGGAGCGTCGACGACGGCGGGGTCCAGGGGATCCACGAAGGTGAGCCGTGTGCTGATCTGGATGCACTTTTGGGTTGTGGAAATCGAGCTCAAGTGTTTGGGGTTAGGGGAGTCTTCTCATGATTTTGGTCACCCACCAATGGGCGCAGCTCTTGTTTTTCTGTTTCGTGAGCTGAATTTTAGCTCGACCGTCATTGTTTGGATCTCGGTGTTTGATTGTTTAGCCATGTTTATTGAAGTAGCATCAGTGTGTATGGTTGACCGTAGCTGTCGTGCTTCTGTTTGTTCTGAGATTTTTTTTGGAGCTGCCGAGCAGTCGAGCTCGGAGTTGCAATTTCCTACTCTTTGTTTGGGTCATATTTACATCACACGGTGCGTTAAAATCCTTGTAGATAATCGGCGAGCGCAGTTGATCGAATGGATGAATGCCTTACTCCGGCATTCAGTTTGCCTCCGGATTCATCGGATGAAGAGTTGCGAGAGCTGCTTCGTGACGGCGTGGTCCTGTGCCGTGTTGTGAACACACTCACTCATCCCGGGGTTCTTGAGGCAAGTCTTTGTTTCTTTCTAGGATAATATGTCTTGCTTTTGTTTTTTTGTTGCTCTGCGGAGATGTTGATGTTTGTGCTTGGATGTGGTCATTTTTTTCAGGGATCCTGGGGGGGGTTATGCACCGTCAGATCAGAGGTTAGGCAATGTGAAGAAATTCCTCTCAGTGGTTGCTGATATGGGGCTGCCAGGTTTCAGTGTGAGAGATCTTGATGAGGTGAGGGTTGTATTATGTCACACACACACACAAAAGTTGCTATGCATGCCAGAGTTCTGGATTGCCGTACTTTTGAAGCTCAATTCTTGTTGCATGGATGCTGTTTTTGATGCAGTATTTCATAGCATTGTCGGTCATGTTTTTGAACTTTTGACATTTTCCAGTCATCTATGTACAGACAAATAAAAAGTTTGGAAAATGTACATCTATATGCGATTCCTTTCCTTTGGTTTTGGTGATAAATGTGTTCTTGATATCATCACAATGTGTAGCTATGATTGAACTGCAGCAATAACCTAAAGATCTGGTTCCATGTAAATATACTTGATTTTTGGTAGTTCGTTTTTTTGTACTATGCTGATTGTTTTTTACGAAGGAGGCCAACTACAAATGTGATGGGACGTTGCTTTAAATCTTATGTCACAACATATAGCTATACAACCTTGCAACATGTCATTTTATTCCGAATGTTTTTATGTTGCTGAGGCTCACAAGCATGGGAACATGGACTAAAATCCACAATTTATCTATTTGTGCACTATAAGATAGGGAGTTCTCTTAGATGTGACATACTATTTCCCTACTTCCTGCACTCCTGTTTGTCACATTCTGTTAACTTATTGGCTTGATGATTACAGGGATTAATGTCTTCTGTAGTGGAATGTCTCATGGCTTTGAGGGACAGTGTGGATCCTAGATTGGGGTGGTGATATTCCACCAGATATTACCAGAACTCCTTCGAGAAAACAATGGGGAGTTCAGGAAATGGACAAGCCTCAAGTTACTGGTGCAGCACTAGGGGAAAAAGAACCCCTGCAGAGGACAAAAGAAATGGTGTTGCAGATCCCAAAAGCCCATCAGGAAACTCCCCATCTTTTCGGTACATTTATTTCACACAAAGCTTTTAAATAATCATAGTTTTAATTCATTACAAATTGCAACTCAATAATCACTATTATTTTAATATCGTTTTTAAGTTTTTTTTTCTCCATCCAGAATATTATAACATTTCCCACTCTGTATGCCATCCATTGCGTCGGTGCAGATTTCATATATGTTTAATCTATGTGGGATTGTTATATGTCTTGCAGGACAAAAGTTTCGTGGAAGTTTTCCCAATTAAAACGCATGGATCATATTCTGAACTTCCTGCCGCCAGGATTTCAGAAGATGATACACTCTAATAACTTAGATGTAAGTTCTTCAAGGATACTGCTCAAAAGTTGTTGAATTATGCTACCTTGCTATCTGATGTCCCTGTCGTAACATTAGTAATCTTCTCGTAAGAGAATGCACCCGACACAGTCACTTATTAGTGTTGTTAATGGCATTTTGGATGAAAGCATAGAAAGGAAAAAAGGAGAAATACCACATGTATGTGTTCATTTTGAACTACATCACTATCTTTCCATTGATGATTGTTCACAACAGTACTTAACTTTGGACTGCCTTATCTCAGCGTGTAGTTTACTTACTGCGGAAAAGTTGTTCAAGAGATTGAGCCGCCGTCTTTGTATTCAAGCAGAGCACATAAGAAGTGTAAGAGAATCTGCTTAAAACATGAATTTTCATTTGGGCACACAAATTTACAATGAATCAAATACCTATACTGCAGCAAAAATGTTATCATCAAGACAAGAGAGCAGAAGTATTGTTCAAAAATTAAAGCACTTGAAATATTGGTAAATGGCACAAATGAAGAAAACCAGGTAATGATACATTTGGTTGATTAGTTAGATAAATTATGTGTGTTCTAAAATGTTTATGTTCTTCAATATTGACATTTAGTTTCTCTCTTCAGATGGCAATAAACTGGCTTCAGAGAGTTAAGGTTTGACCCTCCTCAAGTAGATTATAATTTCCTTTGTTTTGAAACTTTTTCTCTTTGGTCCATGCATTATGTATGCTTCAGTAATAATAACATAAAGATCTTGAACCGTCAAATATATAATATCTGATGTGATAGAAAGGATGAGCCAATAAACACCATCATTTTACTTTTTACCACTTCTACTATTAGTAGAACTTATGGTAGCATACATATTGTTAGATTACCCTCATTTATTGTATTAGTGACTCCTTGGTTATTGTATGAGCTAGCCTCTCCTAATTACTCTGCTATGTGCCACCCTAGGTGGACTAGACCTTTGGCCTCCTCAGGCTCTATATATATGTAATCCTTGTGTAAACTCTATCAATCAATGAAGCCAGTTGGCATTCTGTGAAGGATCTTCTCACCAGGAGGCCAAAGTTTAAAATGTTGTATCCTTAAATTGCCAGATATTATGTATCTAATGTCATGAAAAAAGATGACACAATAAACATCTATAGTTTACCACTTAAGGTAGTAATTAGTAAAGGTTGTGGTGGTCTGTAAATATGATTAATATTTTTTTCTTCTTTTTAGAATGAGAAGTCACAAATCGAAGAGAGAAGAAAAACTTGGTGAGCAAGATGTCCATCGATTGATGAAAGAGAAAAAAGAACATTCTGAAATGTCATAGCAAAACTAAAGGAAGATATGGAAGCCATGAAGAGATTGCATGAGCAACAACTTGAGCAAATTGAAAGAAAGGCAAAGAAATGGAGGAGCAACTAACAACGAGAGTAAAAGAAGTAGAGCATCTCTTGCTACAATCGAATCAGAAAGTTGAAGAAGTTGAGACTGCTTCCAAGCTAAAATCACAGTTATGGGATAAGAAAGAGAACAATTTTCAGAGTTACATGGATAATCAACAATTAATTATCAAGGTTTTGTTTATCGGTACTAATTCCTTTAGTTTTATTTTTTAATCTAGTTTTTTGTGCCTTTTTATTTTCTTTACATTCCACTACTTAAATAATGCAGGACATAAGAATATTGTCACGATCATATGAAAATGATATGTATGCACTTCAAATGCACTGGAGGAATGAGATCTCTAGCTTAGGTATGTTTTCTTTTTTGTAATATATTATGCACAAGTCATAGTAAAATCAATTTAATATGTTTATTGTTTGCTGGTAAAAACTTGTTTAGGATCTGGATTAAAATGTTTGGTTGATGCTGCTGAAAATTACCATAAAGTCTTGGCGGAGAACCAAAAGTTGTTTTAATGAAGTGCAAGAATTAAAAGGTATTTGTTTCCAAATGTTTCTTTATCTTAAACTCTTTTATAGATTCGATAAGATTAGGAATGTTTCAATCTTGTCATTGCTTTCAGGTAATATAAGAGTGTATTGTCGTGTGAGGCCATTTCTTTCGGTCAGGACAAAAGTCTACTACAATTGACTACATGGGGAAAATGGTGAGCTGCTTATATCAAATCCATTTAAGCAAGGGAAAGATGGACACAGAATGTTCAAGTTTAATAAAGTGTTTAGTCAATGTGCTTCCCAAGGTATGTTTTCTTTCAATTGGAAACTAGCTCACTATTTGTTATCACATTAAATAGCGGAGTGTTATTATAGTCTGATTATTCTCTGTAATTTCACAGCTGAGGTTTATTCTGACATACAACCACTAATCCGATCAGTTCTGGATGGATTTAATGTGTGTATTTTTTGCATATGGCCAGACTGGGTCTGGCAAAACTTACACTATGGTACTGTATGATCAATTATTATAGACATTTTTTTTTCACTACAATAGTAATGTTACTTAATTATGATATTTAATTTCTTGTTACTATTTATTCTTTAGAGTGGGCCCTAGCACATCGAGGCAAAGATTGGGGTGTCAATTATCCAGCTTTAAATGATTTGTTTGATATTTCACTAAGTAGAAGAAATGCCTTCTCATATGAGGGTGGGAGTACAAATGGTTGAGATATACAATGAACAAGTCCGTGATCTGCTATCAAATGATATTGCACACAGAAGATATCCTTTTCGAACTATCACTTTACCTTTTTTATTGCATTTATTATCTTCAAAATACTCATATATAAAACTTTGATGGTGTTCTTGTATTTAAGATTTTTTCCTTAACATAAAAAAACACTTGGGATTTGGAGCACTTCTCAACCCAATGGGCTTGTTCTTCCCAGATGCAAGCTTGCATCCAGTTAAGTCAACATCTGATGTATTGGACTTGATGGAAATTGGGCAAAAAAAATAGAGCAGTTGGTTCAACAGCGCTTAAATATGCAATGAAAGTAGTCGGGTCACACAGGTTAGTCATACCAATAATTATTATTTTTCCTACATGTACTTTAGCATTGTATCTTATTTTGAATATCTTGTTTGCAGTATTCTAACTGTACATGTTCGAGGGGTTGGATTTGAAGAATGGATCCACCTCTAGGGGTTGTTTGCATCTTATTGATCTTGCTGGTAGAGAGAGGGTGGAGAAGTCTGAAGTAACCGGAGATAGATTAAAAGAAGCTCAATACATTAACAAATCACTGTCAGCATTAGGCGTGTTATTTTTGCTTTATCACAGAAGAGTGCCCATGTGCCTTATAGAAACAACAAGCTAACACAAGTTCTTCAAAGTTCTTTAGGTAATCAAGTATTTGTCTACCAGTAAATTATAGATGTTAAATAGATTTGTGTGAATCTTGTAAATATTTATATTACCTTTTTATTTTTTCTTCCAGGTGGACAAGCAAAAACTCTAATGTTTGTTCAAATAAATCCTGATGTTGAGTCATACCAGGAAACTATAAGTACTTTAAAAGTTTGCTGAAAAGGGTGTCTGGAGTAGGGTTAGGCGCTACGAGAAGTAACAAGGAGGGAAAGGATATAAAAGAGCTATTGGAACAGGTTTTTGTACTTATTTTTTGACTTAGTTTGTTTTCTAACTGGAGTTTGTTTGTTTCTCATTCTGTTAGTATTTATCAAGGTTCGACTTTCAAAGCATGGTTTGCATACTATGATCACTTCTTGTCCCAGCCGTTGAATCAAGTTTAAAAGCTCATTTAATTTTAGTTGTTAGTTACTCAAAGGTATGGTGTGCATAAACTGGTTTTGATTAATCTTTTACAAGATCAACTAGATTCTTTCCAGGCTCTTGCTAGGTAGACCAGTCATCAGTCACAGAACATCCACAATGCTACATACTCAATAAAAATGGAAACCAAAAGAAAAATGTCAAATCTGAATTTTCTTCACACCATTTATAATCTCCAAAAGTTTGTATAGTTCTAGATATATGGAAAACCAGGACTAATAGTAGAGTGCTGATAATGATGTAATATTTTAGTAATACATTTTGCATGTGATGCCTGTCTTTTGTTGTGATTATCTCAGTTTTTTTTGAAAGTGCAGCAGTTTTGAAACAGCAGCATTTTACATATTTTATCCAGGTTGCGTCTTTGAAAGACACAATTTCACGCAAAAGATACAGAAATAGAGCAGCTCCAAGTCATCAAAGACAAAGTAAAATCCCCAAATTTATTGTTAGATAGAAATGGGCCAGGCTTGATGAAAGATTACGGAAAACCAACCTAGCCAACTATTATCAGGCGAGCGAATGCTTAAGTCTAGTGACAGAGTTCTATCAGATCCTCAGAATTATGGTGAGGTGAATGGAGATTCTAACCATAATTTGGCGGATACTGCACCAGTGAGCTTAGATGAAGCAGAATATGAGGACAATGCATCTGATGATGGTTTATCAGGCGAAACTGAGAATTACAATTCATCTGCTGAGATGACAGTGGAGCGACTGTAAGACTTTTAGTTCATTTCTTGTAAAATATCATTCACTTGTTAATTCTCTTTTCTTTTTTTCATTATATTCACTTTAGCATCACAACAATAGCAAGAGTGACAGCTTATTTGGTAATGTTTTAAAAAAATTGCAGGCACAGACTTCCATCAAGAATAAGTAGATTCACTCTCACAAAAAAACGGGCAACCATCTATGTCTAGATCAAAATCAAAGGATGCTAAGACTCCAAGTATGTTTTCCAAGCCAATCAGGCATACAACTACTTTAGCATGTTAGCCTATAGTTACCATTCTAAGTTTCTAACAAAGAGTTATACTAATTGAATAGGTAATACAAAAGCTCCATCTAGCCACTTGACAGGAGGTTCTTCAGCCAGGGGGTCTAAAAGATGGCAGTAGTAGAGCATGATAATGTTGCTCTATGTGCATCGTAATTGACATGTGAATTTGCTAGGTAGTTGTAGGAGCATTTCATTATTGTGACTTTAGAAAATGTGAGACATTATGCTGAAAGAAGATTTGAGGCCTTTGTTTGATCATTTGCTTATGCCAAGCAAAACACTAAACAATGCTCGATTGTATGTGTAACATTCTGACCTGTAACCATTTGAAGAGGTTGGTGTACCTCTGGAGCTGTATATATATACCACCACCAAATTGCTGGCTGAAAGTTTCCAGTTTGATTGCATCCCTGGAAGTATTGAGCTTTTTTTACGACTCTCATATTCTCCTACCACCAAGGTGAGCTTGTTGCACATCCAAACAACTATGTACCACTTGTCTATCTGCGTAACAAAGTAACAATTAGCAAAATATCCAAACCCGTGGCAGATTTAAAATTTTAAAGTCGCTTGCTGCCAATCCAAAGCCGTCTACCACTAGCTCCATGTCACCACGTCGTTGTGCCACGATTGAGGGATTCTCATGCGCGATCGAGGGATGACAAAGATTCTAGGTAACCGATTGGTGAATGGCAATTTGAATGGAACTAGGAAGCCTTGGTGGAGTTTGGTGGGAGGGAGGCCGGTAAGCTGCATTTTCAAGTGGATGACAAGAAAATGACAAAACACACAATGGTTTGGGGAACACATGTTGGTTATTCTTGAAAAATATCGAGCATCCATATTGGATCCACCTCTAATCGAACACGTCCTTCATTAGTCAGCTGAGTGGTTCGGATATGCTCATATGGGATGTCACATGTTTTACTTTTCACTTCTTTACACCATAACTGTGCCCATTTCCAGCAATGCCCGTCTAGCTCAGTCGGTAGAGCGCAAGGCTCTTAACCTTGTGGTCGTGGGTTCGAGCCCCACGGTGGGCGTTTCTTTTTCCATTTTGTGGTCATTTCTTTTTTCTTTTTTTTATTAGTCCGGCGACAGCGACGATTCAGTGGCATTTCTTTTCTTTTTATTAGGTGGTTGATTCAGTTTGGTCATACAGCGACGATTCAGTTTGCTTGTAATCAGAAGGGCGTGTGAACATTTTTTACAGGTCTTTCTTTGGGCTACTAGTACCTGATCCAACCACGTACACCGTCTAGTGAGAGGCTTGTATGACAGTTTCACGCGCTCTGCATCAAATTCAGTCTCTGAAGAAAGGGATTTGGGTACAGAATGGGATTGCATACACAAGCACCTGAAGAAGATCA
>JADLZK010004944.1:0-79825 GCA_015847255.1 Hyparrhenia diplandra | reverse complement strand
AACATAACCGAGGTAAAGGTCGTTACCTCAAGAACCGAAGACGATGAAACCCAAAACGTCCGCCAACCCAAGCCGCAACACCGAAAAGCTCGAAGGTGAGAGAACTCGATCGTCCGGAGGCAAACGACGGAACAAGAACCCTGCCCCAGCCACGGGAGGGGCTTATATACGCCCAACGGCGCGCGATTTGATGCAACCGTCGCGTCGGTTCGCGTTCGGACACGAGCCCCGAGGTAATCAGTAGCGCGAAGCAGCGGTTTCCTCCCGTTACGATGGTTGGATCTCGGGACGCGTGAAAAAAAATAAATAAATAAAATAAAATATTTTTCTCTCTCGCCTTCAGAGGGGGTTTCTTTGAGCCAAAAGCGATATTTGGCATCGGACGACCTGTCAAAAGACGAACAAGTTTGTCCGAGACCAAAGGGGCTACTGTTGGGCGAGACCATAGGCCAATCACCCCCTTGATTCGACTCAAAGGGCACCGAATGGGTTTTCTTTCGGTGTAATTCCGCCACGCACGAGATCGTCTATTTAACAGCCGAGGGTGTGACTTTCGGTTGAGTCCCCGAAAGTTACGGTCTCGGTCCATCTAAGGTTAGGGGACCGAATGAAGGTGCATCGTTTCGCGGCAGTCAATTGGTTAAATCCGGTTCTCGATCGTCTCGTGCGCTTGAAGGCAAGTGCGTAGGTCAGGACGCCGAAGGATAGGCTCTCAGCGGTTTGAGGCCGAAAGAACTTGTTTCGGTCCAAGGTTGCCCGAGGCTTCGCTTTCGGTCTGTCATTTTTCGTGTCCTTTGCAGGTGACGTTCGTCGGCTTGGTGACCGGAGTGACGACATTTGGAATGGAGGAACCGAAAGAGGAGTCGACATGGTCCTTGGGAGCAATTGGGGGACAAGCCAGAAAGGACCAAAGTGCCCCACGCGACGGGGAATATCCGGCGGCATCGGAGTAGTTGAGGGGTATTTTGGTCATTTAAGGTGATACAAACACCTATAAATACTCCCCTATTGGTGTTGTAAAGAGGGATAGAAAAATAATAAAAATAGCCAGCTTCTACTTTCGAGTAGTTCCTTTCGATTCGTCCTTTAGGGGTGGCTCACTTTAGGGCCGCTCCAACACATGCCACGCAAAAAAGCAGAGATCTGGAATATACAAAAGTGTTACAACAAACTTAAGCAATAAGATTTATAAGAAATTTAAAGATAGTCTAAATCCATCAAATTTACAACGTACTTGTCTAGTTTTTCCTACACCCATGTTATTAACTAGGATACCACTCTTATTCTTGCAAATGAAGTGACCATAGCCAGATAATCCCATCACGCTGATGAGGATACAGGTTGTCGTCCCATCACGCTGATGAGGATACAGGTTGTCATATACAGAATAAGGAATAGAGTAATCTTTCTTTCACCCCACTGCCATTGTCCGTCTCTTGATTTGTCGAAGGAGAAAAACTAATTGCTCTGATTGGGCCTACACCAATCTTGCTATGGTTTGTTATTGTCACATTATTTTTGATAAATTTTTCTAGTCCAAAGCCAACCATATTTTCACAAGATACTTTCTAAACAACGTCTTTATTTTTTCCATTCCACGTAACAACGCCTTGGAGAGTTTCCATATAAAGTTCCTTCTTCTTGCATCGAACATGGTTGGGGCCATGATAAAACCTTCGAACCAGCCTCAATTGTTCCACATAAGACTCTCCCATAGGCAAGCAATCTACCTTTGTGAGTGATCGTCTTGGAAATATATAGCAGAAGAGGGCCATCAGGGTCACAGCCTGTAACGGCAGAAGCATATAAATCATTCAACGGTTCACTGTATAAGTTTTCTACGCGGTACTTTTGGGCCTTTACTGGAGATGACAATTCCAAAACAATCATCCTTAGAAGATTGTCGCCAACTGGTAGCCATTTTTTGATAACATATTTTCTGAAGGATTCTCCACTAAGCTTCTTATCAGCAGGCTTCATGATTTGCTACAGATTCTCAATTGCTTTCCACATGTTCTCATGTTTACCTTCAGTGCAGAAATTCATGATTTGCAGAATTGTGTCAAAGCAGAAAAGAAGAACACCACACTTGCAAGTTTCAGCATCAGTGTGCACTCCAGTCCATTCCTCCGTATTCATGTCATAGAAATTATCACCCCAAAGCTTCTCCATCATTTCTAACTCCAGGATGCCAAGCTTTGTGGCCCACAGTCTAGCAAAATCAGTCAAGGTGAATCCCCATCCTTCTTATAAGCATAGAAAAGAAACATTTCCCCTCTCCGGGGAAAAATGGATGTTGCCAAGCACCCTATTCCGCTAGGCGGCGCCCAAGCGCGCTTAAGCTCTAGTCGGAGGGTCCCCGCCTCGCCTATGAGGGTAGGCGGAACCCTAGGTGGGCTGGGTCACCGGTGGGGGAAGAGGAGCTCCGGTGGAGGCATGGAAGGCGGCGGATCCTGGCCTTGGGGGCGGGCGGAGGTGCAGCAACAGTCGATGGGGGAAGAGGCGGCGGATCCGGCGGGGAAGGAGGCGGCGGCGCGGGCAGAGCAGCGGGCGTGAGTACGAGGAGTCCGGGAGCAAAGGAGTTGGGGGGAGAGAGAAAAACAGAGGCGGAAGGGAGGTTGGGAAGGGATAAGGTGTCGGTGGGGTTACTTGGGCTATTAAATGGGCCTTCTTCTCCTCTTTCTCCCCAACATTGAGCACTTATCTCTTTTTTTTTCTTTTATTAAGTATAAAAAGCATATATTAGCTCTTTGTTAAGTATAAAAGCATGTATTAGCCACCATCTAGAAAAACACCTAGGAACGCCTAGGCTCGCTTAATCCCGAGTAAGCTCTAGGCTGTGGGTCACCGCCTAGATTCCGTCTAGCGCCTAGCGGAACAGGGGCCAAGCATCTTGTCCTCATATTTGGCAGCCACTGCATTGACATTTGTGATTATACTGCACAAAGCCTGATAGATCTTCTCCCCATTATCTTGATAGTCAAGGAAATGTTTGTGATCCATCATGTTCACAACTACACAAAGGGCAGGCTCAATCCTCTCACACAAGGCTTGGTAAAGCAAAGTCTCGACATCAGAAGTTACTCCTTCACAACTATCAATCACAAGCATAGCTCCGTCAGCTAGACACATCTTAGCACTCGCTTCTCTAGTTTGAACAATTCTCCTTCCTTTGCCAACTTATAACAAAGAGATAAGTCAGGTGAAGTTTCATCAACACAAATATCAGAAGTGATCCCCACAGTTTCACTAATGGCATCTATTATAAAAGTTTTGTCTGCAAATAGTAAATAACAAAGTCAAGTCCATAAATGTCCAATTACAAGTAAAAAGGCTAAGATAATTTATTTAAACATACATTGGAAAATAGCAAAGTCAAGTCCATAAATGTCCAATTACAAGTAAAAGGCCAAATGATTTATTTAAACATACCTTGGATCACAGAAGAAATCACCGTGACATTCCGAATATTCTTTGTTTGCATAATTTTATGAAACTCATCGGTCTTCACCCCCATTTTATGAAACCACTGTGACATGGCTAGGTAGACACCAGAACGAGAAACAAATCCAAATTAATCAATGCAGTGAGTCTAAACTGAAAAGGCAGCATAACAAGTGCAACGCTCCTAACAGCGAGTCCAAACCTGCTAACAATCCAAATCTAGTGCCCACACTTGTTAATTAGAAGAAAATTAAGAAAACAACTGAGCACAAGTAACTGATACAGCACGAGAAAACAAGTCCAAATTAATTAATTAAGCAATGAAATGAGCATAAGTAACAGAATCGAAAGCATAACAATGTTCCTGACAGATAATCTCAATCAACTGATGCAATCCAAATCTAGCGCTCTCAACAGTTATTAATAATTTAAAGCAATATTGGCCATGAACCTAACAATTTATTCATCCAGAAGCCAAGTGCACGTGAGTCCCCACAAACCGCCGCAACCCGGCATCAGAAATAAGAATGAGTCTCAAAACTCAATGAACTGAAACTGATAGGAACATTTACTCTTAGCTGAACTAATAGGAACATTTACTATAGAATGAAAGGGAAATCCACAAAAATGAATTAGCTCTTGGCTGATGTTGCTGCTCAAAATCACAGTACAAACCTGATTACACAGTCTAGCTAGCACTTCTGCTACGCTTGAGCTATTGTTGTTCGCCTACAGTTGCACCGGTGCTAAACTGATTAATTAAATAAAACGCAATCTAGTCGAGAAAACTGCAAAAGAGAAAACGCAATCTAGCCGAACAAACTGCATGCTACCACTATAGTCTGAAATAGAACAGAAGTTGAGCTGGACTGACAAACTCAAAAATCAAAACAGAGAACTCAGATTGTTCCAGGAAATCTGAAACACTAAAATAGGAAGAAGCTAGGAGAATGCAGAAGTCAATGAATCCAAGAAAAATTGAAAAACTGACACTCAAAAAACATAATTAGGTTTTTGATTTCATTCATGGAGATTGAAAATAAAAGAAAGAAAAACTAATACATGTGGAGACTAAGACTGAAACACTAAATCTCATAACTCATATAAACTAAAAGGTAAACTGAAACACTTAATCTCACAACTCTTAAGACTGAAATATGACTAAATATAATAACTCAATATAAAGCTGAAAGGTGAGGAAAACTGAACTAGATTCAGGATAACCTATCTTTCATTTAATTGAAAAGGAAAAAAAAAAGATAGGTAGGGGGCTCCCCTACTGACTTCTTCAAAAAACACTCGCATCATAAAAAAAAATGCTTGCGTGACGTGCATTAAACCTCAATTAAACTTCTACTGAAACTAGAACTAGAATGAAACTAGCCTACGGCGACGAGAAACATGAATGAAACTTCTAGTGACTTCTAATGATGTCACCCAATAGGTGACTTATAAGCTATCTCTAAGTTTTTTATTCATATTCAATAGTCCAAGAGTATTACACCCTCCGTCTCACAAATAAACGTAATTATTTGACTTCTACGAATCCTCTTTGACCATTTGTCTTATTTAATTTTTTTTTTTGAAATAATAAAATAAATAAAATCATTATGAAAATATCTCTAATGAAAAAGTAAGTCATAACAAAATAAATAGTATTTATTAAAAATTTTTTGAATAAGACGAACGGTCAAACGGGAATCGTTGAAGTTAAAGAATTGCGTTTATTTTTGAGACGGAAGGAGTACGTGGGACTATCTATGTTCTGAATTACTCTCTCCGTTTCAAATTATAAGCTATCTCTAACTTCTAATGACGTCACCCAGTCGGAGCAAAATTAATGAATCAAAAAGGTATATGTATGTATAGACACACAATATATATTCCTGATAATCAAGCATGTTCTAGTCCGAATAGGACACGGCTTCAGTATCAGACTCGAAGCCGAGAAGAAAAGATAGTACTTTTTTCTTCTTCTTTTTCATTTTCAATAGTAGAAGAGGGCATATGTGATTCAGTCGGAGACAACAGCGACTCACACTGTTGTCAAAAAAAAAACAGCGACTCACACTAAACTATATAAATCTCTCGATTCACAGCTTGATAGAGCTGAACAATCACGGCCACGTGGATAACTGGGTATTTGCTCGCCCTGACATCCTGATCTCATAGTATGTGCTTCTGCACCGACGGTAGCTGCAGCACCAAACATCCTTCGGAAAATATCAGTTCTGTATTTCTTCTGTCTCTTTGCTTCGTAGGGAACTGCACGTAGCGCCACGTCGTCGCCCTTAGTACACCCAAGTAGGGATGCACCGTGCTTCTTCAGCATATGCTTAATTTAGAGCTGGTACAACCCATATTTCTTTACCATAAGGTTAAGCACAGCATTTACAGGAGACTTCAAAGAGGCAGTAGGGAACTGTCTCTGCTATTTACGCTGCTGCCCTGGCCCGAGCTGCTGCTCTGTGATAGATTTCTTCGTATTGGGAAGCTGAAGTATCCCAGCTGAAATCTATCTTCATGTCTTTCTGCACCAACTGTTTCCAAACTTCAGGTTTTCTATGGTAGTAGTTGAAAGCTCTTTCCAATGCACTATCAAAACCCTATCAAAGTGAACATCACACATTAGCTGTACTGCAGCCACCAAAATATCTTAAATCCAAAAACTTAATGTTAGGATGTACACATATATGGCAACCACCTGCTCATCAGCCTTCAAAAAGGTGAAGCCATTTCGCAGCTCCATGGGTATCGTTTCATCTTCGAAATCAAAGACACTAAAATCACAAAATCACATGAGCACGGTATTACGGATACATGTTTGAATGTAACAACTAACAATAACCTTTTGGTGAATGGCTGATTTAGGATTTACCTGTCATTCAAACCACCAGTCCTCCGAACAACTGGCACAGAACCATATCGCATAGCTATCATCTGCGGATGAAAAACAAGTTAGAATTACCCATCTGAAGACTAGCACAATCATCAAGGCATGAATTGCGTAATTACAATTGGTACACATAGGATGAAGATGGTAAAGGTTGTTTGTCAGTACATGGCACTTCCTATGTTCCAAAATATGTTACATTAGTTTTACCATAAGTCAAACTTCTCTAGCTTTGACCAAGCCTTACCTAAAACGACTTACATATCATACTGAAATCAACAGCAATTTCCTGTACATACTAATGTGCACTATGCACGATGCTAATCACTAAACCATTAGATCAAATTTGGAGAAAGCATACCTGAGTGAGGCCACATGGTTCAAACATAGAAGGAACAATGAACATGTCTGACGCTGCAAAAATCATATGTGACAGAGCATCATCATACTTCAAAAGCAGCCTAACATTGTTGTTGTTCTGAAATTGGTCTGCAATACCCTCAAATTCTCGCTGTGGAACAAATGAAGAACAAACACATCAAGTGTTATGACCATAAACAAACAGCTGTTCGACTGAGGGAGCAGAGAAGTACGGTATTTCAAACAATCAGGCCATGCTGCGTTCATGATTAATTAGCTATTCATGAGGAACTGAAGGCTGTTTTCCTAGATTTCAAGATTCCAAATTGGACAAATGTAACTGCATGAATACTCCATCAAGAAAACACACCTGGATATGCTGTACTGGACTTGAACCCAACAGAATAAATTGCCCACCCAACTCAGCTGTTTTATATATTGCATGCCTGATGAGATGTACACCCTTTTGAGGAACTAGCCTCGTAATGCAACCAACCTGCTTGAGGAAACTTCAGTTCTCTAGTAAATCTTGTAGAGAGGAAGATGGTCAAATCAAGTGCATGGTTGTGAGGATAGAAAACATACTAGTGGCTGGGAAGCATGTGTGGAAGACAGCTTCAACTGCTTTCTGAGAGCTGCTTTGTTTGCTGACTTTCCATATAGATCATTAGCACTGTATTGAACCTTGAGAAACCTATCTGTAGATGGATTCCAAGTATCTGTGTCGATGCCATTAAGTATTCCAACAAATTTCTTGGAGTGCACTTTGAGTGTATCTTGGAGCCCACGCCCACCCTGAGGAACACAGTAACTTCATCAGAAACAAAACGCGGAGATGCTTTATTTCACAAAGGGGTAAAACTCAATGAGATTCGCAATAATGACGAAGAACAGATTACATGGTTCTTTAAAAAATATTAATGTAGATGTAGAATCAAAACACCAAAACCATTTCAGGCCTTATGTAAGATAGTGTACCTGAATTAGGAAAGTTTCAAGCATTCAACCTCTGTATCAACTCCTTAGGATGCAAAAATGGAGACACTGATGCATAGTTTTGGGTCAGTTCATTTCTATCTCATTCCCTTTGCTTTTAAGTTAACATTAGTTTAACAAAAATGAGTTTCAGGTCAGCAAAACTTGAATCCCTAGCAACTTCTGTGGAATGATCTACAATAATTTAGCTCATGAAGAAATAGCACGAAGAAAACAGTGGAATGTTGCACATGTGGATAAATCCTAGATCTTTTGTGGAATATTTATTACATTTTGTATCTGTAGTTTTTTAAAAATCTTTTTAGAGTTTATATATTGCATTTTGTCAGTTTAGTTTTTTAAAATATTTTTTTTTTACAGTTTTTTACAGTAAGAGGGTTAGGGGAAATAGGGGTGCCAACACATTTCTATTAGACAACAGACAAGAGAAAAGCCCAGAAGTCAATACATTAGTTGCAATGTTGCATCCAATGAAAGACAAAGTGAACATAAAGGTCAGAATATTACCTCTGAGCGCACCTCTTGAGCATATGTTGGTGATACAGTTGTGACAATGTTGGAATACACAATTGCACCCTGAACACAATAAGTGCATAAAAGCATTAGTGATAGCATAAGGCTGAACTCTAGTTCCAACTCTCCTGTTACACGTTTTCCATAGGTAAATACCTTAACAACATTTATTCTTCCATGTGAATTATCCTGCATTCTGTCTGGTCTATCCAGGTGAGCAACATCAAGGCCACAATATGCTAAATCCTGAGCTGGAGCAACTCCTTGATATTCAAAATTGTGACAGGTAAAACAAATTCTAGCTGAGTTGAAGCCCAGATTAGCGTAAACATCCCAATAAAGTGGTGCCTGAAGTTTATATAAGAAAAAAACATAATTTAATAACTAAAACTTTGTAACTATTAATAAACACAAGATCAATTTTCAGTTGGAACATGATCATTTGAATCTTACAACAAATGCAGTCTGCCAGTCATGACAGTGAATTATGTCAACTTTCTTCCCGGATTGGTACAGCAATTCCAGTGCAACACGGCTAAAGTAGGAAAAACGTTTGAAGTCATCATGCTCTCCATAGTATTGCGCCCTCCAGAAGAACTTACCTGGATGCTGCGGCTCAATAAAGTAGACAGGAAGACCTGAATATGCAAATTTAGTTAGGCAACTGTAGATCAAATTTTATATGATGGCTCAACTGAGTGTCGACTGGAACCTTCAACAGTCCCGGTCCATATCTTGTTGGCAAACATATTTCCTTCGAAGTAAGACTTCACCACAACATCTAGAACCTGTATAATCAACAAACAACAATCTTAACCAAGCGAAAGATAAAAATAAAAGTAAGAGTTAACAAAAAAAATACATACCTTAAGATTATTAATTTGGTTATGCTGCATGCAATCATATTTCGGAAGAATAATCTCTACTAGGTGCCCTTTTTTTTGAAGTGCCTTCCCAAGACCAGAGATCACATCTGCCAGACCACCAACCTACATAGTCATGCACACCAAAAAGCTATAAGATGACCAACAGGGTTGAAACTTAATCAGCATAGACACCAAAAAAAACAGTCTAAAATAGCTAGTAAATTTTCATATTGGTAATTAAATTTAAGGAGCCAATATAATATACATATATACTCCAGTAGATGGAGATCAATACAACTCGACTTATAAGTTATAGCCTGTTTTACAGCTTAATGGCAATTTAGCACTGAATTAACATCAAGTTTATTACTTTGTGGGCAACAACTTCTTAACAGCAGCACACTTTCGACTGTATCAGATTTTTTTTCAATGAAAAGGCAGGAACTCTACCTTGCATTATAGTAGAGAAAAAACACGAAGTTAATAGCCGAAGGGCAAAGAGAAATACCACGTACACCAGAGCTATCAGGCTAAAAACGCCGAAGGACTAAACCACCCCCATTACAAGTTACAAACGCACGCAACCATTGCTCTATGTCTCAGTAGCGCGAGTCACCACAGCTAGTGAGGAAGATCCTTCATTTTGAAAAATATGCCAGTTTTCTTTCTTTTCTCAAATTCCACAAGATGCAAATGACTATGCCGTTGAAGTCACGCTTCTTCTCTTTCGGCACCGCCTTAGTTTCCGTTTCTCAACAATCCTTAATGGAGCTGAAATTTGTTACCTGGATATGCGAGGGAAAAGAGAGATGCTCCCACACAAGCACCTGCTCCCAAACTTCAGCCACAAAGGGACCTGTAGCAGATTTGTTGTTCTCTCCAATCAGCCCTTAAGATTCTCAGATTAGAAAATACTTGAGGGGAAGCACATATGTGCTCTCCTATGTATCAACAATACTTCACTAACCCAGCCATTCCCATATCCGATACGTGTGTATGCGATACTTTGATACTTGGATACTTTTTCTATATCACCAAAGTGTTTGGGTTAACTTTGGTAGTTTGCTTATGGTTTGGTTTGGTCACTCGACATTTAAGTGGTTTTGGGGGGCCTCTCTGGCTGGACCCTGGGTGTCCAGGGAGGTTGGCTTTTAGTTCTTAGTACTATATGCTCTACATCGTATCAAACTTCTGTAATTTCGTTGCTAAAAGTTCAAATAAAATTTCGTTGCTATAAGGTAATGAAATTCGGTTTCAACCGTGGTGGGGGGAAAAGGACAACATTACCTAGAAAATTGTCTTTTCTGTGCACCTAATTTTTATGCAACATATTACAAAGAAACTTACCAAGAAATGAGATAATGGAAACATATATACTTGATGAAAAACTGAATTAATAACAAGGATCACCTTTGCGATAGGAGCCATCTCTGCTGCTATGTGGACAATGTGCAAACCAGAACTGCATTGAACAATAATATTCAATCATACCAAACACAACAGACTGATATTTTCTGAAGCAAAGTTGTTGTATAACAAGTTTTTTCCTCTTATTGGCAAAGAAGAAAGTTGTACCTTGTTCCTGGTAGTGCCATCTTTAGAAAATTATCTATCAGTTCCCTCTCTTCCATTCCTCTGGATGACAAGAAAGCTTCCCGAAGGCGACTATCCCTTTTCCAAGCCATTTCTCTCAACATACTTGCATCATTGATAGATATTTTCTTCTCAAGCGACCACCCATCAATCAGAAGAGAAATCCTGCTCCAGAACTCCAACGGCATGCCTTCTGCATAATGCTCCATTGACTTTTTCTCACTTTCGTTTATTAGTTTGCTGAGAGTATCCTGAAACTCCACTATTGAGTGTTCATAAAGTTCAATTTGTGAATGCATGTCATGATTACAAGCTTGAAAGCGCTCTTCTACTGATTTTACCCTTTGCTGCAAAATATCAACCAAATAAACACAGAACTCTGATACGTTTGTTGCTCCCAGCGATGCTTTTAATTTCTCAACCTTATCCTGGAAATCACGATAACCATCTAGCGTCAGAGCAGCGTGCTCCACTTGGTTTGCTGTGGAATCAAGCAAGTCTTCCAAATTTTCTACTTTCTCCCACCAGGCATCTTGTTGCAGAGGACCAAGCTTCAACATATCAGATTGGGCAGAAATGAATGTACACTCGAGCTCCCTAAGGGAAGCATCTAAAAGAGCACGCTCTTTCTCCAACTTGAATAGACTCTCCTCTGTCTCAGTTATCTCAGTAAGCTTTTCTTTTAGAAAATTAATGTCATCCTTCAGTAGCACATTCTCTTCCTTTAAGACATCAAACTCCAGACCCTCTGCATCAGATTTTACTCCACCAGAAAGCACAGATTGTGTGCCTGTTTCTGATAGTTTCATCTCTAAAATATTTATCTTCTGTTGCAAAGCTTCCTTCTCTTTAAGAATTTTGTCAGCACGTCCCAATGCTTGAAGACGAGCTTGATTCAGAAGCAATATATCTAACCAAATAAAGTTTGAAAATAGAGTTCATCATATGCACATGTCTACATATTTGTAGACCATAAAATACAATAAGAATAATCAGAGGAAGGAATCTCCTACTTTTCTGGGTATTCTGTATCATTCCTACCAAATCTTCCAGTTGAATGTTTAGTAGGGCATTTTCATCTTCAGACTTCTGCTGCAAAGAGATCAAAACAGAAACGCTTAAAAGAAACAACAGTGAATAAATAAATAAGGACAAGCAGAAGAGTATTGATATTTCCCAACGACGCTAATTTTAAAATTGATAAGTTGCAGTATAAGAGTGTAAGAATAAAAACATATGAAACATGGAAACAAAATACTTGGTATCAAACACTATAGATTAGAAAACATTTTATGGAAGACATAATTGCTACAGAATTTGCTGCAGTACCTGTTGTTGTTCCTCATCAATGGAAGCTGCTGCTCTATCTCTCTGAATGCTAGCCCTATTACGATGGTTAGCACTAGGTGTACTCTTCTGATGAGGTTGCACGCCAGTTCTAATGCCACAAAATGGAAGTTTGATTATTTCTACATACGATACATACTTTTCAAATTCTAGTAATTAAATGTTGTATGCAACATAGAGCAATGCTTAGAAATGGGAAGAACAGTGTGATCAAACGTGAGCCTCAGCAGCGTCAAAATGGAGCAGAGACGATTAAAATCATGTTTCCAGAACAACAATTATTTTTGGCACTAATGTTCACAAATGGACAGAACATTGTGATCAGACATGAGTACATGACAATAATGTTTATAGAGACTGGAAACGGCCATTTCTTATACATATAAAAAAAAAAAAAAAACACAGTTGACGACTCCCGTAGTATAGTTTGCAGCCACAGCAAAGTGTGCAGATAACGTAGTACAGCAACACGATTCCATCCACTACCCCGGGGATCGGCAAGCTCACCCCAACTTTCCAATGTCACAAACAATACCGCGAACACATGACGAGCGCGCCTTCCACACGAAGCTCTCTCCTACGGAAACACTCATGCATATAAGCAAACTCACCTGAGGTTTCGGCGCGGTGTTCGGCGGGACACGGCGGCGAGGCGGTGACGTCCAGCGATCGTGGACGGAGCCGGGCTGCGGAACAGGAGAGCGGTGGCCTCGGCGCCCGCCGCCGCCGAGCACGACATGGGAAGGAAGCCGAGGACGGAGGATGGGGAGACTTGAGAGGGAGTGGTGGAGTGGACCTCTCTCGAGGCGGCCGCGTCGGGGTTCGCGTGGGCGGCGGTTGGAAAAAGGCGGCGGAGTGGAGTGAGACGGAAGCGTGGGCTGGGCCGCGTGGCCGTGCAGTGGGGCGGCGGGTGACCCGTGCGCTCGCTGCGCGCGGAAGCCGGAGGAAGGAGAGCCAAACAGAGAGGCGGGGCTAATCTGGCTTCTAGCTGCTAGGGCCCCGCAATTGGGAGCGTGGGGCCATGACGGCAGTGGGTAGTCCTGCTACAGAAGCGGTCAAGCGGACGTTGTACTCAACTGTGATCGCGAATTGATTGCAATAGCGCATAGAGGCCCTGCACTTTTTAAAAATCTTCGTTCGGAGAACTATCTGTTTAAAAAATGTTTTCTATATGTTTTGGAGAACTATCTGTCTAAAAAAATGTTTTCTCTATGTTTTCACTCTTTTATGTGTACATTTCATAGAGCTATTTTCATCATCTGTCTTAGACTAGTGAAAAATCCAAAATAGTATTTTGATAACCACGTAGAAGTTGTTGGATACTACTTTTCCATCTGGCTTTCTTCGTTTGAACTAGTTTTAGCATATTTAAGCTCATTTCAACTTATTTTCTATCACAAAACACTATTTAATTAGCTGAACATGACCAAAATCTTTATTTTTATCAATTCAGAAGCATATAAAAAGTGTAGTGAGATGCTCTAAGATACCTTTTTATCAAATTCTCATTTTCTCATGTAAAAACAGCTCCAATAGTATTAAAAGAGTTAGCTTATAAATATTCTATTAAAAAGGAGAATGAATGATAAGTTAGCTCTTCAAAGCTCACACACTTTTTTATGATTCATGTGTTTCTATACTATGGTTAGTTTTTTTTTATAATAAAAAATATATTGTAAGCTAGCAAGTTTTGACTCTATTGTTGAGAGTGTCTTATAAAACATTATTGAAGAAGTTAAGCCATGTTGTTTGGCATGCATGCTTAATTATTCCCTATAACCACCACTCGCATCATCTTCGAAGTCACATGGCTAGGGATGGCAGTCACATCCGTGCAATGTGAGTGCAACATTGGACCCGCAAATGACTTTGGCTTGGGGCCCATGATAGTGTCAGAGTAGGTAAGATCTACAGGGCGTAAAATGTCATGTTTTCGATTTGTATCTCTAATTAGAGGTCTACAACTAATGTTTGGCGCAAGCCTATATAAAACTTAGGACAATATATATGGACTTTGTTGTCTATGTAGTATGTAATAGACTAGATATGTGAACTTATTTGGATTTGTTGAGGATGGGAAATTGATGATTATTTGTGATTTCCTCTTAGGTTTTATGGTTTTTGGTTATAAGTTAAGTTCTTGTTAACACAACCCACAGGTCTTGAAGGGCAAATGTAGACAAATAGCGAGAGCGCCATAAAAAAGGTGTTTTTACTCCACATGCACCTTCGACCTATTGCCATCCTTAGTCTAGCCACCGTCAACCCACAGGTCTAGAATTCATAGCCAGTTAGTTACTACACCAAAATCACAAAGATGACTACATTATCTCTATAGTACTCATAAGTTGACATTATAGTCCTGGCTACATGTTGACGAAGTAACGTGCCTTGTCTTCTCTGCTTCAAAATGAAGGAAGGAAGAAAAGGGTATTATGACTTTAGTGCACATACAAGTAATTTTGCTTTAATAAATCAACAAAAACAATAATAAACAAAAGTAAAGTTTTAAGTAATGTGCATGTTGATAGGACATTGTCGTTTCTGTTCAATCCCAAGTAATTTCATATAGCCGGTTGACATATAAACCAGAAAGCCTCGGATTGCGTCATTGATGACTCATCAACAAATTTTTTTTTTCTAGCGCAAGACAATTTCTTTGCCTTTCTTTTTCTGGTTTGTGGGAGTAAAGTTTAGTGCCATCTTCATAAAGGTGCTACCATTGCAAAGTTTCACTTGGCTACTACGGAGTAGTTTTGTTTGACGAATGTAGCTGTTGGTTTTAGGAAGAGAGGACATTGATGATAGATATAAGCCCTACACGTGTTGTGGCGTTGTGGAGTTGTGATTATCATCTTGTAGCCTTTTTCCAAAAATCTTGACATGTAAAGTAAGTTAATTTGTCGCATTCATTCATCAATTTGGAGGGATTATATGAGCTTATGACTTGCATGCAAAAGAAAACCAAATTTAACTTTACTTTTCCAAGGAAAAGGGAAATCCATTTATGTAAACACATGTATATGA
The DNA here is from genome assembly GCA_015847255.1 of Hyparrhenia diplandra. Lineage (NCBI taxonomy): Eukaryota > Viridiplantae > Streptophyta > Magnoliopsida > Poales > Poaceae > Hyparrhenia > Hyparrhenia diplandra. The sequence continues at coordinate 64,786 of JADLZK010004944.1, read as the reverse complement.
TCATAGTAACACAATTGAAGCTAAACAAAAGTGTGGCTCATATATACTACTCCTACAATCCTACATGAAACTACGAGTTGGACAACAATATTACCAACAAATGTATGTTCCCCTCATTTAGTCCATATTCATAGCCACTGCAGGAAAAAAAAAAAATGCGGTACAAGTAGTACTAAAATATAAGTAGTACTAAAATATTTCATTGTCTCTGTGCTGCGGTACTCACGGTTGACAATGTAGTCATGGCTACACGTGCGATGCAACACGGGTCTTGCCTTCGCTTCGTTTTTGAAGGAAAAAAAAAAGAAGAAATGGTCTTCTGACTTTGCGAGAGGCTACGGCCCAATCCGAAGCCCACGAGGTACTAGTGGGGCCACTAGCAGAGACTTTATCCTGCAGCGCACGCGCCCCTACCTGTCCCGTGCTCGGCATATATCCCCGTGCGCCGGTCCGCCTCCGCAATCGACACCGCAATCGACACCGGACCACCGGCCGCAGCTCGCAACCTGGCCCGCGTTCCTCGCCTCGCTCTGCCCACCCGTCACCGTCACGGTCCCCACAACCGGTCCCGCAATCCCTCCGCGATGCCGGCCGGCCAGCCGCATGCGCACGAGGCCGCCGCCGCCGGCGGCGGCACCGCGAACCACTCTAACCACCACCTGCCGGCCCACTCGCCACCGCCGCTCCCCGCGGAGGTGGTGCCGGCGTACCCTCCCCGGAGTCGGAGGACGACGAGACCTGGGTGTGGACGCAGATCAAGGCGGAGGCCCGGCGCGACGCGGACGCGGAGCCGGCGCTGGCCTCCTTCCTCTACGCCACCGTGCTGTCCCACCCGTCGCTGGCCCGCTCCCTCTCCTTCCACCTCGCCAACAAGCTCTGCTCCTCCACGCTGCTCTCCACGCTGCTCTACGACCTCTTCCTCGCCACGCTCACCGCGCTCCCGTCCCTCCGCGCCGCCGTCGTCGCCGACCTCCTCGCCGCCCGCTCCCGCGACCCCGCCTGCGTCGGCTTCTCCCACTGCCTCCTCAACTACAAGGGCTTCCTCGCCATCCAGGCCCACCGCGTCGCGCACGTGCTCTGGGAGCAGCAGCGCCGCCCCCTCGCGCTCGCGCTCCAGTCCCGCGTCGCGGACGTCTTCGCCGTCGACATCCACCCCGCAGCCTCCGTCGGGAAGGGAATCCTCCTCGACCACGCCACCGGCGTCGTCATCGGTGAGACGGCCGTCGTCGGCGACAACGTCTCCATCCTCCACCACGTCACCTTGGGTGGGACTGGGAAGGCGGTGGGCGACCGGCACCCCAAGATTGGGGATGGCGTGCTGATTGGAGCAGGGGCCACGATTCTTGGGAACGTCAAAATTGGTGCCGGGGCTAAGATTGGGGCCGGATCCGTGGTGCTGATTGATGTGCCGGCGAGGAGCACGGCGGTTGGGAACCCTGCCAGGCTGATTGGGGGCAAGAAGACCGAGGGCGAGAATGATGAGGACATGCCCGGGGAGTCCATGGATCACACGTCCTTCATACGTCAATGGTCGGACTACACCATTTGAGAGCAATTTTCCAAGGTTGATTACTCTTCTTCTGTATCGTTAGTAATGGTGATGTACTACCAAATAGTGATGTGCCCTTCTTCGTTGTGTGCTATGGTTTGTATGCGATGAACTGTATTGTAGAAGCCTAGTGTTTATGACCAATCATTTTGTCAGCTAAGTGTGCCATGCTTAGATACTGGTAAATGAGGTCCTGGTACATTGTGACTGATGAATGAACAAATCTGTATACCCGTAGGGGAGTTGGTTGAAATTTGTCACATTCCTTATGAATCAAACTCCAAGGACAGAGTTAAGTGTGGAAAGCGATATTTATCTGATGCAGCCTTTGTTATTCGATATTATGCTATTTATTCTCTCATACAGTGAGGTTTTGTGAATTGAATAATTGAGTGTGGTGCATTATAACATCTGGAAGAGACTAAATCTTAGAATAACCTCTCATCGAGTTTGTTTTGCATGTCCAATCTGTAAATAAGTATGCTTTACTACCACAAGCATTGCCATGAAAAATATTTCTGGAGTATTTTTGGTAGTCACTCTTGTCTGAAAAAAAAAATCGGAGAGGTGATGCACGTCTGTACAACATTTTGTTTGGTTGGAACATTTACTAGAATTGCTGCTGTTCTGTTGAGAAAAAGTTCTAATATCAGTATACATATTATATAAGCAAGTTTTCTCTGGTAGTAACGGATGTGGCTTTAGTTCATTCTCATCAATTTTCACATGTTTTCTTATCCATTTATTTCTGGAAGGACATACAGTTTCGCCATCATTCTGTCTGTCCAGAGGGAGTATTTAGCTACCAAATTGGTCAGTTCGCATTTTGTTAAACCTTTTTCTGTGTGACCGGCAGGAATCCAAAAACATTGTATATTTTAAATCGGAGGGAGTAGTTGCTCAAGACTTACTGTGCTTTTGCATTGTAAGGATAATTCACCAAACATAAATCTATCATATTTTCAGCATGTATATAACTACCAATCGTTGTTGGCTAACAGTATCAACACAGGTAACTGCATATTCTGCCTATCTGTTTTGTATCTGTAGTTCTGCACCTTGAGCCTGAGGACTACAGACTGTGTCAGGCTGTATTATTGTGAATGCAGTGAAGTTGGCAACCAAGTTTTGAACCAGAGGATCCCTCAAATCTTACAGTGATCATTAAGGGATATAATCTCAATCAATATTTGATATCCTAGGGATTACCTGATTAGTTTAGTTAATTTCCTTGGAGATCTTCTAGTAAACCGTAATATGCTATAAGTTCAATCATACAATATTTTTCCTGTTGATGAGTGTATGTTCTTTTTCTTCTGTTATGGTTAATAGCAACTTGGCTTCCCCATGGTAACTCTCCCTGTACTTGTAAAGATGTCTGAGCAATGTGTACTTACTGCTCAGTAAAACAGGTTGGTTGCCTTTAGTAACTCTCTGTACACTCAATAGATGCTCAAATTAGGTCACTGTCTTGGGTACAACAGTCATGGCTCGTTGATGTTGGACATGGCACCTTGTTTTCTCAAAGGATTAGATCTCGTGTGTCAAGGGCCTAGTTGCTTAAAAATAACCATAGAAATTAGTGGCTCTAGAACATCCTGGTGTCTGTACCACTCCAATTGTGCCAAGTTGACGCATCAGAGACATTATGCTTTATTCTTACATGAAAAGTACTACAGATTTGCTTAGATTTACAGCCGACCTGAAGCATTGTGTTGGGATCAACATGGAGTCAGATCCTACTTTTGTGTATTCCAGTTGAACAACTACAGAATCTGGTTTTGCTCACATGTTATTTCAAGTCTCAGTTGAGGTTTTATTTTGCCAACCCGAACTCCTTGTACATCTGTGTTATACAGCTACTGTCTGGTGTCTGCTGAGTGCTGAGATTTGCAGCAGGTCAGCACGATTAGGTCGGCAGGCTCAAGGTGGAGATCCTCGTCACAGCAAGCTGCAGACCAGATTCTCCAGACTCCAGGTGTGGTTCTCACCTCTAAGTAGCAGATTGGAAGGAAAATAGTGTTTTTATAATGCTATAAGAAATTTGATTTATTACATAGTACTATAATAGTTTGACAAATTGTTTTTTAGAATTATTTGACAAATTGTTGCTCAATCTGCTCTAGAACATTAGTGAAAGAGATGCTGAAATGCCACCGGGTCTGCATTGTGGAACAACTTTATGCTTCAGGTAGTGATCCAGCATGGATCCATATCGGTATGATTTAGAGTTTTTTACACACCAAGAAAGGTGATGTGCAGTTCCTTTTTCTTGTACATATATCTCTTGTAGTAGGCCAGAACACAGCAACATGAACATGACTGGCATCGAATCTATTGCCTATGGCTGGGCTTCAGCGTTGAAACCACGCAACTTCATACACTGGACCGACATTAACCGGGCCGTTATTGCATCCAAAATATCAGAGTGCAAACATGAGTCCCTGCTAAAATCTACTATTCGCAAAACTACAACTACTCGGCAAATTAGATGTTTTGCCCGATAAATCTGAAATGTAGCCCTCCTTTCACTAGTATAGAAACGCATTTTTAGACACATAGAAGGAATTCTCCATCCCTCCCTCTACTCCATCATCAAGAGTTACAGGAATGCAAACCTCAGAACTCAGTAGCAGCTAGTTTCACAGCTCTAACGATTGCAACCTCAGAAGCAGCCTGCGACTTCGACAGGACACGAGAGGGTAGCAGGTAACCCACCTACTGACCACAGATCATCACGAGATCAGAAATTCCAGCGGCAGCATTTGACATGCTAACAGCATCTGGAATCTGAATACCTTGAAAGTTTAAAAAACGAAACAGAGGTTTCCATAAAAAAACTGCAAATATAACCACAAAACAGAAACAAAGCTGGTAACTCATGTCTGGTTCTCGAGTAAAATGGCAAATAGCCTAACAAAATTCTGACAGACAACTCTGATATACAAAGTCTGACACACAGCGGGGAATAAACATGTGACACCATTATGTCTGATTAGCAGTGAAGCAGTAATCTGCGAAACAGAACCCGACTTTGACAGCAAAGATGATATGTGTTTTCAGGTACCAGAAGTGTTTCACTTCCCACCAAGCGAAGGGAATTGGGATTGGTCTTGAATTGCAGGAGCAGCTGGTGGAGCACGATAACTCCCACCATATCCCCCTCCGAACCCTCCACGGTCTCCACGGCCCCTGCCACGGCCACGGCCGCGGCCACCATAGAACCTTTCTCCTTCAGCAGGTTTCAAAAACTCATTGATGCTCAACGACTGCGAGAGAGAAAAAAAGAAGCAAGTGAATCATTCCGTCATTAGCAGTAGATAGATCATAAAAACAGAGTGAACCCAGTGGTCTGATTGAATGCACAGGCAGTTCAAATCATTATAGCACTGTTACAGCCACAGGACAAAAGAATGGCAAATGAATCCAAGAGGGTAAATTTTAGTGTGTTCATGGAGTTCAAAAAAAGACAGTGGCCGCACCATAATTAATTGGCTATTGTACCAGTGTGGACATAAAAAAAATTGCAATTTTCAGCAGCTTGATAATAGGAAATCAGAACAATTAGAGAGATGCAAGACCTTCTTAGCACGTTCATCACGTTCAGCATTTTCTTTCTTCTTCAGAGCATCCTTATCAGAACCCTGCCAAGAAAAATAATAATCAAGCTTGGACATCTCCGTTACATTATAAGAGCGGAAAAGATAAATAAAAGACAATTTACCAGCTTCACGAAAATTTCATCATTTTCTTTCTTGTTTGCAAGCGGCTGCATAGACTGCAGGTCCCTATCAACTTCAACCTTCCTCTCTTCAGTCTTAAGGGCAAGAAGTGCCTTCCGCTTTTCCTCCCTTATTTTCTCAAACTCCTCTAGAGTCATCTCCTACATCATCAAAAAAATTGGTCAGACGATCATCAACATGGAAACACATGTCAGTACAATAATGAATAAGGTGCCATCATCACCAAGCTTAAAACTGCCCACATTATAGAATAAAAGATGTGGGTATGAAAATATTAGAACTGTTGCAAAATTGAAGTTAAATAAACTGCACTGGAATAAATTACTGCAGCTGCTACTAATCACCTGTTATAGCAACTCATACAGCTATTGAGTCTACCTTGCTCAAAGTTTCTAGAAAACTTGTCTGTTACACACATTTTCATCAGTTCCATGAATGTGGCAGGTTGTTCTTGCAATGTTAAATAACCGGAGAAGATCCACATGTTAATTTCAAATTAATTCAATATCAAACGAAAACGCAAGTTAACAGCAAAACTATAGCCGAGGTCATAAGATCAAAGAAGGCAGAAGTATACCTTATCCTCTTCCTTCTCTTCTTCCTCATTAGCTGTGGCATCCTTATTCTCCTTGTTCTCCTCTGCCTGTGGAGTATCCTCCAGTGCACCCTGCTTCTCAGGAACAGGGGCCTTCTCTTCCAGCTTCAGGCCTTCCTCAGTTTCCCTGGTCATCCAAACAGCACGATATGTTAGTTCTAACTTCACAAATGTGCAACAGCTAATACAATAAAAACATAAAAACATAGCTATCTTACTGGGCGATAAATTCATCAGTGGTAGTTCCCCAGTTCCCACGGCCTGAACCCTCGCGCTTCATTTCAAACCCACGACCAGTACCGCTATGGCGTTCATAGGGCCTCCGAGGTGGCCTCTCAGAATCATCACCATATTCACCATCGCGGTATCCACCCCGCCGACCTCCGCCGACGCCACGGTAGGGTGGACGAGGGCCCCTCTCTCTGTCCTGGGCGCCTTCTTCGCCTCCTGCTCTGAAACCTCCACCGTATCCTCCCTGAAACCCATTAGCATCTTCGCTTCCATATTCACGGTTCTGACCATATCCTCGCCCTCCTCTGCCACGACCACCACGTTCACCGCGCCCATAACCTCCACGGGAGGGAGCACCACCACTGCGGGACTCCTTCACTGAAACATTTGGAGCATATAAGCATTCCATACATAAATAAAAAAAAATTTTTTTGGTGACGGAAATGGCTAAAATCGGACTAAATGTTTCGAACATCACTAGGCATATATCTTAAGATGACATCGGAATTGATGCATCGTCTATGCTAATCAGCAGGATGTTCTAAAATACTAGAACTGTTCAGAAAAAAAAAAACACTTTTCATAGTCCACGCCTCAGGATGAGGATAAAACCATACTAAACCCCAGATCCAACAACCACGCAACCGAACCCGAACTCACCGGCCTGGGCAGGGGGAGCAGGCTTGGTTGGCAACTTGGCGGGGGCTGGCTGCGCGCCCTTTCCGACGGTTGCCGTCGCCGCCGCTTGCTTCTTGGCCTCGGCCTTCTGCTTCGCTGCCGCGGCGGCGGCCAGCAGCTGCGTGGGGTCGTCGTTGTCGTCGGATCCCAGGAGTTCAAAGGGATTGAGGGTCGCCATGGAAACGGCGGCGGCGGCGAAGGTCACACTGCACTCGCGTACTTGTAGGTGGGGACTGGGGAACTGACCCTTCTGGCTACAATACCCACCTGCAGTACCGCATCGCCATGGCTCTCCCGAGATCGGTCAAGGAGCTGGTGGCGGCTGAGGAAGGTTTCGGCGGCGGCGGAACCGGAGGCAGTTGGTGGAGAGGAAGAGAGGGGGGCGAAATGTGTGAGGACGTACAAACCCTAGCCGCACTTCTAGTCCCCCAAAGTCCTACTGCGCGAGCCCATATCCTTTCGCCATCGATTGGCCGCGCAAAATGACCTTCCTACCCTCTCTCTGATGGGGATTCGGAGGCCGTTTGCTGTGGGACGGATGGGCACTTTCGGAATTCTGGTTCTATGGGTCCACGGGATTGATTCTGCAACCGTGGGCGAGGGGCGGCTGTTGCCCGTAGCGGTGAGATGGCAATCGAACGGCTGAGATTGCTCGCTGCGTGCCGGAACGGGGTTGTAGAAGGATTCTCTGCGGCCGTGCTCCGTGAGGACGGTTTTATGGTGCGTCGTCGAGCGTTTTAAGCGGGCACCCCATGAATGGCAGTCCACTTCGGTTCTTCCACATGAAATTTCACGATGAATCCACGCGAGAGAGACAATTATGTCCTGGTCAAAAGGTTATATACGAAGAATCTCAAAGCATGATTTAGCAAATCTACTACTTTGTTTGAGACAGTCCATAACCCAATCAACCTTACTGTGTATAATAGATTAGATTAAATGTCTAGATCTGTCTCACCCCCTCAACTTATTAAAAGTTGACCACTTACCCCTAAGCAATGAAACTACCAAGTCACAAAATGTTTCAAACAACCTTCCGTAGCGTTTTAAGGTGAGCAGCAAACATGTATCCAATTGCAACGGGATATGCACACGTATAGTTTGTTGCAAAATGTCCATACCAATAATAGAGAGATAGTTATTTTTGTCAGATTTTTATTGAAGGGTTGGTCCAATTTATTTATAATTAAATGAATTCCAAGGCTCATACTAGATGTTGGTGCAATAAAAGAATTAATCATGTATGGAAATTGACTCAACGTAAATAGATACCTATTATATGTGCACCTACTCTGAGTACAGATGAGTTGGAATTTCAAGGCTCATTCCACAAAACGATTGAGCTTAGCGGTGGCCAGACCATGACATAAGTGGTTTTCTAGCTAAAAAAACTCTTAGGTAGTGTTTGGATATAGATATTCAGCGGTGGGATTTGGAATTGGAATTGAGTTTTTCCAACTCTGCTGCTTGGATGTGTTTGACATTGTGAGATGGCATTGAAGAGCAATTCCACGACATTCAACTACTACTAAAATCCCCTCCCCCCCCTTCAATATCGAAGCAGACCCCTCCATACTGGTCAAAAATCAAAATGCACGCGTAGCGACCAACACCCCGCTGAGCTAGAAGGGGCCGCCGGGTCGCGTCGCACCCAAGGCCAGGTCTGCCTCGGCCTCGGCGCCCCCTTCTTTCTTTTTCCTCCATATCCAATCGTGTGAGCGGTTGCGGAGGCGTGCGAGTGGTCGTGGAGACACATCCATGGTCGGGGTCAAGCTCCTCCATGGCCGGCGACCCCTTCTTTTCCACATCTGGTGACCCCTTCTTCTCCCTCCTTCCTCTGTATCCGGCAATGCAAGTGGTTGTGGAGATGGGCGGTACGTCATGGAGGCGCGACGAGCGAGTGGTCGTGGAGGAACATCCATGGTCGGGTTTGAGCTCCCCCATGGCTGGTCTCAAGCTCCCCCACAGTTGCAGTCGAGCTCCTCCAAAGCCTCTCCCTCTGACGTTCCTCTTCCCTAGCTTTGGGGTTTCTCTTCCCCAGGCTCCGGCTATCCTATCCTTCAAACTCCGCAATCACAGGAAGGGTTCGGTAGTGCGGTGGAGATGGGGGGAGAGAAGATGGGCCAATTCTGTGTACGTCCAAACAATGGCTTTGGCATTGTGAGCTATTTCCAATACCAGGTTGATTTGGTATTGTGTCAAGTTCAATTTCAAGCTCTCCAATATAGACATCCAAACAGAGCCTTAGAGAGAAGAGTGAGTGAGTGGCGGTGTAGGGAGAAGAGAGTATAAGAGAGGGGGTCCACCCTTTGATTTTACTTACATGGCAAGTATTGAGAATTGTGAAACAAAATGATTCCAAAAATAATGGCTTGGCAAGTACAATTGTGAATGAAGAAAATTGATGTAACGACTGGAGGAGATTAGAGGTGAGGAAAAGACTGATCTATCTCTCTATACGATGAACTAGTACCATCATATCTCATCACCACGAGTAGTGCTCCGCAGGTAAGACATGTTTAAAACCACTAAATGGGGCTATATCAATGGTTAAAATAGATGAAAAATGTAGTGGATTTTATTCCATAACAGATTTGTACTTCTCTAAAGCAATTTCATTGTATATAAACAACAACATGGTTGGGAAAACGTAACATCTGCATAACTTAAAATGATCAAACTTTGAGCACACATATATATGCATTTTTTGCACTTTTCTTTTGTTAGCGGTCAATATCTTTTTGACCAATGTTCTATCTTTTCGAAACAAGAAGTAAGGAAGTTTCGAATTTACTAACAACTGGATGCCAATTATCAAACCTTATCTTGCCAGTAACAAAACCAGCAGATGCTTATTAATTCTCTACTAATAATAAATAATGCCGCTCGCGATTGAGCCTTGGGCCCCTCTTATATCTGTGATTGAAATTGTAATTGTGTACGAAAACACCAAAGTTGCTGTGGTGTAGTGGTTATCACGTCAGTCTTACACACTGAAGGTCTCCAGTTCGATCCTGGGCAGCAACAACTTTTTTGTTATTTTTGCTTTAACTATATTGTTTTTCTCCCTACCTGTTGACTTCGTCTCCTTTCTCCACCCGCACTTTTTTTTCTCCATCGCTAGGCTCTTCTTCATCGTTTCGCTGCCCGCAGCTCGGCCGGCCATCGGCTCAACCACCCAACGGCATCGGCATCGCGAAGTCGGGAGACTCGCACGGCGGCACTAGTCCAGTCCAGGGAGGCTGCTGTCTTCTCAGGTCAGTCCACAGGAGGCCAGGCCAGGGCAGGCGCGCGTCCCGTGGCGGCGATGGGCTTGGGCGGGAGCCGGGCGCGGCAGAACGCGATGCGCTCGGGGGTGGTGGTGCTGGGCGCCGTGGCCTTCGGCTACCTCTCCTTCCGCGTCGGCTTCAAGCCCTTACCTCGACCAGGCCCAGGAGGCCATCGACTCCGCGCGCGACCCCGACCCTGAATCCACCGCCGCCGCCGCGGCGAGGGACGCGTCCGACGACCCAGGCCCTGGGGAGATCTCGCGCCGTCTAAGGATCCGGCCGTCGTGCTCCGCGACTGAGGCGCCGGCCCCGAGCGGCGGATGTCTCGTTGCGTCATTTTGGCAAACACCTTGTACGCGGGCTTTGCTTTGCTTGGACTGTTTTGGTAGTAATTTTACCATGGACACAAACAGTTTCATTCTGTCACCCTGTGTGAGATCTTGTTTCTGGCTGTTTTGAACTGATTTCTGTTTGATGCCGACATAAAGCTTGCTGTTTGATCCACCATTATGCATTGCCAAGAAATCGATTCAAGGCTTTTCAAGCTGTGCTAGCGTTGGATGATCCGAGGAAACGACGGTGCTGTTGCTGTCACTAGTAGATAGACTTGTGTAAGTGCCCCCATTCTAGCTGGAAGATATCAGTGGGAGTAAGGTGGAGAGCAAAATTTCCATCGGGTTAATCAGAAGGCGCTATTAATCAAGATCATGAAATTGATCGTACTGTACGCGTGTTCGGCTGCCCTTTTTTTTTTTTTTTTTTTTTTTTTTTTTTTGCTGCTAGTACACTCACTTCCCGGACGAACAGAGCACGTGGCGATCCCTATCAAACACACGGGCGGCCCATTCGCCTATGAAGGCTCGAGGCCCAGACCAAAAACTAATTTTAACGTGAAGATCCAAAACTCTCTAGTAACATCAGCAGTCTCGTCCGCCGAGGAACGCCGCTCACTTAATGCATAACACCGAAAAATCCTTTAAAAAATCCCAAAAAAGTCCATTCGAATCGACTCGGAAATCTTCAATCGTCGTCATAGCCCCCGCTCGCGCTCGCGCCGTCGACCACGGCGATCCCAAAATTTATTATTATTATTTTTCTAGAAACTTGACGAGGCGAGCCCGACTCAAACTTTGGGCGGCCCATTCACTCACATTCACTCAGGCTCGAGGCCCAGACCAAAAACTAATTTTAACGTGAAGCCCAAAACACCTCTGGTAACAACACACGATTTCCGCAGTCCGCCGAGAGAGCTCCTTTCCTCGCTCTGAATCGCCTTCTAGGGTTTTAGAAAGGGAAAAAGTCTACCTCGGGTAACTTTTGCGAAAGTCAGATTTTGGTCCTCAACTTCAAAACCGGATAAAAACTCCCTCAACTTTTGAAACCGTGCAGATTTCGTCCCTCGGTGGTTTTGGACGGTGGTTTCGCTACAGTAACTCCGGTTTTGCTACAGTGACTGTGGTTTTCGTTTTTTCTTTTTTTTTTATTTATTTCGGCTGAATCTTTCAAAATCATAGTAAATCACAGAAAATTCATAAAATAGAAAATCAATTTTGTTGGACTCCACATGAGTAGAGCTACGCAATGAATATATAATATGATATACTTTTATACAAAATTTTTGCTAGAAGGTTTTGCCTTTTTTTTTTTTATTTCAAATCTTTAAAAAATCATAGTAAATTACAGAAAAATTATAAAATAAAAAATTCAATTTTGTTGGACTCCATGAGGAACATATTTAATAACACAATAAAGATATATAGGTGGCTCTTTAATTTTATTAGGTTAGCTAGGTTTCTTTGTCTTTGATCGGACGTCGTCGCAGGCTTGTAAACCCGATGGATCCTAACCAAAATAAATTAAATAGTACACCTATATATCTTTATTGTGTAAATATGCTCATGTGGAGTCTAGCAAAATTATTTTTTCAATTTTATGATTTTTTATAATTTATTATGATTTTTAAATATTGAGTTTGAAATAAAAAAAAAAAAAGGCAAAACCTTCATAGCAAAAATTTTATATTAAAGTATACCATATTATATATTCATTGCGTAGCTCTACTCATGTGGAGTCCAACAAAATTGGATTTTCTATTTTATGAATTTTTTCTGTGATTTACTATGATTTTTAAAGATTCAGCCGAAATAAATAAAAAAAACCACGGTCAAAAAACGAAAACCACGGTCACCGAGGAGCAAAACCGGTTTCAAAAAAGTTACGTAGAACCCACCGTCCAAAAATCGCCGGCGCGGTTTCCAAAGGAGGGACCGTTTTGTCCGCTTGGAAAACCCTCGTTGAGACCCGCGATCTGACTTTTCACACAAAGGGGCCGACCGAAAGTAGACTTTTTCCCTTTTAGAAATCCCCAAATCCCCAATCGAATCGAACTCGAAATCTTCAATCGTCGGCACAGCCCTGCGCCGGCGCCGGCGCCGTAGACCACGGCGATCTCCGCTGTCTGGTAAGCTCCCTTTGCCGCCCCCATTGCTGCATTTTCCCCCCTCGCATCCCCCTCACACCTCCATTTCGTTCGGTCCCCGCTTTTCACAGATTGCTCTCGGAATGGAGGGCTGCTCCAAGACGAGCTCCCGCGCGGTGCCGGGCCTCCCTGACGACCCCCTGGTGGAGATCCTCTCCCGCGTCCCTGCCAAGTCCGTCTGCCGGTTCAAGTGCGTGTCCAAGGGCTGGCGCAATCTCATCGCTGACCCCGACCACCGTAAGAAGCTCCGCCAACCCATGCAAGGATTGTTCTTCCAGTCGTACGAGTCCGAGGTTGACGGCGATGGGTCGGACCGCCGTTACAGTTTCAGTTTCATCAACCTGACAGTGGGGCCGGTGCCTCTGGAGATCGACACTTGCTTCTCCTTCCTGACGGAAATGACTGTGAACGAGTTCTTCTTGATGGATTCCTGCAATGGGCTTATCCTTTTCGGGCAGGGTCTGGGGTCGTCTTACTTATTGGATGGCTATATCATCTGCAACCCGACCACAAGGCAATGGTTAGCTGTGCCCGCTTGTGGCTCTCGTGAAGTGTTAAGCCGCACCTATTTGGCTTTTGATCCGTCCGCATCCTCTCATTTTCACTTGATCCAGTTCCAGATGCCCGATTGGCACAGGGATGTAGTGTCGTTGCATGTTTACTCGTCTGAATCTAGGACCTGGAGTCAAAACCAAATTGATGAACAAAAGGAGCAAGGAGAATTGGAAGGGTGGCATCATCAGTTTACACTAGATGCTATTGGATATCAGTGCGCCTTTCTTAATGGCTTCCTGCATTTGATAGTTTGGGGCTCAGATCGTGCACAGCACATACTTGCTGTAGATATACAAGGGAAGGGAAGAAGGATGATCACCGTGCCAGATATGGCTGATGAGAGGCGTGGGTATGTTTGGTATTTAGGTCAATCCCAAGGACAACTACATTGCGTGACAAGAGAGGCCACTTATAAACAGGATTTCAAACTATCCACCTGGGTTCTTCAGGATTATGATACACAGGAATGGGTGTTGAAGAACACTGTGAACTCTTTGGATGTCTTTGGAGAAACAATTGACAGGGCAGGATTTGAAGTGGTTGACATTCATCAAGATCTTAATGTGGTTTTACTTCGTAGTCAGTGCAGCAATGAGCTGATAGCATACAACATCGATAGTAAGGAAGTGAGTGTTATGGCCACTTTCGAAGAGACCAAATTCCAATCCAATTTTGCTCGTTACATTCCCTGTTTCTTAGAATCACCAGCTCTCACTAATAAGTACTGAAAGTTTGTGCTATTAGTATGAGCTCTTGCTTGGATGTATGCCTTAGTTAGCACTGCATGCCTATTGAGACATTGGGTGGTACGCCTTCTCATGCTTTTGATCTATTTAGTGCTGCAAGCCTGTTGACTTATTTATGTAGTCATACTTTATGGATGCTAGTTCTATTAATGAATGTTGCACAAGTTGAACAATTTAGATTTTTGGTGATAAGTTTTATGATTAACATGTTCTCTTGGCTGTATCGATGAACAATTATTTACTTTGAGTTTAGTTTATTTAGTTGTGCATCAAATAAAAATTATGTTCCATATTTTGCTAATGTTATATGTATGGAATGGTTTCAAATCGAAGGCTCTTTTTATCAAAAAGTTTTAGATGCAACATGTTCTGTCATGTGGACATTCCACATCTTATCTTTCTAATAGAACATCGGTTGTAGTGTTGCTAAGGCATTCCAAGGAACATCAGTTGTAGTGTTGCTAAAGGCATTCCAATGAACTCTATCCACCTGAGTCTACTTGAAAGAATTGTATACTCCTGATCTGTCTGGAAGAAGGGTTATTTCTCCAAGAGAAGTACAATGTTGGACCTACCTGATGTTGAAAGACAACTATCTGGCTATTTCTACCTGATGACATGAAACCCGAAGAAAAACAGTGTTAACTGTTAGCTATAGTCAATTGTTTTGTTTGCAGCAATCTAGTCGAGCTTGTGCTTTCATGACAATTGACAACTTATGTCATGTTTTATTTTCAAGTGGGATTTGCATTTAAATCTGTGTATTGAAGTAATTCTGAAAAATTTAGTGCATCGGGAGCTGTCAGCTCCTCGAACCTTCAAATTGACTCCAATTGGTTGCTAGTTCTTTGAAAATAACTGCGCGTTTTTTTCAGAAGCCTGTCAAGAACTTTCTACTCTAAACCATTTGAAGCTGTCTTGAATCCAGATCGAGAAATAAAATATTCTGACAGTAAATGAGTACCATTTTAAAATACCATTGTTAGTTTGTAGTAATCATATTTAGAGATATATTCTTTTTAGACGAAGGTAATAGGATCTTATATTGTCTCCTTCCAGCGGAGAATGCTTTTAGGCGAGTTTCCTGCTGATGATCTCTCCTCACCTTTAGTGCTATTTTCTCATGCATAGCAGTTATTGAACTGCTAAAAAAATCGGCACCAAACTTCATTCACTCCCACCTTGCATCTACTCGATCCAAATTGTGAGTCATTCTAAGAATTTTGGAGGGTCAAAGTATTTAAACTTTTATCAAATTTATATGATAAAGTAATAACATTTAAAATGCCAACTAAGTATCATTGGATCTTCGTTAGCTATATTGTCATTGTATACATATTTGATATCTCAAATCTTTGTAATTATATCTATAGTTTTGGTCAAACCTAAGATGCTTTGATTTTTCGATTGACTTACAATTTGAAATGGAGGGAGTTTTTCGGTAGCTCAAAGTTTTAAAGTGGTAACCTGACAATAAAAAAGGGCGAATGGCCATACAACTAAACCATTCCAAATTGAGTTTTTCCTTGAATGAAAAAAAATCGAGCTTTTCCTCTCCATTGAAATGCCAAGGTAAAAAGTCAAACAAATTCAGGAGCAATTCATGAGCCTTTCTTTCTATAGAAATGTTTGCTCAGAAATCACAAGATGAATCTAATGAGCATAATTAGAGTTTGATTAGACACTAAACTGCTACAATAACACTTGCTCTAATAACAAGTTAATTAGATATAAAAAATTCATTTTGTCGTTTACAGACGGAATTTATAATTTATTTAATACTTCAAATGTGTAACGATATGTCTGATGTAACACTTTACGACCCTTCAAAATAAAACTAAGGTTGTGTTTAGTATACTGAAAATTTTACTATAGTACTAAATTTAGCATTAGCATTTTTTATTTATTTGTGGTAAATATTGTCCTACCATAGCCTAATTAGGTTTAAAAGATTTATCTCGTAAAATATATCCAAACTGTTCAATTAGATATTTTATTTACCTACATTCATACTCCATGCATGTTCCAATTTTTTTTTTTTTTTGAAAAAATCATAAGTTGAGTGAAAACACAGCCTAAACATACGGGGAAGAAAAAAACGGGCGCCTGTCTTGGCCTCTGCCTCCCTCTTCATTGACTGTTGGCCGACTCATTTCCAGAGCGCACGTTCAAATTGCCCATCTCCAGAGCCCCTTCCCTTCCCAATCCCGACCCGACCGTTGCGCCCCTCTCTCCCCATCCCAACTATGCAGAAGAACCTCGGAGCCAACTCGACGGCGCGGCGGCGCCCGCTCACCGTCCACTCCGGCTACAAGGCGCGCCCGGCGTCGGAATCCCTGGTCGGCAAGCCCCCTCTCCCGCCACCCCTGCCGCCCGGGCGACCGCCGCCGAGGTCGCCCGCACCGACCACGCGGGCACCGTCTCCCCAGGTCGACCCCGCTCTACTCGGAACCCTAGCTCTCTGTTCTTCATCTCCTTTGGGTACTTGGTGATTTGGTCAAATTAGATGAACTATTCGCGGTTTGGGTTAGCGAATTCGTGGTGATTTGCTTGACTGTTTGTGTCCTCCTACTATATGCAGAAGAAGAGTCTCGGAGCCAACTCGAAGGCGGAGCAGCGGCGCCCGTTCGCCGTCCTCTCCGGTAACAAGGCGCGCCCGGCGCTGGAATCCCTGATCGGCAAGCCCCATCCTCCCGCCACCCCTGCCGCCCAGGCGACCGCCGCCGAGGTCGACGCGGCTCTCGATTCCCTCTTCCTCGCCCGCACCAACCTCGCGGGCATCGTCTCCCAGGTTGACCCCACTCCACTCTGAACCCTAAGCTCTGTAATCTTCATCTCCTTTGGTATTTGGTGATTTCGTGATATCGGAACCTGTGCGGCTGCGTCCTTTAACAAAATGAATTGTTGATCGAACTCTCTGGTCAAATTAGATTGGTCTTGGGGTTTGCCTGCATTATTCATGATTTGAGTTGGCGAATTTGTGGCGGTGTGCTTGACTACATGCTTACTACTAGTAGCTTCATATTAGCTTCAGAAAGTTAGTGCTTAAGAAGCATGCTTCCTACTCTGTTGCTTTGGCTTTTTTAGAGTTTATCTGTTTATTGAAATATTGCAGTTATAAAATATAAGGTGCAAAACATCTTTGTGTTTTCCTAAACTGGAATGTAATGCATTCGTTTGTGGCACAAATCAATTACTGGCTCACTGATACCAGAATCAGTTCTAGTATGATGGATATATATGCTCCAAAATTGTTTTAAGAAGTCAGATTTTCCGTTTCTGTAACATATAAACGTACCCTTCTACCGTGTTCACATTCTTTTTGTTTGTCAGGTTGACGAATTGATCTCTGATGC
Organism: Hyparrhenia diplandra; assembly: GCA_015847255.1. Taxonomy (NCBI): domain Eukaryota; kingdom Viridiplantae; phylum Streptophyta; class Magnoliopsida; order Poales; family Poaceae; genus Hyparrhenia; species Hyparrhenia diplandra. The sequence continues at coordinate 47,585 of JADLZK010004944.1, read as the reverse complement.
CCTAAAATGCGAAAACATGTCCAAAAGAGGAACACAAGAGATTGAATCCTTCAATGGCTTCTTAAGAGACACTGAGGCTTCCTTCAAGGTTTTTACTGTAATCAAATCATTATCCTCTATATAAGAGCCCCTGGTATTGCAGTTCTCTTTACCATAATGTTTTTCCTTTGCAAGCAGCAATGGTCTTCAAGACTGAAGCAAGTGCTAGAGACTGGTCCGGTGAAAGCTGAAGCTATCTCAATAAACACACCGGGAACATGCCTAAATATTGCTGCAAAAGGGAATGGCAAGTTGATCAGCAGCAGCAGCAAGCTACCTGATACAGATCCAGTAGAGTCACCTTGCAGCAACTTTCCTGAGGCCGACATGATTGTCTCACCTTCACCACTTGTCTCGTGGCACACTGGATCATGTATGGTCGAGGGAGGAAAGCAGTTGTTTAACTTGACACCATTGCCAGAAACAAAAGCATGCTCATCAAGGTGCACAACATCAAAAACCCAGATGAAGACAGCTTTTGACATCGACCAGTTGAAAAACCTTCTCGGACCTGTTTCAAAGCTAACCATTTCTGATGATAATCATCGTGGTCTAGGGCAAAGTGTGAAAGTAAAGGAATCACAGACTGGCAGCATGACACCTCATGTTACTCCAGCAAACAAGGCCTCACTGGAAGACAGGCTCTGTTGGCCTTGTACTTCCTCAATTCAGAAGAGCACAGCACTACCTAGATCATGCCTGAAGACAGCATTATCTAGCAAGCAGCAGTTGTTCTCTCCAATCCCAAAGAAGGAAGATATTGAGAGCAATGGTCCAAGTAGCGATGACAAACCTTCTGGATCAACTGATGAAATCTTAAAGGATCTGTCATCACGGTATGACATTAATGAGGGCTCAAAGAAGGAAGATATTGAGAGGAATGGTCCAACTAGTGATGACAAATCTTCTGGATCAACTGATGAAATCTTAAAGGATCTGTCATCACGGTATGACATTAATGGGATCAATCGATCCACATCCACCAGACAAGCTGAAGAATGGTATGACATTTTTGGGATCAAACGATCCACATCCACCAGACAAGCTAATGAGTGGTTTCTGTCACCACTCAAGTCATCATCAGACGACAATCCACTTCCAACTCCAGGGATGAGTAACATGGATGGAAAACTGAATGTTCCAGATGACAAGCCCATCCAAACCCCTGCTGTGCATAGCAAGGCCTTGCTTGGCACCCCCTGGAAAGGCATGGAAAGCACGAACCTGAAGGGAAGGATGGCTGGAGAAACTACTCTCAAGAAAGAACTGTGGACTCGATTTGAGGCGGCTTCAGACAATGAGCTGCACTTTGATAAGGCGTGCTTCCAGAAGATCGCAAAATGTTTTCTAGACATGCTTGAAGAAGAGGCATCGTGATTCGAAAATGTAGAGTGGCATGTTGGTTGGCATTTGGGTTAGGCTTTTTTGGTTGTAGCGAGATGCCTGCGGCTACACACAGCCGAACTTAACTGCCCAAATGTAACATCAGTGGCCAGTTGTTACTGCGGCACAGTGCCTTTGTCATGGTCAATCTGAGCTCTCGAAGCTTGTCCTGTAGGCCCTTATGTTTTTGTGTTCTATAAGCTGAAGATAAACTGATTATCTTTTGCGCCGTCTCGTGCTCAGTTTGTACTTACTCACACCTCAATGGTACCACGCTGTATAATCATGGCTGCTGTTAGTTGCCTTGCCGCATGCGGTAAACGCCCTACTAACACCTATCAGTATCTGCAGCTCTGCATGTCTGTGTTGCTATTCACATGTTTGCTTTCAACTCCCCATAGCTTTGGTTAGCTACAGCCATGGGACATTGTATACTCCTACTCCCTTTGTTTTTAAAGGTACAACTTTAGGACATGCTAATTAGTTCATTCATATATTTTTTAACTATAGGATGATTTACTCCATTTTCATACATGCTACCATTAACATGCACTAAACATTCTCTAGACATGCTGTTAGTTTATGGCTTGGTCTCCATCCAATAACTAACATGGGCACATGGAAATTTCTCTCTGAGATATAACTACGAGTTAAATAAACTACCCGTCTACCTCGGTTTCGAGCCCTACAGTTGGCGATTTCATACTATTTTTTTAAAAAAAAAAACTTTTATTATCAGTACAAATCTTATACTTTTTGGTAACCAGCGGCACGTTCTGGCTGCAGTGATTGTGACTGCGGCACGTCTACCATCTGTGGCGCAAATCTTTTAGCGCAGACTGGTCCACGGCTTCACACTGACGAGTACCTGCTGACCCGTGAGGCCGTGACTGTGTGACTGAGCACATACACCGAATCGCCGCCTGGCTCACCTGCCTGTGCGGTCCTCGCGGCGAGAAATTATGAAATTTGACCCGGTATTCGCGCGCCTCTACAAATATGAATTCGGAATTTGTAGGCGCTTATGAAATATGATCCATGTGCTGCGAACTGTTATGAAATTTGACCTTTAGACGGTAAACGCGAACGGCGTGCGGTCGGGGCGGCGATGCGATCTATCTATCTCCGTCACTAACATATGGAACCCACATGTCGGATCTTCCTTCAACCTCCAGTCGGCGCACATGCAGCAGCCGGACTCGTCCATCTGCCCCCACGCATGCATCTCCAACGCCCGTGCCCTCGAAGCTCCAGGCCTAGGCGAAGCACGCGGCCAGCGCGCGCAGAGCAGCAACACGTGGGCTAGGAGGTCACGCGCACGCATGGCCGCCGCGTCTATATATAGCTTTTTTTTTTTGAAGAAATTGAAGGGGGGCTATATATAGCTCGCCAGCTTGCTCGCGTGGCCAGGGCTGCTTGCCGCTCGCCTGCGCGCACGCGCCAATCCGGACTAGCTAGCAGCACTTGCCGAGCGGCGCACACGGCGGCAGCCATGGGCCAGTGGAGCAGCAGTGTGGGGATCGATATTTGGGACACCAATAAACGAGCTCCCGACTTGCTATCAGCTAGCAAACACGGCTCCGGACTCCGACCACGCGAGAGACAAGACGCCCTACCGCGGAGCACGAAGTCTTCACCGCGCACGAGCTCTCCGCGCAAGAACAAGCCTCCGCCTCGCTCGAGCTCTCCCATAACGAGCTCCTCCGTATTCATCGCGCTCGACCTCACTCAGGGACCTCTTTCCGCCTCGCTCGAGCTCTCTTGCGACGGACCTCATGACGACCACCGAGCTCATCCGCCTGCCTTCTCGGAGAAGCACTGCACGTACGGAGTTGGTCAACAACTCTCTGACAAGCTCAACAACTCCCTGACAGACACTGTGGCCACGACGGGCTGCAGTAGAGAAAGAGCTGTCAAACAATCTCCTCGCCATGCCCGGTCGGCTCCAACAACTCCGCTACAGTGCCGTGCGGGTACATACAGGGTACACCCTCCCCATCCTCGGTATGGGCCTCCCCATACCGAGAAGACGTCTTCCAACTACGATTAGGGACAGGGCGACGCCTGACCACCGCCCAAACCGCGATTCCCGCGTACGGCGACGACCAATTTCGACGCCCAAAGCACTCAGGAGCTCGAAGGGAGCTCTCGCTCGCGTCGGGAGCTCATCTGAGAGCTCTTCCACGCATCTACTGCCCCGCGCATATGTTCCTGTTTCTCCAAGTCCTCAACCCGAGGAGAGCTCATGTTCCCCGCCCCCCTTGCGACTATAAAAGGGGAGGTAGGCCCCTGGGTTGAGGCAAGAACAACAGGTTCACTCTCAGCAGCACAACACCCACTCGATATTGGCACTAGCCTCAATCACAGAGACTTGGGAGCCCTCTCCCTCTCTCGACCCGCTTGTACTGAGCCCCGGTATAAGCGTTTGAGCTCGGATAGTGATCACGCTGGACTAGGGAGCACGATTTGCCCCGAACCAGGATAAATCTTGTGTCATTGTCTCTAGAGCTAGGCCATCGGAGCACGCATTAGCCAGACATTACTGTGACGGTGGTATTAGACCACGACAAGCAGCGTGCCGGTACGCGCCGAGCTCGAGAAGGATGCTGCAGGTTGAAGGAAGAGCTGACATGTGGGTCCCACATGTCACTGACGGGAGAGATCAGTATTGCCGCCCCGACCACACGCCGTTCACGTTCACCGTCAAAAAGATCAAATTTCATAACAGTTCGGAGCACATGGGTCATATTTCATAAGGCCTGCGAATTCCGGGTCATATTTGTGGAGGCGTGCGAATACCGGGTCAAATTTTATAATTTCTCCCTGGCGGCAACCTTTCGAACGAGTGGTACTTGTCCTACTTGCACAGTCTGTACAAAATAAAGGGCGCTGCGTAGGCATGGCGACGAGCGCAAAATAACTGGGCATGGTATCATTGGAATTGATCATAATATCAATGAACAAAATTGAATATTGGTCTGGCGCTGTTATGTACAACAATGATGAAGAATAACTATGAACAAATTTCGCCGGGGCACGATTACAAGCCCCAGCCCTAATGGAACATTGTTTGTATTCCGGTACACGTTGTATAAGTGTCACTGTGTGGGAGTATGCAGACTCTGCTACTGAGGACAACTTGCGTCACATCGCACCCAAACCCCCGGCGACCACGGGTTTTGGGAGACGCCGTCGCGAGCTCGATTTCTTCTCCTTTTTCCGCTTCACCGAGGGCTTCTTCGACGGAGGAGCTTTCCTGCTACCTGCCCGGACTTTACGAGATGGTGGTGCGTCGGTCGCCGCCACCGCCGAAGGAGGCATCCTACCGGACGCAATCATCTGCTCCAGTAGCTCCCTGTGGTACCCCTGGTGGAATGTCAACAGGGGACAGATGTACTTGTGAGCTTAACATGTGCGGCCGGTAGGAGTACACCCAAATTAAAAGGGCCACTTGGCTCTTAGTTTATTTGTGCACTAACTGTCAGGCAGCCGTGCAACGAAAAAAGGTAGGGGGAGGACCGATTGACATAATGGATCGTGGGTCAGCGGCAATACCTGAACGACAAAGTTTCGCCTTTCGCAGTCCATGAACATTTCGGGCATCCAGCCAACTTTAGCCCTGATTTTGTCCCGGACAGTGCTGAAGCTTATTTGGTCCCTGGAGGTGAAGCGGTCAACTTCATTGAACCATAGGCATGTGAAGAGGTTTGTGATGGGAATGTGTTCTCTGATGATCACACAGCCTTCAGGGACATCTGAATGCGCAAGCAAAAGGGGTTAGATTAGGATTTCAGCAAGAAACTTTAGTGTCATTACCATAATCTGACGAGATAACCGACCACTTGTGATGGGAAGCTTAGCAGGAGAATAATGTGTTAGGCCCTCGTTTCTGTAAAACTCTATTTGGTAATCAATTGACGCGTTGTCATACTTTCCAGCGGCTTTATTAGCTTCTGCTTCTTCAAACACATCAAAGCGTTTGTAATGCCGAGATATTGCAAAAGTGGTATTCTTCCTCCACAGGAACCTAATAGGTAGAGCAAGAAATCAGATTATCATTATCACTTACAATAGTCCAACTTTCCATGGAACAGTAAAAATAAATGCCATACTAAAATGATAAGATACAAATTACAACAAAACCCCGGCATAGATCAAATTTGCTGTAACCAGTTCATGATAGTATTGGTTATAAGAATTAAACAGATTTTCTTTTTAAGAATAGAACCATCAAAATATAGGACATTACAAGTAAAGGTCTCTACATCAAGAATACCTTTCAAGAAGGAGATAGGGATCCGCAACAAGCTCAAGTTTTGCATCTATCCAAACTGAATATCTCACATTTGGAAAAAGCCTATGGAGCAGAAGTTTTGGAATCTGCACAGATAAGTATTTGTCCATTTAACTTGATCAACACAGTGTACAGATAATGATGAGGAAGCCATGCTGATGCAAATAACAAATACATTTCATGCAATCAAATTACTACTAAAGTCAATGAAACTAAATAACTTATGTATAGAAGAATTTTTAGACATCTGGAAGGAATTACTTTAAAGTTTAAACACCTAGAAAACAATGGTGAAATTTTGCCTTCTCTCATGATGAGTGGCCTCGACTACTGATTACTGAATCATATAAATAGTTACCTATTTGAAAACAAATAAAGGACACAGCAGCTAAGTCAAGGCAAAAGAGCCTCTAATGAAAATCAGTTAGATAAGCCAGCATAAGTTGACTATCTATGAGACAGAAATGATGGACAACACAACAACATAATTTGCATAGTAGCTCCCCAAATAAGTTTGGCAAGCACACAGATTATCATTTTTCATTTTTTTTTCATAGAGTGTACATTTCAGCACTTAAGTTATCCCAAATTTCTTAAGATGTTCTGAGATATGTCTATAACTAAAAGCCTATTGCCACTAATGTATAAATTCTATGAACATTATAGTTCTTTCAGTTCCAAAAGAAGCTTCGTTGTGTTTAGATTAGGTGCTATGTTGATATGACAATCATATTCAGAAACCAACGGTTTTTTTGTTGATTATTAAAATGGGTCCTGATAATACTAATAGAAGCACAGATCACAAGGAAAAATTGTGTTATCGCAAGTTGTAAGATAGGCACCTTTCGGTGCGCCTTGGGTCTTCATAAGGGAGGTTTTGTACAACCACCAGCCTCCACAGTCCAACTTTATTATTATTGTACAGAGAACTAGAGTTCTTGACATAAGTCTCTGTTTCTTCGTCTACAAACATATAAAAACATGCATTTGCCTTTGAAAATTCACTGATGTTCCTTGGATGTTGAATCGTGTCATAATTTCCTGAGCCATGGTATACAAATAGTGAGCAGGAATTTCATTGCAGTCAGAGTGAATACACTTTTTAGGGCAAACAGATAAAACTATCAGTGAAAAGTGAGGCATACCGAAAATAGCAGAAGCTACGACTAGTTCACGGCATTGCTCCATCTCTAGCAGATCATCATCCTTGATATCGAATCCAGTACCTTGGCCAGGCTTCTTTCCTCTGACAAATCTGATAGAAACAGTATAGAACATTCACTTCACTATTCACATTTGAAACAACATTTATTTGGAATAAGTGTGGATGTAGTCCGGGCAAGGGATGCATGTAACCTACCCGCAGTGGACAGTCATTGATTCATTAATATTAAAAGATTCATTTCTCTGCTCTAGGGATGGATGCCCTCCAAATCCAGACCCCTGATTTGATAAATTTGCAGTAATACCATCTTCTGATACATAGTTTAAGTTCTTTAGGACAGGTGACGGTGAAGCTTGTAGGGGCATCAAGGCAAATGCCTGATCCACAGAAACATAGCAAACAGGGCAGGCTACAGTGGGAAATGAGAAACAGAAAACACGATCAGTAGTTATTTACAAACTAATTTGAGCAATGCTAGTAGAAAGATACAGATAACAACTCTTACGTCGGGGTCCAGTGCGTTTCTTATCAACCAGGGGAGGAGGAACTGAGAAACCTTCGCAAGGATGCGTAAAGTTTTCATATGACAGATGAAGCCGATTTGGAAGCTCAATTTTGTTGACAACACTGGTGGAGTATTGGTTTCCGGACATCATTAGAGGCCGTGTTGTGCTTGGATACACTGACTTCTGTATGGCATTTGTGACTTCGTAATTATTTACAATACTAATTGAATTACTGTCATCTGAAACAAAGTTGCGAGGAGAACAGTCAGTGGCTATACTACTTTGTAACCAAAAGGCACAACCCAATAGAAAACATAAGTTTGACAATTTCCTGGGGATATTGCACATTTTAACAAAAGGCATACAGCACGAGCAGGAAACTGAAATGGCTATTGATGGCTTGGATGAGCATACAAGTTTCCTGGTTTGGCCATCTCAATTAACAGCAAAACCAATTGATAAAGGCCATGCAAGAGAGGCACAAGGACAACAGAGATCAACTCAACTCCGCCATCCCATTTTTCTAAATAAATAAGAAACAAATGCCCAAAACATCTCAGAGCGAATTCACCAACTATCCTTGGCGACACAGGACTACGATGTGAGAAGTGGAGGGTTGTCACACTATCAGCGCGGCAGAGTATGTAACAGGTCCAAGCATTTGACAGCATCCTCAACACAGAGTGGAGTAGGCACACGCGATTGTTCCCCATGGTTTAAACCATAACAAACCAGTTCAAATTCCGTAAACGCCAGCTGCATGACCCCAGCACACTGCTCTAGTAAGCTAAATGGCACCCCCATTACAAGGACGAGGCCGGCAAAGCAGAGCACCAAACGGTCACAGAAGCAGCAGCAGCAGCATTAGCCATTAGAGGTGAGGAGAGGAGACGACACGAGGAAGGTAGCGGCGGTGATGGGCGCGGGCCGCATGCACGGACCTTTAACGACGGCGAAGAGGGAGCAGAAGACGGCGGCGGACGCGACGGCGAGGAGGAGGAGCACGCCGGCCCTACGTCGACCGACCAGCCGCAGCACGCGGTGCAGCAGCTGCAGGCGCTCCTTCTCCCCGCCGCGCAACGGGCGGCACGCGGCGCCGGCGCCGGACTTCCTCCCGCTCCCGCCGACGACGACGGCAGCGGACGCGAGGGCCGTAGCTCCCGGACCGCAGGCCCAGCGAGGCCGCTGAGCCGGTCGTCATCGCCGCCGGCGCCCTACTCTCATCCCAATCGACGGATCGTGGGGCCCTTGGCCCGCGAGATCCCGCGCCGCCCGCGCGCGCGCGCGCGAGATTCGGCGGCGGTGGTGCGGGGCGGGGCGGCGCACGCGGGTCGGAACCAGATCAGATGAGGAGGGAGGGGCGGATGGATGGATGGATAGTTAACGCGATGGGCGCGTGGGAGGGGGGATCAGAGGTGGAGGAGTTGGGTGGGGGTTAGAAGCGCGGCGCGGCGGGGGGCGGGGGCGGCGACGCGGAGAGCGAGCGGAGCCGGGGAAGGTAGGTGGTGGTGCGCCAGCCGGCCAAGCGAGCGAGAGCGAGCGAGGGAGGGAGGGAGCTCGTGATGCGATGCGAATTTGCGCGTGGCAGTGGCTGTGCCGGTGCCGGGGCCGAGGCCGAGGCCGAGACCGACGACGACGCGCTCGCTCGCTCGCGCTTGGGGGCCGGGGCGGTTGCTTCCTCCGGCTGGCTGGTTTCCCACGCCTCGCCTCGGCTGCTTCCTCGGCTGACTGCGCCGCGCCTGACACTGACCACCCGGTAGACGGACACGCCTAGGCGGACGGTTAATAAATAAAAACGCGGCCACCTTCCGGTTGATGTGGGGGCGTCAGCGAGACGACGACGCCCGATCTGGGAAGAGCAGCAAGCGAGAGCGACCGAGCGAGCCCCCGAGCGCGAGGGCGGGTCGTCGGCGCGGTGCTTGCCGGTGACCGGTGATTGCTGTGATTCTGAATAAAAAAATGCCATGGTTGGTTGGTGCCATTTCCATTTGGCAATTCGTCAATTCGCGATCGCGTCGCAGGCAGAGGCGCAGAGGACGGGGTCCATAGTCCGGTGCGTTCCGTCGGTGCGAGGAGTGAGTGCTCGGCATCGCATGGCAGGTGAGACAGCACGTTAACACACACATGTCACGTTTGATGATTTCGGTTGCCGGAACTGAAGCTAAAGCTTTTTATTGCAAGACTAGTACTGAAAAGAAAGTGGGGGGGGGTGCCGTGCATCCGCACCGCGGAGCCGTCGACTTCTTGTGGCTTTTTCAGAGGACATGTCGTGCCTTTCTCTGAAACGACGTTTCAGCGGCCAGTTTGCCTGCCTCGTTTGGTCCGTGGATCCATCCATCGGCGGCTCCGTGCGCGTCGGCTCCGTGCTGCTAGTGTACTTGCGAAGCTTCAGCTGTCGCTAGCTAGATGTGTGTGGTGTGGTAGCGCGTGTTGTGTTGGTCACTCAATCATTGGACGCTTCACGCTTTGGTTCAGATCGCAACGTTTGAGCGAGCGAGCAAGGCCGGGTCATGCATCTGAGGCCTGGTTTTGGTATACGTAGGCTCTGAAAGTGGCTACAGCTATCACGAGGCTGGTTGGCACTCTTGCGGCAGAAACGTCCAAGCGTGGGGGGCGTGGGCTGGCTATCTATGGTTACGATCGAGGTCGAGGATAGATAGATGCTATCATGCTAATGAAGGTACTGTACGTGCGACGAAATCGGGCAGGGCAGGGCAGGGCAAGCTGCATGCTACGGTAGGGTACCCCACAAGCCAGTAGAGCGACTCACGCGACGGTCCCTAACGTACACACATACAGATCTGTCGTATACGACGAACCAAGCAACAAACGTTTACGGCTGATCTTATCTTGTTCCAGCGTAAATGCATGCACGTTCCACGAATGCGATGGGCGACTCATCTTCATTTCTAAACCATGTTCTTGGGTATCTCTATTTCTTGCAACCGTACGTCGTCCACTTATTTGTCCGTTCCGTTTCGTTCCGTTCGGAAGGTTGTGACGTTTTTGGCCTTTTTTTTGTATTCTTATCAAAAATTGCTTAAAATGGATTCAACGCAACAAGTAGGAATATTTAGCTTTGATCTGTTATGCAGTTATTACAGCTAGGCTTATATATCTAATTATATCTAGTATGTGCACATCACCTTTTGGGCTTTGCACTTTCCTTTCAACTATTAAAAAGTCTTATTACGCGGCCGCCCAACTATTGGGGTGGTGGGAGGAAATTATTGTAATTTTCCAGTAAACCGTGAGAACCCCCTAAAGGGGGTTATTGTATGGTTTTGAGACAATTTTAAAAATTCATAGTAAACACTTATTTTCGTAAAATGAAAAAGTCCAGCTTTTTTCTTCTCGACAAAACATGAGTTGTGATGAAGCATAGAAAATGGTGTGCTTTTTTACAATTTTTTTTCTCTCCCACATTCATCCAAACCGTAGTATTTTGTAAAACCATTTTTTCAAAAAACTCATCTAATTATATCTAGGTTTTGGAAACTTCACCGGTGAAGTAATCACCAAATTCATAGTTTTGGGTTACCCTTTCCTTTCAACTAATGAGAAGTCAACTTTAATTGAAAGTGTTGGCCCAAACAGCCCAAAGTGACGTTCAAAGCACTTCTTCGGGCTTACAAATTATTGTACAAATACCCGTAGCGTTTCAAATATGTAAATTGAAATAGAACCCGCTTGCACCAAAGTAAGGGCATGTTTGGAATAGTTCATCACAAAATCATGAGCTGTTATGAGATGTTTTTCTTCCCAAACACTTATTTTCAAAACATGCATTCAAGAGTGAAGCTATTTTTCTTCTCGATTAACAAAACATGAGTTGTGATGAAGCTAGAAAAAGTAGCTTATTTTCCAACTCTCCCTCATTTCTCTCCCCTCATTCATCCATGAAAAGTTCTATTTTGCCAAACGATTTTTTCAAAATAAAAGTTCGGGTAATTTTGTCACTTCAAAACTTAAATTGCTCGTGAAACACACAACTTCACCGGTGAAGCTGTGCTTTGACAAAACGAGGCCTGATCTTTCCCGCTACTTCACTTTGTCTCCAGGAGGAATAGTAACTATGTACACCAAAGTTTATACGTATTTATTAAAAAAAAAATTGTGGAGTTATGCATCTTGTTTGAAGAGGTTTAAATTTAAGCTAGAACCTTTGTTTATTTTTTTTTTTTAAAAAGCTAATCATGTATAGAGTAACTAATAGTGCAAAAACGTATGGGTAGGTGCTCAATCGTCGTTGATTCTCATTACATCAATCTATCCAATCCACCAAGCAGGAGGAGGATCCAACAAGTTTCCAGTCTATAACAACTGAAACGGTTAAGCACCAACCAACACTAGCTACAGTACCTTAATTAAAATTACCCAACTAACTGAACCATCGATCTCAAAGAGACAAAATTAACCTACATTATTCAAATTTTATTCATGTCCCTGCTGGCATCATATCAAACCCTAAGACCTTGCCACATTGTGTTATGTTCTGCTAGGCAGCCAAGCAGCATCAACATGCTAGCTAGTAGCACTTGCCGGGGTACTTGGGGCGGAAGAAGCGGTTGCCGACGGAGTACAACCCCTGCAGGCCGTTGTCGCGCTTGACGAACTCCTGGAACTTGAGCGGCAGCCCCTTGTGTCCGACCGGCACCCCGCAGGCGCGCACGGGCGAACGCGGCACGTACACCCGGCACTGCTGGCTCGTGAACGCCGACACCTGCTGCGACGTCTGGATCAGGAAGTAGCCACCCGGACCTGATTGCCCCGACACCGTCACCGCGCGACGCCCGTGCTTGCACCGCAGGTACACCTTGGCGCCTGCATATATACATGTGTGTGCCAGTGTGTCGTTGTTTGCATTGTCTGTCGTCTCGTTGTTCAGGAGTATACTGACAGAGATAGGGCGCAGCATGTTACTGTACCTGGGAGTGGGGACGCGTCCATGGGAGCGAAGTAGCCGGGGTACCTGCACGACTTGCACCACACCACGCCCTGAACGCCGATGGTGAAGTTCACCATCGGCTGGGGCGGGGGCAGGCCGCTGCTCAGCATGGAGGAGGCGCTGCCGACGAGGGAGAGGAGGAGCACGGCGGAGAGGGACGACAGCAGCACGCACTTGCCGGCGAGCAAAGCCATCGATCGTACGTCGTCGTCGTACGTTGTGTGTGCTTGTTCAGAAGCGGATGAGCAGTGCAGCTAGCTATAGGCTATAGCTAGGATACAGCAGGCCGGTTGCGAAGGATGGAAGCGAGATGGCTGCAATTTATAGGACTTATAGCGCGCAGTAGCTTAACTCCTCTGATTTCCTAGCTTGGTGCGTGAGTGAGATTGCATTACTCGTGATTGCCGTTTTGGCATGTGGATCAGCGCGCGAGCGGATCGGAGATCCTTCAAGTTGCGCGGAAATCAGGAGGGCCTCGCCGGGGAATCGAGGGCTAGAGACATGATGAGCTCGCATGTGGCTTGGAGTGCACTGCAAGCGAACAACTGTGCTTCGTTAACAGCATCCGTCGATCAGCACACAGTCCAGATCGATAGCTTCAATAATTCCTTAATTACGGAGTTCCAGGTGCGTTAGATTTTGTGTATGTGTGTAATCGATCCCTAGCTTAGCTAGTAGCCATGTTCGTCTACACGATCGAGCTCGATTTAGTCAGAATTGACTGTCAGTTTCAGTAAATAAATGTATGCATGCTATATGCTATATATATGCTCAAGCTCAAGTAAACACTGGACCAGCGTCGACGACGTCCCGGCTTCTGGTCTGCCCATGCTAGCATCCTCACTTCCTCGGTTGAGCTTGAGCGTCCGCGGCCGCCGGTGTCTCTGCAGATCGAGGCCCATATGGGGTGAATACATAACAGAGAGAGAGGCAGAGAGGCGGACTGATCGCAAGTACTTAGGAGTATGCAACAGAATAATGCAATCGAGCTGAGGATACGTAACGTTCAAGGCATCAGATCCATTTCGATGGGGGAAATGCAATGTAAGCTGTAGCTGCGTTGGTACGGTGTTGAGTTCAAGGGAAATACGTTTAGGTTTTGGATCTCGCGGTGTGGTAACGGGATGGTAAGTCGCGGCAAAAATCGAGTGACCAAAACGGTTGCACGCAGTTCCAATGAACATGCAAGGAAAGGGCAATGCTAAGGTACAACACTTAACTACAAGGAGGTAATGTCTCAAATCAATCAATCTGAACCATCTAAAACTTCCTTTGTTTATCCAATTTTACCAACTAAAAAATTAAAAAAAAATACTTATCTCATCTAGGAGGTAATGTGTTGCCATAATCATCAGATCAAAATAAATGAATAGCTTAGAATCACTTGGTGGTATCGCAACAATTCAAGTCCACGTGTAAATCCTAAGGCAGGGTGGCTTATTTGTTGGAACTGCACCCACTGATTTTTAGCTCTACCTCCATTCTCTACTAGAGAGATTCTGTTGGTGGGTGAGCGGGTGGGGGAAGAAGTGGATCCGATGAGGATTACACGAGTAGCGATGAGTAAGTAGTGCAATTTTTAAGCTCTCAACTCGTGGTGTAAATAGAGAAATGATTGTTATATCTGACAATCAAAATGTAGTTGTGTTTAAGGGTGTGTTTAAGGGTTTATTTGCTACCTCCACTCTCTGGCTCCCTTCTATGATGTAGTGATTTTGGCGGTGGTGGTGGTGGTTGGGGGGTAGTGATTTTGGCGGTGGTGGTGGTGATTGATTGATGATTCTGTGAGGACATGGCTAGTTTTGGTAGAGCTTCTCTTCCTAATTCTTGAGGTTCACTTTTTGTTCTCTGATGAAGTGATTCCGGTGAGGGAGCTAGGTGGAAAACATGTGAGAATCGATTCTTTTCATCATGATCGGGTCTTGTTCCCGTTTATCATTGAGAGGAAAGGCCAATAGAAAGGCCGGAGCACAGATACAAAAGGTTCGCAAGTAATCCTAGGATTACCGGTGAAACCCCAAAGACACAAACACAATAAACAACAAGAAAACATGGAGAGGGAGGGGGTGGAAACCCGTTGCGAGAATTAATTCTAACTAGTGACAATAGAACAAGGAGTAGTAGGAAGCGGCAGAGAGTAGTTTTAGCTCCCAAATCATCTTGTAAATAGAGAACTGATTCTTACTAGCTCTTCACTAGAATGTAGTCAAACAAATTCAGAGTGGAACTCTACCAAATTGACCGAGAGCAATGATGAGCATTTTTAGCTTCAAATATGACCATAGAAATGTTTCTTATAAAATCCCTACCATGATTTGTGCATTTTTTCCTAGAGATTCTCATAAGAAACCACTTCAAAGATACCAATTACCCGTTTGGATGTATAGTTGCAATTCTCATAGAGAATCTAGAGCGGCAAGAAGCACATAACGTACTATCATTTACCAAATGACACATTAGTGGTAGTGGTAGGGCAGTGAACAATCAACGATCCAGTTGGCACGGGATTGCTAATTAGTGGTTGATCCTCTTGAGATCTTAAGCATTTGGAATGCTAGTTGGTTGACTTTCAACACAACAATGTCTTAACTTCTTTTTTGGCGATTTGTTCTAGATCCGGCATCTTCAACACTTTTTTTCTGGTAGTGAAGGATCTTAAGCCTACATTTTTAGAGGGCTTGTTCTTCAGCAAATTCTTTTAGTGGGTTTTAGATCTTGTTTGTCATGTGTTTCAAAGGTGTTTGCATGTGTTCATTTTCTTTGCCAAGTCATGGACGTTCAAAGTAAGGAAGATATATTGTACTCTTATTTTCAGTGGTATATTTGTTGTCCACCTTTTATACTGATCTTTGTTTTCACTAAGATAAATTTTGAGAAGAAAATGACTTAAAAATAAAAAAAGGAAATATGGAAAATCAATATATTTTGCAAAAGGGGAGCACGGAGAAAACAAGTTAAAAAAACACGATTGCCCCATTAAGATCATTATAATTTTGTATTGTTCCTAATGAGGATAAAATAAATAAATAAATAAATAAATAAGAAACTTATTTATTTAAAAATAAATAAATAAATAAATAAGGAAACTTATTTAATTAAAAATAAATAAATAAATAAATAAATAAGGAAACTTAGAAGAAATAGGTGAAAAAAACTTTAATATTGAAGGCTTTGAAGCCGCGTTGTTTTCTAGTCCAAGAGGGGGTTTAAGGTTTAGTGTGTTGTCCAGAACCGCAGGAATTTTGAAACTTTCCGGTTTGAGTAGAAAATGTTAAATCGGCAGATGTTTTTTTTTTTTTTTACGGATAATAATCTATCTAATGTTGTTTTGTTATGACAAGAAAACATTGCATCGTCATGGCTGATAAGCCAGGCTAATAACTTCAAGTGAACAGGCCCAAACTCTTTCATTTGTCCAAAAGCAGGATCGACTAATAATAAGACAAAGTTACGTACAGACAAGCAAATAAATTAACGAACCACTCGAGACTCAACAAATAAACAGCAACAGTTAACAGATCAGATACTCCTTCGAGCATCCACTAAAACGATGACACGATACGTGACAACAATCACTAAACACTTCTCTCCTTATTTTTGCCTCTGACATCGCCGACTCTTGAAGAAACGAGCATCCACCCGTGAAAACACCCGGCTGCGTCCACGTACGCTTGTCCATCGCTCATATGACGCCGCTCCGATCCCGGCCACGTACACAATCACATCATCATCAGACATCAGTACGGCGGGCACTTGCCGGCGGTTGCCGGCGCGTACATGAGCGTGGTCTTGGGGTGAAAGATTCCGCGCGCGCCCCTGGGCGCCGTGGCCGCTCGGTCCCTCTCGAGGGTGAGCCCCAGATTGGGGTTGGACGGGACGAAGGGCGCGGCGCAGAGCGGCGTCGGCGACGACCGGAGGTACAGCCTGCAGCTGTGGCGGTCGAACATGTCCAGGTCGTACACCATCACGAGGAAGTAGCCGTTCTTGTCCGTGGCCGTGCTCGTCTGGTTCAGCACCCGGAACTTTCTCTCCTCGTCGCCGTAGCACACCAGGCTCGCCGTCGCATCTGCACGTCTCAATGTTGTTAGCTTCAGTTTTGTGTCAGTGAGTAGGAACCAAATGAAATGTAGGGGTTTTTCGAGACTGACTGGGGAGAGGGGACGCGTCCATGCCGCTGTTGTAGCCCCTGAGCTTGCAGGACCTGCAGTAGATGAGGCCTTGGACGACGATCACCGGCTGGACCGGCCGCCGAGGCGGCAGCGAGGGGTGCGAAGCAGGGGCCGGCGCCGGCACCATGGGCTTATTATAATTAGCCGGCTCATCGACCGCTGTCGACGCATGACAAGGGAGGACGGTGGTGGCGAGGAAGATCATCAGCACTACTACCATTGCCGCCACGGCACCATGGTCCTTGAAAATGGCCATCGATCGATCCAAAAAGAACTGGTGAAATTGGAAAGCAACTGAGAGTGATGATGCGTTGTACGAACAAGAAAGCGCTAATTTATAGAGAGGGAGAGCTAGGGTCTCTCTCGATCTCCTGGCTTTTGCTTTCTCATCAAACAAACTGAACCAGAGCTAGAGCTAGCAGCTATAGTGCAGTCAGACAGATTCCGTTTGAAGTTATTGCAATTTTTGTCTGGCATACGGCATACCGCTGCAGAACACGTTAATTTAAGGGCAGGGAACTGCAGGTTAATTTCAGAAGCATGTCGTTGACGACTGCAGCAAAATGTACAGTGAAGGAACAATGACTGCATACCAGAGCATACCAGTTCGCCACAGCCTGCAGCATCCCAACACCGGCCTGTTGCTAAATGAGAGACAAAAGGGTAGCACTAGCACACCAGTCTGAAATGTTTCACATCCAAGCCTTCTAACCATCTGAGTAACCGAGTCCAATCTTAACTGTAAACTGTAATTGACCATCAGTAGCTAGTTTTTACAGTAACTGTAGTACTCATCCTAGGAGCACTCGGATGGACATGTTTTTTTACCCTGAAATTGAACGGTACTGGGGTTAGCTGTTTTTTTAGGGGCATCGGGGAGTGTGGATCGGACCTCGGAGATTTGTGCGGAACGGCGACTCTTGTTGTTACTCATCCAGACAGACGACATGGGATTAATTTCTGCAGTGGAATGTGTGCGGCGTTACTGCTACGACAAGCAAGCCGGTCGCCCTGCCTCCCTGGATTTCCGGCCTCGGAAGCGTCCATCCATGGGATAGTTTTTTCGGCAAAGCAAACCATCTTTGCATTGGTTATTCCTTACCTTAGCCCTTATTTGGATGTCTGTAAATTGTCTCAAATCTCAATCCGCATGTGTTGAATTGGGTTAGAGCACTCACAATGCAGACTCTACCATGGTTCCTATCCTCATTTATTACCCCTCTATTTATTGCTTTTTTTGCCGATGTGGAAGAGAGAGAAAAAACACAAGAAACCAAGTCTAACTAAGAAACCGCGTCTTCACGTAAAACCAAGACAATTTGTGAGATTGACAAGTGGACTATGTGACATCATGATAGAAAATTGCATTGTGGGAGATAGTTTCTTGACACAATGTCCAAGACTATAGAAACCATGATAGTTTCTAAAGACTGTGAGAGTGCCCTTAGAGTTATATATTTGAACTAATTAAGTTCGACTCCAATTCACTCCCACTACAACAATAGTCTTCTATAGGGCGGTTGAGGATGCCTTGTAGGGGCGGTTTTAAATAACCGCCCCTAACTCTCCGTTGCTAATGTGGTCTTATCAGTAGTGACCACTGCAGAGGCGGTTCGTGTTATCAACCGCCCCTATTGTGGTTTTAGAAATCGCATTTTCAAAATTCAAAAAAAACTAGCAAATTTTTTTTTAATTGGGGAAGAGCCCCACCGCCAACCACCAACCATCCCTTGCCACCGTGATTTTCTCGAGTTTTTGCAAATGTTTCGAAATGTTGCGGTGGCCGTGATTCAAACCCATGACCAACCACTCACGCGTGAAGAGCCCTCACCACTAGGCTACACATTTATTTGTGTCCATATTTCATTCCGCGTCCCCACATATTATATAAAATCCGAAAGTGTAAATTAACTATTTGAGGGCCGAAACGGATTTAAAACAAAAAGTGGTCAACCACAAAGTTTCATAACTTTTCGAGATCTACATTTTATATTTAGAAAGTTTTTCCGTCCGAGATCGTTTACGAAATTTGAATTTCAAATTTGAGACATTTGAACACAACTTTTGTATGACTAGATGATTTCAAACTAAAAAAGTGGTCAACATGAAAGTTTCATAACTTTTTGAGATCTACATTTCATATATAGGAAGTTTTTTTCATCCGAGGTCGTTTATAAATTTTGAATTTCAAATTTGAGACATTTGAACACACCTTTTGCATGACTAAATGATTTCAAACTAAAAAGTGGTCAACTACAAAGTTTCATAACTTTTCGAGATCTACATTTTATATATAGGAAGTTTTTTCATTAGAGGTCGTTTATAAAAATTAATTTTTAGTGCCTCATGTTGAAATTCGAAACCCAATCTGTAGGGGCCTCAATATAGAGCCGCCCCTAGTGTGGATCACAATAGGGGCGGGCCGGATATTGAACCGCCCCTGCTATTAGTAGGGGCGGCTGAAACCGCCCCTACCGTGGTCACCGTAGGGGCGGCCGAAACAAAAACCGCCCCTACGCACCACCGTGGGCGGTTAGTCGGATGGAAGGATTTGCTTCACGACGGCTCAAAACATCAACCGCCCCTAATCAAAAAAGGGAGCGTTCCCTTAGCAGGCTTTTTGTAGTAGTGTCCAACACATTTGGTTTGAGGTGCATTCAAACAAAAGTGATATTCGGTTTGTTTAATTGTTTTTCCCTTCTTCTCTTCGTGGGGGATATCACTTTTGTTTCAGTTTTCTTCACGGATCTTCAGAGGTGCAACGCGACCGCGGGAAGTGGTATTTTGTTTCAAAAGTTTTTTCTTCACTTCTTGCAAAGTGGGCTTTTGGCCCAGCACTCGCAATAAAGGCCATGCGACCACGTAACTTTACCATTGGGCCATAATCTGGACCTGGCCCACGATGCCGCCCACCGAAGACCGCCGAACATTTGAATGCCGTGCTACTGCGTGAAGACTCGCCGAAAACTTGACAACAGATCGTACAAAAATGTTAAAATAGACTAAAATCTAATTTTGCGTGAGGACTCGTGTGTGACTGTGAATATATAATATGGTATACTTTAATATAAAATTTTTGAATGAAGGTTTTGCCTTTTTCTTTTTATTTATTTCAAAATTTAAAAAAACATAAAAATTATAAAAACATAAAATTGCAAAACCGTACGGGTTTGATGACATCTATACAATCAAATTCAAAAAACTATTTAAACTTATGCAGCCGTACGATCGGCCTGTCTATACATCCAAATTCCCCGGAGACGCATGCGTGGCCTCCGGAGCCCCGAGCCAACCTCGCGGCTCGTGGAAATGCATTCCTTCAGTCCATCCATCACCTTGTGCCTCTTGTACACGCAAGCTTGAATTTTTTATTTTACAAAGTTTCCAAGACCAAGAAAGACCCCCAAATTCTCAGCCAACTGAATTAAGCAATGCAAATTGAAGAGAAGGGGTTGCTGGAAATTCATTTGTAGCTCTACTCATTGCACGTTGATTGTTCTTGCACGTCTGATGAGACTTCCACCTCTGTCATGAAATACAATGAATTTTTGGCCATCCGCAACCAAACCATCCTAAGCTATAAAACTTAAACTTACTTAAAAAAAAAAAGTTTCAACATCTGTTAGGTCAAAGAAGTTCATTCAATGATTTAAAACAACTTCATTGAAAAACACTTATGGCACCACCTTTGTAACGCAGGAATTTCACAGGATTTCTATAGGAATTTTATAATTCATTTTCATTTTTCACTTCTTGCAAAAGGGGCAGGCCCAGCAAAATCCGGGGGCCTTGAAGAAGTTCATTCAATGATATAAATACTATTTTTTTCCTATAAACCTAATCAAGCTCGCCGAGAATAATGGCAGGACAAATGAAAATATTATATTTTAGAAAAAGAGTAATTTTGTAGATAGTTAAACCTAAATAAAAAAAACGTCTGGTGTAAGAATTTTAAGGGGTCCTTAAATCCAATTAGACTATGCGTTAACTATTAGTGCACCTTGCATCCTCCCCGGGCTTGCTATTGTAATTTAATCATTAATAATTTTTTGTAGTATTTGTAATCACCGTTTGAATTGGTGTGGGCTAAACTATTTAGTAGTGACCAGAAAAATTGAGGACCGCGGGTTGCCGTATGCCAATATTTTTTATTTCTTGCATTTATATTCTTATATTTTTTGTCATTATATTAAATTTTTTGAAGAAAATATTAATATTTATAGTAGAAAATAGTTTTATAATAAAAGTTATTTGGATATTTATGTATTTAGTTACTAATATTTATAGCTAGAAATGTCATTTCTATATTTATATTACTAATATTTTTCTAAAAAAGTCAAAAAATTAAGACTTAGGGTTGAGGAAGTTCATTCCACGATGATATTTTTTTTTAATTGACAATGATTTTAGGTTGTATATTATATTTTAGTAAAAAGTGTTTGATCTCTTAGTAAAAAATCGTCCCGTGTAAGAATTTTTCGTTATAATATGTATTTAGTGCCCTTGCATCCACCCATTACTATTGTAATTTAATTGTTAATATTTTGTTGTAGTATTTCAACGTTTGAATACAAAACGGGCTAAACCATTTTGTTGAAGTGTTCATATTTATAGAAAACTAGTTTCAAAAAAGTTAGTGACATTTTTATGTTACTGAGGAAATGAGACCCATGCCATCACGGGTAAATGCCTTTATTTTCGACTTGGGTTATTTGACTTGTCTACTACTTTTTTAAAGGACCAACACTATTATAGAAATTCAAACTATAGTTTAGTTCAAGCTTCATAGTTTATGTTTGTGTAGCTTCACCTCATGATTAGGATATCATGTTTGGATGACCTATGGTACTAATTAATTTAGGTGTTTAAAATTTTTTTAGTAAAAATTAGTCGGGTTCCCAACCTAGTTAGTTTTTTCTCAGCCGGCCGGGCCGTATGCATCTGTTTTTTTTTTTTTCTTCGTCTTATGATTAGCCGAAATGTTAAAACAGTTACAAAGCCCAACAATACACAACATATTGATGCAGTAGTACAATATATAGCAGCTGGCATTTTAATTATTCTTTTCAACTTTCACCACCATTTTCTTAGCTAGCTATGTACATCAATTATTACATGAGCTAGCAAATTATCACACGAATCATCAACCAGTGAACAGTTGGTCATCTTCTTCTATCCTTCTGCTACGGCCGGGTGCTTTTGCATTGGCTTAAACAAACTTGTCGGCATCCATTCGGATTGCGTGTTCATTCCTCGATGAATCCGGTCATCTTGAGCACTTGGTTCCTGACGTCGCGGAGGTCCCGGCCTTTGAGCGTCCTCCCTTTGCCGGCGCACATGGAGTACGCCGCCGTCCGGCCACCCACCACCAGCCTCCTCCTCCGTGCAACAACAACGTGCGGCGGCACGATCACCAAACCGTCGTCGCTAGTTTTCCCTTTTGTTGCATCGTCGGTGTCGGCGTCGCCGCCGTCGCCGTCGCCGAGGTCGGTTTCTTGATCGAACGTGGTGGTGTCACACTCCGGCGCCGGCCAGGGGCGGCACCGCCGCTTCCGGCGAGATCTCGACCGGCGCCGGTGGTGGCGGCTGACCGCGGCGCGGCCGCCTTGGTGCGAACGACTGAACAAGGCATAGGCGGCGACACCTCGCCGCCGCCGCAGACGTTGTCACGGTCGTCGGAGCCGCCGCCGGCTGCAGCAGGCCATAGGATTTCAGCTTCTTGGAATTCCTCCATGATATGATACTACGATTGAGGATGATGGCCTCGCCGTCGGGGACGGGCAGGGCTGGATTTCCATGGCTGGCTGGATATATAGCAGCGGTGTGCTTTGGAATGAGACGACGGTGGCGTGTCTTGGCGAGCAAGAACTCTTCCTTGGGTGGGAAGACTGCAATGGCACTGTGTTGGTATACGCAGCAAGGAAGGAAGGAAGGAAGGAAGGAAGTGGCCGACCGGCCGGTTGATTTGGAGTGCGGTGCACCCCCTCTCGCTAGCCGCGCGCTGCCACCTGGCGTGGCATCCGCGGATACTCCTCACTACCAGTACCTGGTCGTGTAGAAGACCGTCAGAATAATGTGAAATTGTGAAGAAGAGAGATCAAATATCGTGCAGAACTCTGATTAGCAGCACCACAGACACAGTATAAACTCAGCTTGACAGAATTGTCACACGGCAAGATAGGTACCAGAACAATTTACTACTAGTCATAAGAGTTGTCTGGTTCAAACAATCCAACACCCCGTCCCCATATGTACTCAAAAGAAAGGTCATTAAGAGTACTGATTTCCATTTAATTTAATCG
Source organism: Hyparrhenia diplandra (assembly GCA_015847255.1). NCBI lineage: Eukaryota > Viridiplantae > Streptophyta > Magnoliopsida > Poales > Poaceae > Hyparrhenia > Hyparrhenia diplandra. The sequence continues at coordinate 24,779 of JADLZK010004944.1, read as the reverse complement.
TGAGTACAAATCGAGGTACTACTATACACGGTGCAGCACCAATCCACCGTGCACCGCACGCGCGGCGACGCCATCCTTCAATGGAGCCGGCCGGTCATGCGAAGCACGGATTCGCGGAGGTGACGCAGGTCGCGCGCCAGCTTGCACGGCGGGCCGACGACGGACGCCCGCAGCATCCACGCCGCCCGGCTCTGCCTGTGCCTCCGACAGTAGCAAGTGCGGCGGAACGACCGCGCCGTCTCTCTTCGCCCCGTTGTCGTCGTCATGGTCACCGCTGTCGTCGTCCCTTGGCGGTGCCCGTTCCTGCGCCAGAGCCGCGGGCAGCCTGGGCGCGGCCGGGCACGCCCACGGGCCGAGCGCGTGACCCGGCGGGGACGTCGGATGCCTGCGCCGCCTGCCGACGGCACCGGTGACGAGCGGCGGATCGTGCGTGTGCCAGGTCTCCGCCGGCCGCCAGAGCACCGAACTCATCGAGCTCTTCCGTTGCCATGGCGAGGCCGAGAGTGCACGGCTCGCTGCAAAGAGTGGGTCGAGGCACCTTATGCCGAGGACCGAGCAATGAAAGTTATGCTCAAGAAGATGGGGATCGGTGTCGGGGCTGAGCGTGAGGATGCGGTCTCCTTTGCTGAAGCCTGCAGTCGCACCACGGGCCCTAACTCCGAGGTCAACCGGGAGGCCATGGAGGTCTTCCTTCTGGGAAGATGCGGCGCATCGGTGCAGCCCGAGAGTGCTCGTGGTTTTAGTCGCGTCTCGGCTATCTTGTAATCAGCTTGCGGGTTGCATCCAAAGAAGGATTAGGTTGTTTGCCTTGTGTTGTGTTGGGGTGTTTTCTTTTGTTTTGTTTTGTTTTACGTTTTCGCGGCCTCGATGTCTGCTTTCGGCATCCCGAACTTGGTTTGTATTTGGATTTGGTTTTACTCCTCTTAATGAAACACGGTGAATGGCCCGATCGCGAAAAAAAAAAAAAAGGCCGAGAGTGCAGCAGGAGCAAGCCGTACTTACACCGCCAAATTAAACCCCCGACGAGAGGAAATAATTCTCTAATCATGTCTGAAGCTCGGAATCTCGACGGATTAATTTCAGCGACAGCGTGTCAGCGACAGACCGCGACAGTGGCCAGGCGAACTCCGCACGTCTCGCGAAAGCGACGGCGGCGATCGGGGTCCCGTAACCCGTTGGCGCCATGCCCTCCGCGGACGCCGGACGCGGCGCGCCGAGCACACGCGTTTCCCGCGACGCACGCGCAACGGTGCTGATGATGCATGCGCACGCCGTGTTGCCGCGTTGGAAAGGAACTCATCATATTTGCCTACGCAAAGTACAAAAGAAACAGTATATTTGGTAGTTTGCGTATGCAAAGCACACAAGATCTCCCGGTTTACGTCAGGTATGGTGTTTTAGGCGATTTCAAAACCATCGTTTCTTTTTGTTTTTGATTGAATCCGAGTTTTCTTTAGAAACTTCAGACTCTGTACCTTTTCTGTGGCAGAATAACGGCCCATACTAATTGGGCTTCCATTTAACCGCGCGATCCAATTCGGCGATACAAGTCGTGCGCGGCGGAGTCTTGGGCCGGGCCACCTTGGTCTCGCTGGGCTTACCGCGTCCGCGTCTGTGCCCCGCCACGTCTTCCTGCACAGGCACAGCTTTGGTTCATGATCATTTGCCGTTTGGGTGGCATTTTTTTTGTGGGACATATATATATACTACTACTATATACTCCCTCCGATAAAAATGTGTCTTAGAGATAGACACGTTTTACCAAGACAGAGAAAGAAAGACCTACTATTCTACAGCCTTGCATGCGTTGCATGCTCTCTCTCCTCTCTATTCCCGTTCATTCCCGTGGGAGGGGGCAGTGAATGACCCGTATTAAAGCAAGTGGATGCATGTAGTAGATGGTCCTCATGCCTAAAACGACATTTCTTGTGGGACACCATCGAATTCGACACTCTTACAACGACACTTTGGATGGTGCATGGACGGAGTTCCCAGAGTTGATTTAGGTCGTGCCATTTGAAAGCATGCCATGACACAATTTTGCCATTTTTCCATGCCCAAAGTATGGAACGACACAAAAATTTTAGTTTGTGTCGACATGGCACAAATGCAAGGATCGTGTCATCTAAGATCTCGACACGATGGACCGACACGGTTCGCATTTTGAGTTATGCACGTTTATATGCTTGCAGTGGCATGTCAACAAAATAGCACGTAAGCAATCTATAACTCTACGACATAATTCTAGTGCTTATTTTACTATTTTATCTAACTAGCGTAGATATTTCGAGGACCATGTTGGCAGCCATAGGCCATGTTTAGGCCAAAGCAAAGACTCAACGTCCCTCGTGTTAGAATTTATGTATGAATAGTTTTCTTAAAATTCATACAAAGAAATTCTGATAAATCTCAAAGGCCCAATATTTGTGTTCAAGCTTCATTGTTTTAGCCCAATAGTAAAGGTGAGAGGTGCAATATGAATTAGTACCATATTCCTAGTTGATAGGGAGGTAGAGAGTTTTCCTCCCTATATATTTGTACAAGTCTCTTGAGAATAGACACAACATCACAACTACAATTGAGAGTCTCAATTAGAAAATCCTAATAAAGTATTAAAATGATATTTTCCTCTTCTCGCTACTGTGCTGCTCTATCCCGTCCGTCAGCGTGCATCGGAGACGGTCTCCGAAACCCTTGGTCTTTACGATCCTGCAGCGGGAGACGAATAAGGTTTTTGGGAAGCGCTCTTTTTGCGCGGTTGCTCCCTTCCTTGGCGGTTTGTCTTTATCACCACATCATCTCTGTGGGGATCAATATTTTGGATGACCCCAATCCGTCAATCAAGACCCTCGACATCGTGTCTCGGAGGATTCTAACCAGGACCTCTCCTCCACCCATGGTCGCCTACTCGAGAGCGGGTTATACGGGGCGCACGAGCTCTTTCTACAAGCGAGACCTCTTTCCGCCTCGCTCGAGGTCTCCGTCGTCGACACCTTTTCGAATGCGTGCTCGAGCTCTCGAAGCGAGACCTCTTTCCGCTTCGCTCGAGACGGCCCTTCAAGTTTGTGCGCTAGAGCTCTCGGGGCGACCTCTCTCCGATTCGCTCGAGCTCGAGCTCGAGCGGGCCGCTCAACAAAACGCCCGTCTACGAGCTCGTCCCCCACAGCGTCACGCGGAAGACTGCAAGTACGCGAGAGTTGGCCAACCACTCCCTGGCGAGCCTTTGTGGCCATCTTGGAGGCACGATGGCGGAAGAGCCGCCCGTGCGCGCCGTAGCCCATGCCCTGATGACTCCAACAGTGCGTCCACAAGACGCTGTACGCCCGGCGGCGTGCGCATACCTCATCCACGGCATGGACACCCCACGCCCGGCGGGACCGATTCCAACCACGATTGGGGTCGGTCGCGACCCTTTACCGCCACCGGACCGGGATTGTTAGCGTGCGGCGGCGACCAATTTTGCATCCAAGGCCGTCAAGAGCTCAAGAGAGGGCCTGGCCAACCAAAGAGCTCGATCCGAGCTCGATCGTCGTATCATCAGCTTCGGCAACTCCGCCATCATGGCCGAGGAGGCGCACTACCCGTGCGCCATCGTCGGCGACATGGGCACCCCATACCGAAGGACGACTTCCAACTTCACGGTCAGGGCGAGGCGGCGCGCTGACCACCGCCCATGCCCCGACCGCCATGCATATGCGGCGGCGACCGGTTCTCGGCATCAAGGCCGCCGAGCTCGAGGTAGCTATTGGCCAACCCACGAGCTTCGCTCGAAGAGCTCTTCGCTGACGGTACAAGACACAATCATATTGTTCCACCTACCCCCGCCCCAACTCGGAGAGCTCACATGTTCTATCCCCCTTGCTACTATAAAAGGAGGGGTAGGGTTTTCAGTTGGGGCAAGCAAGCAAAGAAGAAGAACAACGCACCCGGTTCTTCTCACACCTGCATCCTCACTCTCATATTGGCACTTGCCTCAATCATAGAGACTTGGGAGCCCGCTCCCTCTCTCGCTCCGCTTGTACGCACCCCGGTACGAGCATTTGAGCTCGGATAGTGAACACACTGGACTAGGGAGCCCGACTTTGCCCCGAACCAAAGATAAATCTGTGTCATTGTCTCGAGCTAGGCCATTCGGGAGTCCGCACTAGCCACCATTATCTTGTGACGGTGGTATTAGACCCGCGGCGGTTGGCGCGCCGGTAGGGGAGCGCTAGTGCGGCGATCTTCCACCCGATGGCCTAACCCGTACCACGCCGGCCGGGCGACCGTGTTGCGCCCGGCACCTTCGACTTCACCGGCCCGATCCGGCGAAGTCACTTCGGCGGGGAGCCGTCTTCACCCGCCCGATGCGGCGTGAGGACATTCCCCCAGCGCCTCCGCGACACCGCCCATTCCATCCTCGCCGACATGGGGCGGGGACTCCGTCAAGCCCGCTAGCCCCATCAGCGCGGCGGCGGATCGCTTCTTCGTCGATCAAGGACCTCCTCCCGACATCCTCGGGCGCGAGCCTCACGCGGCTCTGTTCGCGATGTCACCTTCCATCGCCAACGTCGTCCTCCGGCTCGCCCGGCGAGACGCTGGGCCGGCGGTGGAAAAATTCACGACGGCATACGCCAAGATGTACCCGGACGGCCCCGCCCGGGTCTCCCCTTTTTGGGGCGGCGAGTCCCGGGAGGCACCAATCCATGAGCTCGAGCTCGCCCCTGGATGGGATGAGCCTCACGGACCGCGACCCCACACGTCAGTGTTCGTGTGCCACGCCCCGGCGGGGCCCGGCGACCATTCCCAGCGACTCGGCGCCGCCCCCGAGACTCCGCCCGCGCCAACGTGACCGCCCGTCGATCACGTCAAGGCGGCCGGAGGAGCTTGAGGAGCTCGGAGGCGCGGCGGCTCAGGCGCGCGAGGCCCTCCTCCGCTGAGCAAGAAGGGGGCGCCTCAAGGGCGCGGGCCCGAGCGGGACGTCGTGACCGTATCACCTGCGACAACGATGCGAGCAACTCCCGCCCGGTGTTCGGGAGAGCCTCCCCTCGGGCGCGCGGCCGCCGCGTTCTGCGCAAGCGCCCGATCCCCGAGGACCCCCCAGGCCGCGCCGAGCCCACGGCGGATCAAGAAGCTCGTGGCGGAGCGGCAAGTCACTGCCAGTGGCAAGCTCCGCATCACACCGTCGACCCCGGGAAAACACGAGGCCTCCTCTCATCCAGGTCCGCAGCGCGCCCGCGGATCGGCGAACCGCGACGCACGTGACACCATCAACGCCCGGCCGGCGGAAGCCCGCGCGCGTACAAAGCGCCCCGGGGGCGACGACAAGCACCGCGCGGCGACTCACGAGAAGCAGCCCCGCAAATGCGACAATCGCCCGCGGAGGGCGTCATGGACAGCGGCGAGGACAAGGGCGCGGACCCCACGCCCGAACGCCGCCAGCGGAAGTCCGTCTCCCAGGCGAGATCGCGGCGCTCGAGCGCTCGAGCTCGAGGAGGCCAAGGGCTTTCGGCTCGCGCATACACGGCGCTCCCTTCCCTTCTCGTTTCGGGCTCCGACCCTCGGTGCGAAGTACAACGGGGAGACCGACCCCGCCACGGCTCGAAGACTACCGCCTCGGTTGTCAAGCCGGAGGCCCCGGCGGCGACTACTTCATCATCCGCAACCTGCCCCTCTATCTTGCAGATTCGGCTCGTTCTTGGCTCGAGCACCGCCAGAGGGCACCATCCGCGGCACCAGAGGATTTGCGCGGGCGTCTTCGTCGGCAACTTCCGAGGGCACCTACGCCGGGCCAAGCACGACCGGATCTCAGGGGATGCAGCGAGAAGAAGGGGAGAGCCTGGCGACTATCGAGGCGCTTCTCTAAACTCTGCAACAACCTCTCCGAGGCCTCCGACTCGAGATCATCACCGCGTTTACCTTCGGCACCACTTGCGGGAGTCTCATCCGCGAGCTCGGCGTCAAGAAGCTAAGTCCGTGAAGGAGCTCACCGACCTCGCCACCGGACACGCCGGGGGAGAGGGCGCCGTCTCCGCCAATCACGGGCAGGGGCAAGCCCACGAGCGACGGCGAGGCCGCGAGGGCGGGTCCAGCTCCCACCCCCGCAGAGGAAGAACAAGAAGAACAAGCGCCCCGTGACCGACGACGACGAGTTTGTCGCCATCGCGGACAAGCGCAAGACCCCGCGAAGGGGGGAAAAGGTTCGCCCACAAGGAGCACGCCGACAAGATGCTTTCGAGGCCCGTGCCCACATCACGAGGGTCCCGTCAAGCACAAGATGAAGGACTGTCGGCTCACTGAAGAAGCACGTGATGGGCACGCTGAAGGGAGGCGCCGGGGGGCGACCAACCGGGAGCCTATGGCGGCGGAGCCGAGGGCGGGGGGCGGCGACGGCGTCTATCGAGGACGGCGCCGTCAACGCCGTCTTCGGCCGGAGCCCCCGGCTCTACGAGTCAGCGCCGACCAGACTCACGCGCCGCGAAGTCCTCTTCACCGAGCCCGCGACGCCCGCCTACCTCAAGTGGTCGAGCTCGGCGATCACCTTCGACCGGGCCGATCATCCCCCGACACATCCGTACCGAGGGGAGGTACCGGCTCGTCGTCGATCCCATCATCGGCACAAGCGCCTCGGCAAGGTGTTGATGGATGGAGCCCCACGGCGACCTCAACCTCCTCTACGTCCACGCACTCCGGGCCCTTGGCATCACCAAGGCGCCTTCGTCCCTCACCGGACCCGATCCATGGCGTAGTACCGGGAAGCAGATGATCCCGCTCGGGCGGATCGATCTCCCCGTCACCTTCGGGCACCCCGGATAACTTCAGGAAGGAGACCCTCACGTTCGAGGTGCTCCCCTTCAAGAACGCCTACCATGCGCCGGTTGGGGCGGCCGTGCTATCGCGAAATTCATGGCCGTCCCCCAACTACACCTACCTCAAGCTTAAGATCCCCGGGCCCAAAGGGTCATCACCGTCGACTCCACCTTCGAAAGCGTTCGGATGCGGGCCGCCGCCCGTCGATGATCTTGCAGCGGTCGAGGTGAAAGCGGATCTGCCGAAGATGGCCTGGGCGGTGCGGAGGACACCCAGAGCTCAAAGCTGCGGGCACGAGCTGCGCGATGGGCTCGAACCGGCCCGGAGATCGAGCCCATCCGGTGAGCTCATGAAGATCGTAGGCACTTTCGAGCCCGAGGGACGCCAAGGAGATAGAGGTCGATAATGATGGCCACACCCTCCGCGTAGGGTCGAGCTCTCTCCTAAATAGGAAGGCGAAGCTCGTCGACTTCCTCCCGCGCAAACCTCGACGTGTTTGCGTGGAGCCTCGGACTTGCCAGGCATACCGGGGGAAGTCGCCGAGCACTCCTTGAACATTAAGCCCGCTCTCGGCCGGTGAAGCAACGGCTCGGACGTTTCGATGACGATCGACGCCAAGCAATCGCCGAGGAGATAGATAAACTCTTAGCCGCTAGGTTTATCAAGGAGGTGTATCATCCCGAGTGGATAACCGACCACTCGTACTAGTCAAGAAGAAGAATGGGAAATGGAGAATGTGTGTTGATTACACGGGTCTCAACAAGGCATGCCCGGGGATCCGTTTCCTTTGCCGCGCATCGACCAAATCGTTGACTCCACCTCCGGGTGCGAAACCCTCTGTTTTCTCGGCGCCTACTCGGCTACCACCGGATAGCGATGAACGAAAGCTCGATCAGCTCGCCACCTCCTTCATCACTCCGTTTGGCGCATTCGTTACGTAACGATGCCCTTCGGTTTGAAGAACGCTGCGCCACCTTCCAAAGGTGTATCGCGGAAAGTCTTCAAGGAGCTCTCGGGAAGCTTGTAGAAGATTACGTCGATGACATCGTCGTCAAAACGAAATCTTTCGAAAGAGCTCGTCGGGACCTCGAAAGGTCTTAGCCAAACTCAGGAATGCGGGGTCAAGCTCAACCCCGAAAAATGCGTTTTCGGGGTCCGAGGGAAGTTGCTCGGCTTTTATCGTCTCGGAGCGCGGCATCGAGGCCAACCCCCCCGAGAAATGCGCCGCCATCACGAGCATGGGGGCCGATTAAGAACGTCAAAATGCGTCGCGGCTCACGGGCTGCCTCGCGGCGGGAGGTCGTTTCATAGCCCCTGCTCGGGAGCGAAGCCTCCCTCTCTACAAGCTGCTGAAGAAAACCGGGCGCTTCTCACGGGACCGACGAGGCCCGGCAAGCCCTCGACTCCAAAACAACTCCTTGCCCGCCCTTTGTGCTCGTTGCTCTGCGGCTAATGAGCCAATCCTTCTCTACATCTCGGCCACCTCGAAGGTGGTGAGCACCGCGCTCGTCGTCGAGAGAGGAGAAGAAGGCACGCACTCAAGGTACAGGCGTCCGGTGTACTTCGTCGGTGAGGTCCTCACCGACACCAAACTCGCTACTCACATTTCGAAAAGCTGGTGCACGCTGCTCATCACCCGACGCAAGCTCAGACATTGCCGACTCCCTCCCGGTGACCGTCGTCTCGGTATCCCTCGGGGAGGTCATCCGCAGCCCCGAGGTCACGGGACGCCGCGGCCAAGTGGGCGGTCGAGCTCATGGGGAGCGAAATCACGTACGCGCCAGCAGACGCCATCAAGTCTCGGGCTCGGCGGAACTTCATTGCCGAATGGACCGGGTCGGCAGCCACCTAGGCCCGACGACATCGAGTACTGGACCCTACACTTCGACGGATCGGTAAAGAAGTACGGCGCCGGCGTCGGCCTCGTCTTCACCTCTCGAAAAAGGTGTGCATGAAATACCGATACGCCTGCACTTCCCCGCGGCGTCCAACAACGCGTGGCGAATCGGCGTTGGTGAACGGGCTACAACCGCGCCGAGCTCGGCATCCGGCACCTCGAGGTCGGGGAGACTCTGAGCTCGTCAAAACCAAGTCATGAAAGAGGTCGGTCGCGTCAACCCGAAGATGGTCGCGATACCACCGAAGGTCCGAGAACTTGAGGAACATTTCCACGGGCTGGAGGTCAACCACGCCCACCGCAACCTCAACAACGACGCCGACGCCCCGCCAAGCTCGCGTCAGGACCGCTTGCCGGTTCCCGGGAGTCTTCATGCACGAACAACACAAGCCTTACGATCACGGCTCGGGAGGAGCCCGCTTCGAAGATGCGAGCTCAAGCCCCCGAAGCCCGGACCCCATGGACACCGACGTCCGCGAGGGGTCGAGCGCCCCCGATACAAGGGCTCGCTGCTTGGCGACGAGCTCTTCGGTGCAGGCTCGGGGGCTGACTCGCGGGCCGGCTCGGGGCCGGGTCGGTTCAGCCACCCCGGCCGGCGGGCGTGTCCCGTTGCTACGATGGCCGGCGCAAAGGCGAGCTCCCGGGGCGGGAGGAGTCGCGGCGGCTTCCCGGAGGGCTAAGGCTTTGCTCGTGTGGGAAGAGCTCTACCGACGCGGGGCAAACGGCATCCTACAAACGCTGATCACCGTCGAAGATGGTCGGAGCTCGTCAAAGAAATCCACGAAGGGGCGAATGCGCCATCACGCGGCACCACGGGCTCGTCGGGAAAGCTTTCCGTCAAGGTTTTCCTGCGGCCGACCGTCGCCGCCGACGCCACTCAAGTCGTCCGACGTTCGCGGCTGCCGTTCGCCGTAAGCGACACACCTCCCAGCCCAAGCCCCTCCAAACGATTCCGCTCACCTGGCCGTTCGCCGTCTGGGGTCTTGACATGGTAGGACCATTCAGAGGACGACCGGAGGATACACGCATCTCCTCGTCCGCTATCGACAAGTTCTCCAAATGGATCGAAGTCATGCCCATCGCGCGATGTCGAGCCGAGGAGACCGCAAGTTCTTCACCGGCATTATCCACCGCCGGAGTCGAACTCGATCATCACCGACAACGGCACCAACCGTGGAAGTCTTCATCGGCGGTGCAGCGATCCGCGGCATCCAGCGTCGACACGGCGTCGGCCGGCCACCCCCAGACCAACGGACGGGTAGAGCGAGCTAATGGCATGATCCTGCAGGGCGTGAAGTCCCGCATCTTCGGGAGGCTCGAAGTACGCCCGCCGATGGCTAGTCGAGCTCCCGCGGTCGTGTGGAGTCTTCGCACCACACCAGCGCAGGGCCACCGGACGAACCCCCGTTCTTCCTCGTCTTCGGGTCCGGTCGTTTCTTCCTACCGAGCTCGAGTACGGCTCACCCGAGCTCGGACCTTCGACGAAGCACAATAACCAAGCGCTGCTCGAAGACGCCGCGGACCAGCTCGACGAAGCTCGTGACATCGCGCTCATCCACTCCGCCAAGTACCTACAATCCATGCGGCGCTACCACGAGCGACACGTCAGGGGACGAGCCTTCAGCGTCGGCGATCACGTCCTCTGACGAGTCAAAGCCCGAGGGACAGGCACAAGCTCTCCGCGCCATGGGAGGGTCCCTTTATCATCGACCAAGTGTTGAGGCCGGGCACGTACAAGCTCAAGGACCATCAGGGACGAATCCTCACCAACGCATGGAACATCGAACAGCTACGTCGCTTCTACCCTTAAGATGTATTTTGAAGTATCATAACTGTAAAAATTCAATAAGACACCAGTTCGATGCAAAGATCTGTGCAAGCATCTCGAATTCACGTCTTAAGCTCGAGAGCAATGACGGGCCTTCATCCCGACAAAGGCCCGCCCTTGCTCGGGGCTAAGGAATGGGGCGCACACCCCATCGGGTTTACACACAATTTTTCGCAAATTCTTCACAAAAATCACAACAACGAGCTCTCGCTCACGAGACCGTGCTCCTTTTCCTTAACGTCTTAAAAACAACTAAGTCACGAGTTCGTCAACAAAAGGCATGGCGCGACTGCCTAACGATCTCACACGCCCCCGCGGCTAACGAGAAACGGCCCGTCATCCGACTTCCGAAATACGAACTCGTAAAAGTTGGAACAAGGACACAGAATAGGAAAAAGGAACACGAAAGTGATCTTCATTCCAAACACGAGTCCCTTTAAATTCTTAACAATGATACCTCAACTACGAGGGACTTAGAAACTAATCGCAAAAAGGGGCTTGGCCCCGAGCTCCTACTTTTTACGAAGGAGGGTCCTCGTCCATCGCCCCCGACAAGGGTGCCCGCCATGGCCTCCGGCTCAGGCTGCTCGGCTCCCTCCGTGATGAGTCCCAGGACTCCCACCTCTCGTGGCGAGCTTATAGAGCTCGGGGACAACTCCACGGAATCGAGCTCGGCAAAGATCTTACGCTTTCGGTTTGAGCGTCGTCGATACCCGGCGCCCATCCCGCCGCCACCGCCTCGACGTCCATTTTCGGGATAGTGACTGAAGATAACGCTGACGGCCTTGTGGACCACCCGGTGGCGTCCTCTCGCCACCTTATACGGCACTACTGGATTCGCTCCGCCGGGTCCGCCATCTCCTCAACACCGAGGACGTCGCATACATCCCGCCCGCTGTGGCGAGATCCTCGGCGCCCGTCAGCTCGTCGCCTCCCTCCGTGGCCTCGAGGGCACAAGCCCGAAGACGCTCAAGCTCCTCCTCCCGCGTCGCCGACGAGCTCGACGGTGCGCCTGCTTCAAGTCCGCCTCTTCCTTCCCCTTGCGAGCCGGGGTATGCTCCAGGTGGCCTCAGCGGAGGCAAGATTCCGCTCCATGTCCGCAACGTCCCCGGCCGCCTTCTGGGGACTTCTCCTTCTCCCCCCGCAAGACAAGAAGACGGTTCAATAACGGAAGTCACCACGACTCGATATACGGGCGAGATCGGTCGCCCGCTTACCCACAGCTCACCGTAGCCTCCCGCTCGTTGTGCCGAAATTCTGGTTCTCCTCGTTGAGCCGGTCCCTCTCCGCGATCGTCGGCGTGGCGCCGGCACCACATTTCGGCGACCTTGCGATCATACGCCGAGGTCCCGCCGGCGAGGACAATCAGCCCCAACACCGGAGAAAACAAAACGCAAGACGGGGCGGTGACACTCACCCGCAAGCTCGGCCTCGCGCCCGACGGAGGCACTCGGCAGCCTCCGTCTTCTCTTCCTATGAAGGGCCTCCGCCCTCGCCCGGCCGCCGAGAGCGCGAGCTCCTTGTCCTCGAGCAGCGGTGGAGGGTGTCGAGCTCCTCCCCGCATCTTCTTGCGCTGCTGCTCGTGGGCGAGCTCAAGCCGCTCCTCCGCCGAGCCGCCTCCTGCCGTGCGGCTTCAGCTCCCTCTTGTGCCGCCCGAAAGGCCCGGCCTTCCGCGTCCCGGACGAGTCCGACGACGTCCTCCGTCTGGCGCGCAAGAAATTGATGCTGAAGCTGCGCCGCGCCGAGCTCTTCACTCATGTCCTTGTACGTTCAAACGAGCTTCCCGACGAAGCCCCGACCCTCGAGAAAGCCGTGTCGGTGGTTGTGTTCTCGGATGGAATCCTGCACGCCCTGAAGAGCGCAAGCACATGAACAACTTGGGGAGGCACAAGAAAAAGGAGAGAACACCTGAGGCCATGACGATCTCGAACCTGCACAAGTCGGAACACGCACGCGGGTCCTCGGTGGGCGCTGGCCGCAGCGGCGTCATCGTGGCCGGCGGAGAAGCGATGTCATTTCCCCGCTGGAACGTCGCCGACCGGCGCCGCACAGATCCCTTCGGGGGGACCCACGACATCTTCCAGGGGCTAGCCCCGATGGACCCTCACCTTCGGCCTGCGCAACCCGGTCACCTCCGCCCGTCTCTTCGCCGTCGAGAGGCGTCGATAACAAAGGGATCTCGGTGGCAGCCTCCCTCGGTCGTGTATGAGCCACCGACTCCCGCCGATCTTCTCCTCGGCAGCCTCGCCCATGGCCGAATATCCTCGGACCTCGCCCCGTCTCCCTCTCCGGCGCCACCGGGATCTCGGGTGGCCTCGGCCCCTAACGGGGCCGGCGTCGGCTGAGTCTCACGATCAAGTCCGGGGCCACCATCGACGCCGACTCGCGCCCACCGGTCGTTGCCGGCGCAGGGCCCGGAGGGGAGGAGCTCGACGTCGACAAATGGCGAGGTCGACAAATGAGCCCCTTGAACTGGACCCGCGCCATCATCCGGGACCCGTGGTCGCGCCCCACCGTTGCCGCCGGCCGTCGCGCCGTCGCCATGGACGGTGTCCCCACCGCCGAGCTCGTCGCCGCGGCCCCTCAGCTCGCCAGCCCTACACTCGAACTCGCGGAGGCTGAGCTCGTCGTTACTGGCATTGAAGAGCTCTCCATCGCCGGCCTGAGCTCGCGTCGGCCGAGGGTTTTCACTTTCGTCCGGGGGCGCTTAGCCGGCACACCGGGGACCGCCCCTGCAACGCCAATGACAGCTAAGACCCACGCGCCCGAACGCCGTGCACGACCGTAAAGGGGGAAGAGAACTCACCGCGTCGATATCCGCCTCTTCCCGAGCGGTGGCTCGAGCACCCCCGACCCCGGGTTGACTTCGCCCGAGAACCCGCCCTCGAGTCCGGCGCCGAGCACCGGCGCCGCCCCCGAGGCCGGGGCGCCGACTCCTCCTCGGCCAACGGCGTCGCGCCGGCATCAAGCTCGGGAGCCCCGATGAGGTCCCGATCTCCTCGGCCACGGGCCTCGCGGACGACGGAGGGGGACCCGCTGCTCGGTGCCTTCGCCTTCCTCCTCCCCTCGGCGCTGCCGCCGCTGCGACGAGCCCTGTTTTCTGGGCTCTACCGGCCTCTCCAGGGCGTCGCCCTCTCGGGGAGGGAGGACGCGAACCAAATGACTTCACTTCGCCAACCTGCAAAAACACAAGCTCATCCTCCGGAACTCAAAGCGATAAGTAGGCAACCTCGAACAAACAAGAAGTGTGAGCTCTTACCGGCGCCCGCGTATCCGCATCGGGGAGAACTTGGGGGCTCAGGGGCCCTCGCACCGCCTCAAGGCGGCCGAAGTTATCCACCATTCCACCTGTTCAACGGTGCGCGGACGCGTTCGCCGTCCCCACGAACGGCGCGAGCTCCGGCCATCTCCCGTGACGCCAAGACGCCGTCGTTGGAGCGGCACCAGCGCTTCGCGAGCCAGGCCCTCGATGATATGGTTCACTGTCGGGCCGGCGTCGCGGAGCGCCCGTCTTCAACGCCACGGCCTCCACCTGCCCGGGACGTGATCGTGCGGACCACGCCCACAGGCGCTGGCGGTGTCGAACGTCTTCCCAAAGTACTTCGGCAGAGATGGTCGGGTCGTTCTTGAGGTAGAACCACTCCTCCCTCCACCGGGGTTTGCCGTCGGGACCTTCTCACCGCAAGAATCGGATCGTGACGCGCAGGCAATCGGAGCCGCACCTCCGGGACCTCCCGCCGCCTTCAAGCCCCTGGATCTTGGCGTAGACAAAGTGCCGAAGAGCTCCCCGGTTGGGGGAATCCCAACCATCCCTCGCACAAAGATCGTGAACGCCGAAACAAACGGGATGCCGTTCGGCGTCGATGTGCCGGAGCTCGACGCCCCAGTACCATCACGGGCTCCCGGAAGAAATCGCCGGCGGGGGCGAGGCGCGCCGTGGAAGGCCACGAACGACACCACGTACCCGCCGGCGGATCGGGAACCGTGCGACGGCGGTGGGAGGATCCATTCTTCGGCCTCCGTCGCGGGCAGCTCAGCCCGACGAGGCCGCGAGCTCCAGCTGCTGCCGCTTGGTCGCCGTCGAACGATGCCATGTCCCCCATCTTGCGCTCGCGGAGGCGGATCACCGGCGGAACAGGGAGACGGAGAAGTAGATCCGAGCAAAGAAGTATGTCCTCTCTCTCTTTTCTATCTCTTCTTCTCTCTCCGCTCTTTGGCTTTACGCGCAGAAGGAAGGGAAGAAAGGTGAATCCGCCCCCCGATCTCCGCCTATTTATAAGGCCCAGGTGCGACGGATGCGCCGAGAAGGAACCGTCGGGGTGGGGCCCACGCCGCGTCGCGTCCACGCGCAACGGCTATCGCCACAACAACCCACGGTCGCCATCTGGAGGAAGTCCGGCGACGCAATTAGATGGGATAACTCCCGACCAACGGGGAAAAATTCCAACGGTAAAAATCCCAACGGCTATTTTTACCGGCGGGCGGACGCCCGAGAGCTTGACACACCGGCCGAAAATCTTCGAGCTCGACGATAGAGCTTGATACACGAGCTCGCCATCCTAGGGTTCTAAGGCCGGCCCAGCACAAGGGCTCGACGGTCGCCCAGGAACACCACGAGTGAGGGACGCTAAGGCAAAGCAGCACCGACAGCTCTTGCCCCGAGAACTCGAACGAACTCGGGGGCTTTCGCCTAAGCGTGTTCGGGTCGCCAAAGGAAACAAAAAGACGACTTCAGGTTATCCTCCACGAACGAGGAGGACACGAGTCCACGGGCTCTTCGAACGAGCCCGGAAACCGTAAAAGTCGCGCCTTTGGAATATGAGGTCGGTCCGCCAGCTGACCACATCGAACGAGCTCGAGCTTGACCTCCCCGGACCACCCGCTATCAACTCACCGAGCACTCGGTTTCGGCCAACGAGGTAAAACCAAGTCCGAGCTCACCCCCCTTTTACGGCCTCGTGCTATAAAAACGAAAAGCAAACACACGATAGCCTATAAAAGCCTCCACGCGGACCTCGTCCCCGCGGAGCCTCGGGACTACCCCGCGGGTTCGCTCGAGCACACTGCGGGGGGATCACCGGGCATCACCGAGACGAAAAACCAAGCAAAGGGAGAGACCGCGGGGCTACTGCCGTGCGGGTCGAACGGCGAAGACGTCGGGCCGAGCCCCAGCCCCTCCGTGCCGAGGTGTTACGGACTCAGGAACACTATCGACAAGATTGTCCCACGCTTCCCGTCTGGCGTCGGGCCCGAACGCCTCGCCCAACGAGCTCGAGACCTCGCGACTAACTACGGTCGAGGACCTCGGCCATGCGGGACAAAATTGGTACCCTAACCCTTACGCCTTCATTGTTCATAAAAGCATACATACATATAGGCACGAGTGCATGAACCCGATAAAGGAAACTACAAAAATGAAAGGGTACGAAGAGGTCCTATCTACAACAAAGCTTCCACGGCGACGACGCCCCACGGCCTCCCGAGCTCGCAAAGCCTGCGGTCGAGAAGCGTCTTGCGGTCCTTGTCGAGCTTGAGCTTGGTGACGATGACCTTGGAGGGGTGGATGCCCACGTTGGCGGTGGAGCCGTTCACCTTCTCGCCCTTTGCGGTCGTTGTCGAGCTTGAGCTTGGTGACGAAGACCTCGCCAGGGACCCGGAAGCGCCGCCGCCTCCGACTCGGCGGGCTACTCTTACGCGGCGGGCGTCGGCGTCGATGTTGGCCACCACCGCCTCCCGCGGTGACCTCGAACCCCTCGGCGTCGGCACCAAAGCTCGCCCACCGAGTCTCCATCCGCAAAACCACGGATCCCCTCCAGTCGGCGCCGATCGCCGGCGACGCCATCGCCCGAGCCGTTACCGCTCACGGCGGGCGCCGCGGCGGCAACTCTGGGAGCCGCTCCACGTGGCGATCCGCCTCTTCGGGTAGCCTGCGACGGAATTACGGGAGGATCAGCGAGCGGACATCAACTCAAAAGACCAAACTGGAAGGGGAGACGCTCACCTGCGGCGAGCCGGTCGGCATTCTCGCACTGAATGCGCCGCATCGCGAGCTCCTGCTCCGGGGTGTCGATGGCGCGCCGCCACATCTCCACGACCGCGGGCGCGACCCGGTCGAGGCGGAGCTCGGCGATCACCGCCCCCCGGGGCGGAGGCGGAGGCGCGCCGGGGCGCGGAGAAGGCATGGCCCCCCGCGGAGGCGGGGATCGGCCGCCGACGCATGTTGCGCCGGAAGACGAATCCCCTCTGCTGGCGTCGGCGTCCTCCTCCCGGGCCTCCCGCGTCGAAGACCCTTGACCCTCCATCCGTCGAGCGAAGAAGGCTCGAGGGGAGGGAAGGGTGCGGAGGAAGAAGACGAATGCCACCTCCACGACCCGAGCCATTGTATTCATAGCGGGGCCGCGACGGTTCACCTCCCACACGGGGAGGCGCCCGGCGCTCTTCCCACGATCTCCACCCACGATGCACGGTTCGCGAGGAACCGTCGCCAATGACGGCGACTTCGTATCGCGACCAATCGCGCGGCACGCGCGGCGCCCGCGTGGCCCACCGATAAAACAAAAACGGCAGACGGCGTTTCGGTTCCCAGGAGCCGTCACAAGGCCGTCGCAACGACCACGGCCGGCTCATTGGAAAATCCACTAAGGGAGAGCGGGCTCTCCCCGATGGCTCGGGGGCTCGACAACGCGGTGCCGAGCACCCCATACCTCGAGGTCGATCGACGGCCGATCGGGGCGAGGAAGGCGAGCTCGGGGATCGACAACCTCGAAGACAACAGGTCGAAGGGCTCACAACAACACTAAAAAGCCTCCGCGAGCTCACAGCCTCCCGGGCCTCGGGGAGGCTACCGCCCTTGGGTGCGCTCAAGCGCACCCACGACAAAAACATGACTCTGAACCCTGCTCCAAGTGGCGCCAAGCGGGGAGCATTTGAGAGAGATCTCTCTCTCTCAAATGCTCGGGGCTCTTGGGGGATCAATATTTTGGATGACCCTAATCAGGCAGTCAATCAAGACCCTCGACATCGTGTCTCGGGAGGATTCTAACCAAGGACCTCTCCTCCACCCATGGTCGCCTCGGCGAGAGCGGGTTATACGGCGCCGCACGAGCTCTTTCACAAGCGAGACCTCTTTCCGCCTCGCTCGAGGTCTCCGTCGTCGACCTTTTCGAATGCGTGCTCGAGCTCTCGGCGAGACCTCTTTCCGCTTCGCTCGAGACGGCCCCTTCAAGTTTGTGCGCTAGAGCTCTCCAGGCGACCTCTCTCCGATTCGCCGAGCTCGAGCTGAGCGGGCCGCCCAACAAACGCCCGTCTACGAGGCTCGTCCCCCGCGGCGTCACGCGGAGACCGCAGGGGGAGTTGGCCAGCCACTCCTCGGGCGAGCACCGTGGCCATGCGGAGGCACGGTGGCGGAGACCGGCCGTCTGTCGCCCGCCCATGCCCTGATGACTCCAACGGTGCGTCCGCGATACGCTGCCAGTACAGGCGGCGTGCGCATACCTCATCCACGGCATGGACACCCCCACGCCGGCGGGACCGATTCCAACCACGATTGGGGCCGGTCGGACGACCCTTTACCGCCACCCGGACCGGATTCGCGCGTCGCAGCGACGACCAATTTTGCATCCAAGGCCGTCAAGAGCTCAAGAGGGGCCCCTGGCCAACCAAAGAGCTCGATCCGGAGCTCGATCGTCGTATCATCAACTCGGCAACTCCGCCATCATGACCGGGAGACGCTGCGCACTACCCGTGACGCCATCGTCAGCGACATGGGCACCCCATACCGAAGGGACAGCCTTCCAACTACGGTCAAGGACGAGGCGACGCATGACCACCGCCCATGCCCCGACCGCCATGTACGGGCGACGACCGAGTTCTCGGATCCAAGGCCGCCGAGAGCTCGAGGTAGCTATTGGCCAACCCACGAGCTCGCTCGAAGAGCTCTTTTCGCCCGACAAGACACAGTATCATATTGTTCCACCTACCCCGCCCCAACTCGGAGCTCACATGTTCTATCCCCTTGCTACTATAAAAGGAGGGGTAGGGTTTTCAGTCAAGAGCAAGCAAGCAAAGAAGAAGAACAACGCACCCTCGTTCTTCTCACACCTGCATCCTCACTCTCATATTGGCACTTGCCTCAATCATAGAGACTTGGGATCCCTCCCTCTCTCGCTCCGCTTGTACGCACCCCGCACGAGCATTTGAGCTCGGATAGTGAACACA
Organism: Hyparrhenia diplandra; assembly: GCA_015847255.1. NCBI lineage: Eukaryota > Viridiplantae > Streptophyta > Magnoliopsida > Poales > Poaceae > Hyparrhenia > Hyparrhenia diplandra. The sequence continues at coordinate 6,048 of JADLZK010004944.1, read as the reverse complement.
CCGGACTAGGGAGCCCGACTTGCCCCGAACCAAGTATAAATCCCGTGTCATTGTCTCCCGAGCTAGGCCATTCGAGTCCGCACTAGCCACCATTACTTTGTGGCGGTGGTATTAGACCACGACAATCTCGTCGTCATAAGCTCACGCGCGGGATTTACAAGGAACACATCAACTAAGCTCGCGCAATCATCGTCTGACACCACCAAGTACTTCTACATGGGCGGGTATCACACATGGTACCGTTCATCATGTTCAATGTTGGACAATCGTCTTGTCAAAAAAAAAATGTTGGACAATCGAGAAAAAATAATCTCGGCAGTCAGCGTCAATGCCTAGCTATAGCTAGAGCACAGATGGATGTATGCCTAAGTCCACACTCTACCACACCTTTGTTCCCGCTTTCTGCTTTTGAGCTATCGACTTGTCACCGGGCGCTTTGGCCTTTGGCGTTGCCTTTTCTTCTTTGGCGATGCGGCTCCTTTCACCTTCCATTACGGTGAAATCTCCTTTCTACCTGATAGGGGCTGATCCGCATGGCCTGAAAATCGTATATCACGGCTGGATCGATGAAATATTGTTTTTCCACGATGCAAGTAAAATGAGCAATCTCTCTATCGCGTAGTACGGTGAGTGGGGGTTCTTTCTTCACTCACGGATGCCAAATATAAAGCGCAGTGTGTGTCCATCACTTTAAATCTGTCTGCATCATTGGCCGCCATTGCCGGTGGGGATTTTGTAAAAGAACCGTAGTAGTAGTGTTGGCGTAATCCCGAAGCCGGCTCGGGCGTGTTACGGACGCAAACACGTGGTGTCAAGGTGGATGCAAAGGTGGACAAGTTTGAACTGGGCACACGGCGGGGAACGGCGATTGCCGCGGTGATCACGGTGGCCACGATCATGTTCAGCGAGCTTGCATTGTAGCAACTTGTATCGAGTGAGTGTGTGCGTTTTCATTTAGCAAGTGTTGTAACCATCTACCGGGTTAAGTAGTGGGAGCGTCAAGGTGTGAGTTAGCGCTTGGAACATTTGTAAACATCGTGAATTGTGTTTGCTAGTAAAGGTGAAAAGGGGCACCGTCACCTCGGGCGGTTCCCGGAGTGTTCATCGTGTTCTTGCGTTCGAAAGTGATTTGTTCATTTGATTCGCATGCGCATAGGCTAGCCAAGCTTATCGACGGTTGTTTGTGATCCTGCTTTCGGTCCACATCTGGTATCGGAGCCGCAAAACATCCGTGAGCACACTCAAAGTTGATCCATGTCGACGCCGGGAGGTGAGGGCGCCGGGCGGCGGCGGCGTCGGTGTACCCGAGCCTGACGATCGCGAACTACACCAGCTGGTGTATATGGCGTTCGAGCAATCATGGAGGATCGCGAGGAGTGGGGCGTGGTGGTGGAGCGGAGGCGGCGACGGCACGTCTTTTGTCGGCGGCGGATCTTGGCGAAAACGACCGCCAAAGACAGAAAGTAAAAGCTAATCTCCTTCAGTGCATTTCCGATGATCTACTCATGCAAGTTGCATCGAAGAAGACCGGGAAGGAGATTTGGGAGGCTTTGAAGGCACGGTTTGTCGGGGAAGAGCGTGTCAAGGAAGCTCGGTTGCGGACTCAAAAATGACTTCGAGTCCATCAAGATGAGGGATGACGAGGGCGTTGGATCAGGTTGTGGGGAAACCGATGAGTATGTCGGGTTAGATACAACGGCACGGGGGAGTCTAGATGATGAAGATCTTGTTCGCAAACTGTTCGGGATCGTCTTGGGGCGCTACCTCAACGTGGTTGCTCCGATCGGCCGTTCTCGCGTGACATGAAGAAGCCGAAGTTTGGTGATCTTTGTTGGGCGGCTAAAGGCCTTTGATGAACGCACACGGAAGAATAGTGGTGAGAATCGTTCGAGGGCGGGCGCTATTGCTCACCCAGGCCGAATGGGAAGCCGCATGAGAGGCGCGGTGGTGACTCGTCTCCGGAAAGCCAAGAAGCGGCGGGATGGCGGTGGCCGTGGAAGAGGTCGAGGCCGCGGGATGGCGGTGGTGGCCGTGGGTCGTGGTGGAAGAGGCGAGCGCGAGAAAATGCTGGTGGTGGCCGGGATAAGAGTCACATCAAGTGTTTTAAATGCAAGAGCTATGGACATTATGCTAATCGGTGTCCAAATGGTGAGCGTAAGGGAGAGGAGGCTCATCATGTGGCAAACTGAACCCGAAGCACTCATGCTTGCCGTCACGTAAGAGATTCGCATGCAGAAGACTTGCAAGAAAGTCTTTTTGAATGAAGGAAAAGTGATCCCGAGCTACATCTCACCGGAGGGCGAGCGGACCAGTGACATTTGGTATCTTGATAATGGTGCCAGCAATCACATGACTGGTGATCTACAGAAGTTTGTGGAGATTGATGAGAGAATCACAGCAGAGTGAGATTCGGAGATGGTTCATCGAGGAGATCAAGGGAAGGGGGTCTATTCTGTTCGGATGTAAAAATGCAGATCGCTGGTTGCTTTCGAGGAGTTTACTACATTCCTAAACTTCGAAGCAATCGATTAGCCTTGGTCAGTTGACTGAGTGTGGGCATAAGGTGAACATGGATGATGATTTCCTTGAGGTCTATGACAAGATCAGAGTCAGACTGGTGATGAAGGTGAAGAGAGCTCTGAATCGGTTGTACACTATCAGTCTGAAAACGACCATTCCTGTCTGTTGTCTGACGAACAACAGTGTAGAGGCTTGGCGTTGGCATTGCAGACTGGGGCATGTGAACTTTCAGTCATTGAAACAAGTGGTGAGTAAGTCAATGGTTGGTGGGGTGCCAGAGATTTCACACCCAGAAGAGGTGTGTCATGCATGTTTGGCAGGCAAGCAAACACGCATTTCGTTCCCAAGAAGTACACAGTGGAGAGCAACAAGGCCATTGGAGCTACTGCATGTTGACATTTGTGGGCCTATCACTCCATCAACAGCAGCAGGCAATCGGTACTTTATGTTGGTAGTAGATGATTGTACTCGATGGATGGCCATGTATGTGTTAAAGACCAAGGACCGAGCGGTGGAAGCATTTGTGAGATTCAAAGCGAAGGCGAGAACAAACATGAACTCAAAGTGAAAAAACGTCCGAGTCCGATCGTGGAGGTGAGTTTACGTCGGGTTTGTTCGAGGGAGGTGTGTGAGGAAGCAGGCATCAAAAGACATTTCACAAAGCACCATATACTCCTCGGCAAAACGGTGTAGTGGAGAGGAGAAATCGTACTGTGATGGATATGGCCAGATGTCTGATGAAGAATATGGATGTTCCCGCAAGGCTTTGGGGGAAAGCGGTCGGACATTCATTTGCTTGCTACCGGTTGCCAACCAAAGCTATGGGAGATAAAACACCATATGAGGGCTGGAATGATAGGAAGCCACACACGGGGCATTTAAAGGTATTTGGATGTACTACTTTGCAAATGCAAGGTGATGATACCTCACCAAGAAACTGGATGACGAAGCAAGCGGTTGGTCTATCTCGGTGTTGAGGAGGGGAAGCAAGGCACACAGGCTCTATGATCCCCTTCACGGCCCGAGGATTGTTGTGAGTAGAGATGTGGTCTTTGAAGAAAAACAGAAAGTGGAAGTGGACTGAAGGATTGGGTTCGAAAGCAAACAAAGGAGTTTGTTGTTGAGGATGACAGCTTGGGAAGTGAGTGCAAGCGTTGGAGAAGAAGAGACAGTGGAGGAGGGTGACTCATCACGGGAGGGTGACAAAGTGATGGTGAGGTTGGAGTAAACTCACCACCATTGACACCGATTGCTTTCGCCGAGGGAGCAAGTGAGAGTCGTGAATGCCGGGTTCTACCGTTGAGTTTTCGACAACGAGACTCAAATGCAGAAAATACATGTCGACACCAAGTCAAATTATTCGATCCGGTGGTGCGATCCATGGCGGGAATAGTGGCTCGGTTGGAGCAAGCTCGGAAGAACAAGAGGAGAGATTCGAGAGATATCAATGATATTTATCAAAACACCTCGCTTGTTGAACTGATGTATGACTACGATGGAGAGGCACCGTTGGTAGAAATGGAAGAACCAACAAGTTACTGAAGCTGCATGTTGTGAGGAATGGACCCAAGCAATGAATAAAGAGATTCAGTCCATAGAAAAGAACAAAACCTGAATCTGTGCAAGTTTGCCAGTTGGGCATAAACCAATTGGTTTAAAATGGGTGTTTAAGCTCAAGAAAAACTCGGATGGAGAGGTAGTGAAGCACAAGGCTAGGTTGGTAGCCAAAGGGTATGTTCGAAAAAGGGGATTGATTTTGAGGAGGTCTTTGCTCCTGTTGCCGGACTTGATACGATGAGGCTAATTCTTGCACCGGGCAAGCGAGTAGGGTGGCGGGTTCATCACCTAGATGTGAAGTCAGCATTCTTGCATGGAGAATTGGAAGAGGAAGTGTATGTCTCTCAACCTGAAGGCTATCTTTGTTAAGGGGAAAGAACAAAGTATGTGTTGAAGCTTTGAGTAAGGCACTTTATGGGTTGAGACAAGCTCCCTCGAGCTTGGAATGTCGACCGGATAAAAAGTCTCAAAAAGCTTAAATTCGAAGATGTGCAAGCGAACAAAAATTTGTCTATATCGGAGGTGAAGGGAAGAACACCGGTCATTGTGGGAGTTTATGTTGATGACCTCATTGTCACCGGGCCGGGATCCGAAGGTAGTGAATGAGTTCAAGAAGCGAGATGACATTAGAATTTGAAATGTCGGACCTTGGTTTCTTTGTCATACTACCTTGGTATTGAAGTGGGACAAAGCATAGTGATTTCATTACTTGTGAAAGCAAACGGTTATGCAAGGAAGATTATAGATCGGTTTGGGATGGGGATTGCAATGCAACAAAATTCCCCATGGATCCGTGCAAGATGCACGCGTGACAAAGATGGTGAGAGAGTGGATGCCACAAATTACAGGGAGAGTAATAGGTTGCTTGAGGTATTTGCTCCACACAAGACCAGATTTGGCCTACTCAGTGGGAGTAGCTAGTAGGTTCATGGAAAAACCCACAAAGTTGCATCTTAATGCAGTAAAGCAGATTGTGAGATACCTGAAGGGATCACTGGACAATGGTTTAGTGTATACCTATGGTGGATCCGAAGAAGTGTTGATGGGGGTACTCGGCGGTGATGTTGGAGGTGATCCGTTGGGAGGAGGAGCAATCGCCGGGTATGGCATTTTATCTTGGTGAAAGCCTAATTACTTGGTGTTCCGCGAAAGAGCGAAGAGTAGCTATCTCTTCTGTGAAAGCGTAATTTATGGCAGCTACATTGGCAGCAAAGCAAGGCTTGTGGTTGAGAAACCTGATGGCAGAGATCACTGCACAAGAACCCAAGGTTGTAACATTGTTTGTGGACAACAATTCTGCCATTGCTTTGATGAAGAACCCAGTGTTTCATGGGAGATCAAAACACATAGAGATCAAATACCATTTCATCAGAGAGTGTGTAGAACGGGGAGAGATTGTGGTGAAGAGGGTCAGCACAGATGAGCAGAGAGCTGATGTGTTGACAAAGCCATTGGCGGCTGGGAAGTTTGCTGTCATGAGACACTTGATTGGTGTTCGGTGTCTCAGGAGTCTTCAGGATTAGGGGGGAGATTGTTGGCGTAATCCCGAAGCGGCTCGGGCGTGTTACGGGATCGCAACACGTGGTGTCAAGGTGGATGCAAAGGTGGACAAGTTTGAACTGGGCACCGCGGCGAGAACGGCGGTTGCCGCGGTGATCACGGGGCTAATACGATCATGTTCAGTAGTTGCATTGTAGCAACTTGTATCGGTGAGTGTGTGCGTTTTCATTTTAGCAAGTGTTGTAACCATCTACTGGGTTAAGTAGTGGGAGCGTCAAGGTGTGAGTTAGCGCTTGGAACATTTGTAAACATCGTGAATTGTGTTTGCTAGTAAAGGTGAAAAGGGGCACCGTCACCCTGGCGGTTTCCGGGAGTGTTCATCGTGTTCTTGCGTTCCTGAGTGATTTGTTCATTTGATTCGCATGCGCATAGGCTAGCCAAGCTATCGATCGGTTGTTTGTGATCCTGCTC